>JAKELP010000047.1:7500-607500 GCA_029929735.1 Mimosa pudica | reverse complement strand
TACAAAAATCGACCCAAAAAATCAATTCATTAACAACAACTTCATAATTCCAAATCGAAGCCAGGTAAAAATAAGCACACACAGTCATACTTTACTCACTGGAGAGAATAAATAAAAAAAAATTCTGGGAGAAAATAATGTGGCATGGAAAACTCACAGGTACATTTATATCAAATGCTGCAGAGAATTGAGTTCTAAACAGCCCACAAAACTATGAAAGAGGCTTCACCCTTGCGTACGCTTTCTGACCCTTATTCCCCAATTGCTTTGCTTTGAACCCTCAGTGGCGCCTGCATCTTAGTGTGAAGTAATATGTTCAACAAAAATTCGAAAACCGCAATAAACCCTAACAAATTTCACTTTAATAAGAAGGGAAAATAATCATAAGAACTTACCCATCATTCAAAGCAGCCACCTCAACCTCCAAAAACACGTTGGAACAGCAAATCCAATCGGCGACACCGATCCAACCCTCTCTTTTGTCCTCTCGCATGAATAAGTCAGTGATGGTGATGGAAAATGCTTGATGTAATGAAAGAGGAAGACGGAAATGGAAGGTCAAGATGGATTTTGCAAGATGAGAGTGAGGAAGAAGAGAAAAAGAAATCAATGAGAAAAAAGAAATGGAAGGAGATTTCTTTCCTCTTTCGGTTGATAAGAATGCAGCGTTATTGAAGAATGAAGGCAAGAAGAAGGATGAGTTATTTTTTATTTTTTGAATTTTGATAATGAAGGATGAGTTAATTGTAGGGCAAGTACAGGGGTCTGAATGAAAGCAACTGCGCATGTTCATTGTCTAAAAAGAAGTGCTATTTAATTCAATTTTTTAAAGGTGAATTTGAATTCAAAAGAGATATGAGCTGTCCATTTTTTAGGCGGGACACACATGGAATGAATTGTTCATCAGACAAACACGCAGGGAGCTTCTTCAAGAAGCAAAGAGCATTCATAGAAGTGGACCCCACCGAAAGAAGATAAAAGCTAATGAACGGCCTGTTTATCTTGATGCTTTGCTATTTATTATATATAGATATACTCCCTCCGTTCCTAAATATAAGATCACTTTGGGGAAGTGGATAAGTTCCTAAATATAAGATCACTTTCTATTTTATCTCAAGTTTTACCCAAACTACCCTTATACTCCCTCTTTTCTTTGAAAACCCTCCTCCTTTTAAAGTTAAGTAATTGGGGAGATTTTGGGAAGATCATGTAATTTTATTGTCTTCCTTAATTTCCCCAAATTAACCAAAGTGATCTTATATTTAGGAACGGAGGGAGTAATTTTTAAATATGTGAGTCCCACATTTAAAATAAAAAATTACTTACCCAAGGCCCCACCCCACCCCACCCTCTCTCTCTCCTCCCTCCTCCCCTTCTTCCCCACCGATCACCACCCTCCTCAGTCCACCCTCTCACTCTCGACCTCACCCACTGCCCCTCCCTTGCCGCCTTGCTCCGCCACCACAAATCCACTAAGAAACAGCATGCTTAGCCTCCAAATAAAGTTTATAATAAAATCTTATATTTTAAAGCGGAAGTAACTGACTTTGAAGGATTATGTTCAACATACTTTAAAATTTTCGAACAACACTAACAATATTTTAGTCATCCTTTTAGATTTAGTTGCTTCTTCTTCGTCTTCGTCTTCTTCTTTTTTTTATGAAATAGATTTAGTGTTTCTAAGCGTCCATTAGTTTGCCAAAAACAATATTACTAATATAGATGCAAAACAGAAAATATTTTCATAACTCAACAACCTCGAAAATGCTTTCAAACTCAATACCTGAAGGACACCGATTTAGCGGTCGGTGTAGTGTGCCTTAGGTCTAGTCCTTTAAGAAATTTTAGGACCTCAAGGTAAGCGAAAGTTACCCCGGATATCGTTCTCAAGGAGCCTTGTTTAATTCAACAATCCTACTAAACTAAATGCAATGCAAGATGAATTTGAGTAAAGAAAATATATTTTGTTGATTTTTAAAAGAGTAAATGATAGGTGCAAAACAAATAAATATTTTTGGTATTTTTAATATAAGGGTGTGATGGAAATGAAGTGCTCTTGGAAATGATTTTCAATGACTATCATAGCTTTCTAAATATTTTTGGGGAGTTTAATGCACTAATTTCCTAATTTACCAAACCTCATGAACCCATGAATTCAATTACCTAATTAGTGGAACCCCAACTAACTAGAAAATGTTAAACTCTTTAGCACATTTGAGTTTTTTCTAGGTTTCCTAAAGTACCAAACCTCACCAACCGGTAAGTCTAATGCCTAGTCTCATGAACCCATTCAAATAGGCATTATTAATTACCCTAGAGTGTGATTAGTGCTTTGTAATGCATTAGGTTCAATTATAATTTAATTCAATCAAACTATCTATCAATACCATGAAGAAGTAGAATGATATCAAATAAATTATAAAGAACATATACATGACCATGTATATTGATGAGTTCAAATCCCTCATTACAAACCAAAATCACAAATACCCACAATAACAACCAAATCCCAGTCCAATATCAAAACATAAATGGTAACCTAAACCTAGACAATCAAAAATATAAAGAGAAAAGAAAAGAAAAGAATTGAGACTCCCCTTTGTAGAACCAAAGCTCAAGCCACTTTCCATCAACTCCAAGAGCAAGGAGGAACTGTATTGAGGCATGGAAGGAGGAAGAAGGTGGAAGGTGAAAGGAAAATGTGAGGAAAATGGGAGTGAGATGAAGGAAGAGATGGAGAGAGCTAGGGTTTTGGGGAGCACCCAATCCCCAAAACTTATGTTTCTAAACTGCTTAATGATTGGGTTTGAGTTTGGGTCCAAATTGGAGGTGAAATGAGTCAAAAATCAGCCAAAAATCGAATCTGGAAGTAGCAGTTCGCAGGTGGGACCTCGGTGTAATTTCTGAAATTCAATGCAGAATTGTAATTATGATATTGGGACTAAACCGAAATTATGAAATTCGAGGTCCTTTTATGTAATTTTCTAAATTCATCCAGCAGCTTGATTTGCCAGCTTTTTCCCCATTTTTCCTTGCTTTTTCCCATCTTGCCTTCTCCATGTTTGGTCCTTGAACGACCCTAAAAGTGAAATAAGGGAAAGAAATAGATCAATTGACTCTCAAAATTAATTAACAAATTAAATTCATAAGTTAGGCCAATAAAATCACTTCCTAAACTAATTTCTACTTAAAGGTCTAGATATTCAATTAGGCATAAATGAACCAATATTGCATCTTTAAAATGTTAATAACCTCAAGTTAACACAATAAAAATATACAAGGATTTGTCAATACCTTCCCACTTTTAAACCCAAACAGCAAACGCAATATATATCCAATCATTAAACACCTACTATTTCTCCAAATGATATTAAATAGAAGAAATCGCATTCACAAACCAATGCAAGTAAAATTTGGTCAAAAAAACCAATTCAAAGCAAGTAAGACGCATTCACGTTGAACATCTATTCATTCATTTTTGGCATTTCTCTTTTGACAAATCCCAGCACACTTGCAAATTCTTTCTCAAATCAAGCCTATTTGATATTTAGTTTTCATTTTTTTTATTCAAGGGCTGGATATATCACAGATTCCCACTAAATCAACATAGTTCAATAAATCTTAAGGCCACATAGTTATGATTAGGCATCCCACAAACTCAAACAAACTTTATCTTCATCAATCAACAGTTAAATCTCATTTCCAATTAACACCATCAAGGGAGAATACTTTATTCAATTTAAATAAACTTGAATTACATAATTTTGTTATATGAAATCAAATCTGAACCAAACAGAGAAAAACGATGAAGAATAAAATTTCTCAAAATAAGGAAAATCATATACTCCCTCCATTGTATCTATTTAGATCATTTTCTCTAATTTATCATATTAAGAGTTTTAGATAAGTTAATTATTAACAGATGATACTACAAATTCACCTGAACCATATACTTTTATCTTCACTCTACCTATCTTGTTTAATTTGTTTATTATAAATAAATATTATTAGGGTTAATTTAGAAAAAAATTTAAAATATATAGTTAGAAAGTGGTCTTATATTTATATTTAAAAACAAGTAATATTTAAAAGTGATATTATATTTAGGAAGGGAAGTAATATTGATTGTATCATATCTTCATCATCAACTAAACCGAGCAGTACACTAACAACAGAACAAGAGAAGGACAAATAAAATAATCCAAAATAGAGAACTAGAAACCGGAGAGAGGAGGAAGGCAATTCAAGAAAGATTGCAAATTTCATCATATACTCAACAAACATGAATGAAAACATCTTATTAACAAGATAAAACACCACAAACACCTGCATAGAATATGATTCATAAAAAAGAGTTTAACACGGGTTAAGGGTAAAAAATACACATATTTTTTTTTTTTGTGAAGGATCACCTAGCAATCAAATATTTTTGTGAGCAAAAATACAATTTTTCATATTAGGATCAAAAGTAGTGATAAAGGATTATGTAAGTTTTGAAATCAATATGAAAATTTTTGTACATTTTTTGTTCTTAAAATTATTTGGTGTTGGATAATCTTTTGTGAAAAGCACATGTGTATTTTTGACCCCTAACCCTTAACAAACATGGTTCAACTCAATATGACTATATTTGTTTCAATAAAGTTCTCTCTCTCTCTACACACACACATAATATATGAAATGAGCATTTATTTAATAAAATTTACATTTTTAAATAACTAGAAACTACGCAACGATTTATTGTCAAATCATTGATAATACTGAAAACTATTTTAGCATTATCAATTGTCAGATTTGAAACTGTTGGGTTTGTTGTTAAGCCATCCCTCGTTGTCGATATAAGAGAGACTTGTGAACTTGTTGAGCTCCTCATTAGACATGCGCTTCATCCACGGCACTCGCTTTGACTTATCTGCCCCTGGTCCTATGTTTCCTTCCTCTACAAATGTGATCTTATTTCTAGAACCATATTCAAAGAAAACTTTATTATAAGAGAAAATGTACATGGCATATATATGTGTAACATTATAAGAAAATAGAAAATAGTGACAAAATCTACTACGCTGTTTTTTTTTGCCCAAAATCGGTTGCAATGTTTTTGACAGATTTTGTAATCAAAGTTATGCGAGCCAACAAATATATTTGTGGATTTGCAATGAAATTCCATAGATTATTTTTCTTTTTATTCTATGAAATGTAGAGGGTAAAATATGGATTATAAATGAGACAGATGAATGATTGAATATGTTTTTGAAGCTAATAATATGCCATTATTTAATATTTAGCTTATGCCTCTTATTTACTCATTATTTAGAAGGCTCGAACTCTAAATTTTTTAAATTAACAGCACGTAATACAGATAATTGATCCTTTTACTAAAAATATGTAAGACATTAAAAAAATTTTGTTCATGTAACAAATTTGTTAAGTTTGTAGAATAAAAAATATATATTCATAAAATTAAGATATTAAAATGAAATTTATAGTAAAAAAAATTAAAGATGCACTTTCTTCAAAATGAGATAAACGAGCATATAAATCATTTTGATGAAATAAAAAGAAACCAAATAATTCAATAAGAAAATGAAGTATGAAATAACTGTTAAATTTAATTCATTAGAAGATCAATTAACAAAAAATAAATAAAATATTGTCTTACACATCACTTTGATCCCATGAATTCCATCCCACTGGGTCAACCACGCTAGAGAAATATGAATTGGCGAAAATAACCCTAGAATATGGTCCATAAGTTCTTCCAAGTATAGCTTGTCTCTTTCCATCCACATGACATCGATTGAACACATATCCACTCGAATCTTCATTTGACTCTCTCTTCTGTGCTACTATAGCTCCATTTCGATTCTCTGTCCCAGAATCAAAATAGATTGTGCAATTCTACGCACAACAAGCACATGTGTTCAATCAATTTTATTTTGTCATGCATAACCAATTTAACAAGAGTAGTTAGAACTACTTAGATCTCATAATGGGATGAAACAATATTTTTATATCTATGTATATAATTTTTAATATTTTATACGTTACGCAAGTAGTGTTGTGCGACTTACATTATTTGAAAATAAAATAATGTATGTTACACAAATCTTGCACTAAAATAATGTATGTTGTGCAAATCTTGCGCAATATATAAACAATCACATGACCGTAAGCAATAATGTGATTGTTTTTTTCTTAATTAAAAATGTATATGTCACACACAACTTGCACAACATACTTTTTTAAAAAAGTATATATGACACACAAAAATTGCACAATATACATTACTTGAAAATAAATAATGTATATAAAAAACAAATAAAGTGACCGTGCAAACGGTCACATGATTGTTTCTTTTTTTAATTAAAAAAAGGTATGGTATGTCGCACAAAACTTGTGCAACATACCATTTTTTTAGGGTCATCTATATAAACTCTAACTTTCTTCTCATTCTCTCGTTAATTATTTCCTCCTCCTCACACTTTATTTGCTACACAATTCTCTTTTGGTCATCTATCTATGAGTTTTTGCTTAATATTATCGTGGTATCTATATGCTCATTCACTTGTTCATTCTTTCCTCCTCTTTACAATCTATTCTTCATTTATTTTCCATTAATTTCATTATTTTAACCACAAATTCACATTTTATGCCTATACTCATGCATAATGATTTTTTCTCTCAAATTTAAGCCTATACATACACATTAAAGTACCAATTAGGAAATAAAAAATATTTTTAAAAATAATTTTCAATAATAAGACTTAATTTATTCTTTAATAATGTATTTTTTGATTATTGAATCTTAATGTCGCAGTTAATCAACTGTGACATGATGTAATTTTTTTTTTTAAAAAAATCCACACTTCATGTTGCGATTCTTCATATTAACTGCGACATGTTATGCATATTTTTTTAAGAAAATTATTTTATACACATGTCTCTCCATAAACTGCAACATGGATTTACACAAGTCATGATTTATTATGTATGTTTCACAAATGTAGCCTTGTTTCGCTTCTTTATATCCCGGTTCTGTAAACAACAATATAGTGCGCATATGTCAAGGTTTAAACCTGTAAAAACATGACTATTTTATCATGACTAGAACTTATTTTTCTAGTAGTGTAAGTACAGTGGATTCAAATCACTCTTATATTTTTATATGTCAAGGTCAATCATTTTTCAAGGGGTATGAAGACAAAGCGCAAATGATCTGTTTAATCATAAGTATCTTGCCTTCCACTCTTTTATATACATGTATATAAATATAACTCCTTTGGTCCAATTTATATAGGGCATATAAATAAGACTTCATTCGGTCCTATATATTGGACATCTCATTAATTGTTTCTTGTACATATACAGTTATGTGGAGCATCGATTATAATTATGGGTTTACTGTATTTTATGTGGAGCATCGATTATAAGTATTGATAAAGGTGAAAAGTTGTACGTTTAGAACACAAGATTATAAAAAAAAAAATCAGAGGCATGCATGTAGTATTAACTATTAAGTACCTCATAAATTGATTGGCCGCTCCCGAAAATGAAATCAATTTGACCTTGTATGTAGCAATTATGGTAATAATGGCGACCTGTATCATCAAATAGAGTGTCTTGGAGACCTTTGAAGACGCAATCATATATTGCAGTTTTATCTCCTCTCACTGCAAATGCAAGTGCTGGCGCGCCTCCGTCTCCCGCAGCCGCAGGTGGATGATTGTACAAGTTCTGCTCACAAATATTAATTTGTTGGTCAATTTTTTATTCATCTCTTATTGTACTTTTTGACACACACACACAATATGAGCAATTTGTTAAACATGATTTTGTAAAGTATGTATATATATTAACTATAACATTATTATTCCTAAAACATTGTAATCATATTTTAGATCAATATTTCACACACACACACACACACATCTCTATAACTTGTTGATTATTGAGGGAGAAGAATAAATATAGCTAATTAAGAAAAAATAACGAAGATAAGAAATATTTCATATATTTAGAATAAGATCAACGTTTGAACTGTCATGTATAGATTAGAATGAGCATACACAAGAAATTTTTTATAAAAAGGGAAGATAGACATTAGATAGAGAATATTCATTAAAACTATTAATTGAGGATTATGACGTATATATGATGATTGATGTAATTGACATGATATCTGCCTCATAAGGCATGTTGTAGTTGTTGTAAGTGTATGACAAGTAGTAGTGTTTGACTGAAAAATCAATTAATTACCACGAAAGAAATGCCCTTTACTATAACGTTAGGGGAATTCGACTCGAAAGTATAACTAAAAATTGATGTTTCATGATCACTCCACTCAATAAAAGTAGAAGAACTTCCAGCTCCTTCAAGACATACACATGGTTTGTCCCATGGTATCATTACTTTTTCCCTGCAATAATACGAATACATATGCGTGTGAGAGTGTGATTGTATGTGATAATATGTAATGTGCGCCAAAAATTTTACTTCTATAAAAAATGCAGAATATGTATATATGTATAAAGATCTACTTACATCTTATAAAAATACTATAAAAACCATATAGAATTAATTAAAGTCACCTGACCGATTCAACTAATAACTATAGATGAAACAAATATCTAACACTATGCAAATGTTTCTAAACCCAAGTGATTCAAATATTAGCCAAATCAGAAGCAGTTTTAGTTTTGTACGTGTATATAATTATTTATAAATTTTTTAATAATTTAACATACATTCAGTAATAAGTTACTTCAACCAACCATGTATTGTTCTCAGATTTATACGGCTCTACCTAAACAGAACACGTCAAGATTGTCGCTTGAATTTGTATTGTCATTAATTCAGTAAAAATTATCGAGTTTACATTCTACATTCATCGTGTTTTAGTTTCTACCTTATGAAAAATCTTGACATCTTGATGTAAAACTCATTTTAATTTTTTTTTACCATGCATATTCAATGAATCTATTTATGAATTTCATAGAAATTTATTGAGGTTGATAAAGTATGAATATTAATAAATTTAATATAAACTATTTATATTTAAAATATATTCAAGTAAAATTGTTGTTATTTTTCATAGTTTTATCTAATTATATATTTATTAATAAAGGTAAACTCTTACGAGTTTACAAACAGAGCTTACGTTCCTCACAAGTTCATTAAACTCACGAGTTTGACAACCTTGCAACCATGTATATATTTAATTAATACATTAACATGATGAATACTAAAATGTCCCCCTTATCCTGTACAGTTAGATAACTAATTTATTTAAATTAAAAATTAGTTAAGATATATATATATATATATATATATATATATATATATATATATATATATATATATATATATATATATATAACTTAATTATTACCAGATTGCATAAAGTAGTTTTATTAAACTAGACACACACACATTTGTTTTATTTTGAATACTCATGATTGAAAAATGCTTTTGTTCAATATTATATTTAGTTATGCAACCAATAAAGATAACTTGAAAAAAATAACAGAGAGGAAATAAGTGGATTGAAGATGCTGCATCTGAGACCAAAACTTGTGTTTAATTAGTATTGAAAGAGCATGATTCCTAACAATTTATACTATATATAGACCGTGAGTAATACAACTAATTGTTTTTTTTTGGACAGAAATACACCTCATTGTTGGGAGACCTTCAAATTTCAAATGCACGAGAAAATGTATGTAGCTATTGGTGTGTGTCTGTGATTCTTGATCAAAAAAAAAAATAAATTGGTGTGTGTCTGTGATCAATATACATAAATTCATATTAATAATAGTAATAATTTTATGAATTCTTGATCTGATCGACAAACTCTACAAGGGAAAAATGAAAGAAAAACATCTTACGAATAATGTCCTGCTGCAATTCGGATGTGAATCCATTGAGTGTTGTTGACAGGGATAGAGTCAATGGCCCTTTGAATTGTTGTCAACATTCCTTGCCCAGTCTTTCCAACTAGGATTACTTTTGAAGGATTAGAACAATTATTTGCATTGCAAACACAGCTAAAAATTATAAGAAAAAGGAAAGTGAGGGATTTTTTTGAACTGAAAAGGAAAGTGAGAGATGGAAATTGCATTTTTTTGTATTTCTTGCTTTGATTTCTCCCTAAGATTGAGCTATATATATTTGGATGCATCAAACTCGTGAGTTAACTCTCCGAGATTTTACTTTTTTTTACAACTCTACATTATAAAAAGTGTCGTGAATCAATTAAATTCTTATTACCTTTAAACTCACTAGAAACTTATAAGATTACATGTCGAATGTACGTTTTTACATTTATGCATTACATAAAGTCGTGTTAAATTGTTGTAAAACTCATTTTAATAGTTTTTATTTGACCATATTCAATTAATAAATGTCCTAGTAAAACTATTGTTACTTTTTTTATTTTTATTTAATAATGTATTAAAAACACATATTTATTAATAAATGTAAATTCTTAAGTGTTTACTATTCAAGTTCACATTCCAATTTAATATTCTTTTCACAAGTTTAACTCACGAGATTGATAACCTTGGGTGCACTATATAACACCCAAACTTAAAAAAAATGAAATAAAAATTTTTCTAAGTTTGTGAGGTAATTTACAAATTAGAAAGCCTTATAAATAAATTAATAGCGTTTTAGGCATTTGTCTCTGATGCTTATATTCTTTTTTTTGGTGACAATTTAATGTTTATATATTCTTCTGAAATTGAAAAATGTAGTTTCATTGTTTTTACCCTGTTTGGGGGAGAGAGGGAGATGGGGATATCACTAGATACCTCGAGCTATCCGGACATGGAGAGATCAGATATTAGGACATGCATGGAATTATTTTAAATCTGATGAGTCTCCTCTACATTCCTCAAACCACCATTTTTTATTAAGGTTGTTGACGAGAGAGTGTTCTTGAAGAGGATGATTTCTAATGGGTTAAATCAAGTAAATTGAAACTGGAAAAAACTTACCTCAAGTACTTGACCTCAATTACTTCCAATACTCAATAAGAATTTGACACATGTCCAACTAACCCCATACACAACTAACACATGGAGGAGAGAGAAAAGAAGGAGAAAGTGGTGTAGGTTAATTGCACATGTGTCAAATTCTTATTGGTTTACTGGATGTAATTGAGGTCAAGTACTTAAGGTAAGTTTTTTCCATCGAAACTAGAGCTTAGAGATTTTTAGTTTCCTTAAAGAAATCATGCTTGCGTGAGAATCGGTGTCCTGATTCAGACCGAGATTTTATAATAAAAGATGCGCAAGGAATAGGCTGAGATTTTGTATAAAAGAAGGAGTAGGCTGAAATTAATGTAACTTATGGAGAAAAATAAAATGAAATTTATAGCAACAATAACGGTTGGAGAAAAACTAAAAGGAATTGGCAAGTCAATCAATTCAATTAAACTAATTGATTCAATTAATAAATACAATCAATGAATTCAATTAACTGCAGAGAAAGAGAATGGTAACGTTCAATTAATTGCAGAATAATTAACCACAAACACAGAAATAACGAAAAAATTTAGGGAAAATGACAGATAAATTACTCTGAATATCCAAAAGGACAAGTCAGGTAATAGGAAGAAATTTGTGATTTTGAAATGTTGTCAAAAGACCCATATGTCCCCCTAAAAATGTAATTTGTATGCTATTGTGGTTAATATAAATGATGCAATGGTTAATCGAAACGAAATGGTTGTTAATATCTAAACACACCAACAAATGTAAGTTGTATGTTGCTATGGTTAATGTGAATGTTGTTAATGCAAATGTTGTTGCGGGTAATATATAAATGATGCAGTGGTTAATCGGAATTGAGCGGTTAATATCTAAGTACAAATGTGAAGTTGTATGTTGTTGTGGTTAATGAAAATGTGGTAGTTGTCAATGTGTATGTTGTTGTAGTTAATCGAACTGATAATGTACTCGATGGAGCATATGGGTCTTTTGACAACATTTCAATATCTCAGATTCCTCTCTAGTACCTGATTTGTCTTTTTGGAAATTTAAGCATCTTCGTTGTCCTTTTAGATATTCGGAGTATTTTATTTGTCATTTTCTCAAAAAGTTAACAATAAATGGGAAAAATAAAAGAAAAAATCACAGGATTTATATATAGCATTGATTGTTGTTTAATCATATTAAAGAGTGAATGGTTAACGTTAAAGTAGGTGGAATGCAGACTGAAGAATGGAGTCTAGAGTATTTATTATAGCTAAGTATTTATATGAAAAACTAGAATTGATATGAGATAGATTCAAGGTTGAATCTAGAGTTGATGTGAGCTAGATTCAAGATTAAATCATGAATTGTTGTACACTTATACCAACTACCAAGTATACCAAGTGTTGGTACTCCTAGTGAATTTTGCGTACACAATTCTTATGGGTAGAGAAAGTTGTAACATCCAAAAGCAAATAAGATTAGTGATTTAAGGTTTCGTTTTGGGATCAATTAAGGAGTATGAGAGTTTAGTATAAAAATTCAGGAAAATGGAAATATCTTTTGTGATCTTTAAATGCCTGATTTCTCGCTCCAGTTGGGAAACTCAAGAGTTTGAGGAATCATTTTTGGACCCAAAAAAGATTATTGTAGGTCAAATCATTATAGAAAATGAAAGGGTAACTTTCAGCCTATAGAAAATATAAGATCGTATAGAATTAACGGCCCATTTACATTTTTCCCCTACCAATTTAATTTAATTCCTATTATCTCCTCCCTCTTAGTCTTCGGCTGGCACCACCATTCCATTTCTTCTTCCGTTCATGCACGTTCGCGCGCACAGTGAGAGAAGAGAATGAGAAAAAAAAAACGAGTATCCTGAGGGGTGAATTCTGAGTAATATTTAATCAATCACATATAATGTTAAATAAGTGCAACATAATATACGAATCTTACACATCCTAATGTTTTTGTATCATCCTCTTCCCTATTAAACTAAGTTACTATTGCAGAAGGTCAAAACCTTGTCATTCACCAAGAAACTTTCTCTTTTTAGCTGTGTTCATGTAAGGTCTGATGACCCATTCCGTTTGAGCAGTATCCTGATCAACTGTACCCAACTTTATCTGCAACAATTAAAGAAAATGAGTAACTTGCTAATCACTGTAGGACACAATAGAATGACATCTACCATCTCCTAATGCTTGTGTATCAACTTGGGACTAAGTTCAGAAAGGTTCACAGATTATGAAAGCCAATAATGTATTATACAGATGAGAAAATGTATAGACAGCACAAGGACATACAGCTTTCAATAAACAGAATAAGGTGCAAAATAGATTAATGGTATGCAAACTAATTACAGATAAACTTTTAGAAAAATTATTAGTTGGTGAATTTCTCATAACATAAGTTAAATCTCCTCTCAAATGATGAATTTTCAACCGCAGAAGTTTGA
The DNA here is from genome assembly GCA_029929735.1 of Mimosa pudica. Taxonomy (NCBI): domain Eukaryota; kingdom Viridiplantae; phylum Streptophyta; class Magnoliopsida; order Fabales; family Fabaceae; genus Mimosa; species Mimosa pudica. The sequence continues at coordinate 594,069 of JAKELP010000047.1, read as the reverse complement.
ACTTTATGACTTTTAACCTTTTAGGTTCATGCAGAAGATTCAATATAATAGTATCATGGTGGTATATAATAAGCAACATGAAATTATTAAACAAACTGCTAAAGATGAAGTGAGGAAAAATCATCCTAGTTACTAAAATGTCCATGAGTTAGCAAATAATTACTTGAATGAATGCTGCAAAATTTCATTTCTTGAGAATAATCTGAATAGCAGAACAAGCTAGAGAGAAGACAAACCTGGTAAAGCCGCAACTCAAACCGAGGTCCAATTTCCTTCAAGTCAACAGATTTAGGTCCCCCATGCTTTTCATATATATGATGCCTGTATGCAGCATTAATTAATAAAATATATATAGATAAATATGTGTTAAAAAGGCTGATAATTTCATATGACAAATACACAACTCCAGCCCACAATGGTTAAGCAATAGTGAATGAACAAAATACCGCAGAAACCCCATGAGACATCCATAATCAACACCTTGTACTACTACCATTTGTCAGGGATTTCACTCAAAAATTCACGCACAGTGAGAGTGATCACTGATACAATACTAGAAGCACAAACTAAAAGTTATGCATCTACATCTTAGTATTATAGGTAATTCCACAATATCTACAATTAAGTTCCTCCAAACTGGCTGTTTTTTACTTGTAGCCAACTGGCAATTGCATTCCAGCAGTGAAGAGGCTTATTGTGGGGATTTATTTTGCCTCAAAAAATTTTGTAAAGATTTCAGCCAATGAGGAGCAACAAAGGGTTATCATAAATGAAATGCATTATGGAGGTTGTATTGATATAACAATAGCTATATACCATCATCCATATCAGGCGATGTTAAACTAACCTGAACGAGATATAATCAGATTGATTGAAGAAAGAAATAATGCGCTTTGAATCTGGCTTTGGCACTGGAAAAAGATGTTTCAGAATATTTGCCGCCCTTTGCCCTAGCTGATAATACCAATTTATGATTCAAAAAATAATAATTAATTTCACATGAATAAGCAGTGTGCAGTGACTGACTGTTCAAAAGATAAAGACAATACAATCACTATAGTTAGCAGATGAAAATGATTGTTTCAGTCACTCAATATAAGAAAGCGAAAAAAGGATTATGCAAATTGATATGTATATTTATTATCAGAAATATCAGAAAATAATGAAATAACAACTTAAATTAAAACAACCATGTGGGACATCCTTCAACTTTACAGAATGTTCAGGTCAATTTTTGACACGACATTCTTCATTACTTAATTCAATATAACATTTACTTTGAAGGCATTAAACCTTTCCGTATCCTAAGATACCAAAAAAATTTTGTAGGTAACCTACAGGGATTAAGATGCAATAGAATAGTCAGGCTTGCAAGTGTCGGGAGCTGAAAGAGACAATCACCAGAAAATCCAAAAGAAACACATTTAATTTAATTAGGTTTATAGGTCAAACATGATATCAAAAGGAACTTATTATACCTTAGTTGAGAAATTCTCAAGAATCAAATGCGGATAGACCTCAGGTATGGTGCCAACAGCTTTCTTATCTTTAATATCATGCCTTGTGACCTAAAGGAAAACAATTAATTACCAATTTCTTTATTCACAAAAATTAAGAAATATCAAATGACCAGACACTTACCACATTAAGTAATCCAAAATAAGCAGTTGGACCAAATGGTAGGTGGCTAATGATTAAACCATCTGGCACCCCACGATGTTCATGAACCAAGACAACATCTGTGAATTCATGTGCACGACATGTCTCTATAATCTCTGAGATAACCTGAAAAGGAAAGAGATAATCTACATGAGGAAGATATAGCTCATTCATAGTGATGTTTAAACATCTAATGCTAAATAAACCAATGAGACGTGACAGTTTGATGATTTGTCACTTTCCTAAACAAATGAAAAATCACTGACTTGGGTTTGACTTTGGAAGAAATCTCAAGTTTACTTCACTTGAGTTCTTGTCACCACACCCCAAGCAACATGGATTATCTAAAAAATGCCACATTATTGGCATGCAAGGTCACTCTTGCCATTCTTGAGATGAAAAGGAAATTAAATCTACCTGTCTTACCAACAAAACACCCTCAAAAACCATTCAATTTTTTATCTCCTAATCAAGTTCACATTGAAAACTATCCCACAAATGGACTTGTTCACTCTTTTCTGATCTAGTATTTGGGTGCATTGCCTTGGCACACACTCATCATGGCAACAAATAAAATAGAGCCCCGTGCTCTAAAAGGAATATAAGTGCTACCACTCCCAGCACAAAAATATTATGTTTTGAATGTGTTAATTTATTCATGTTTCCTATTATGTAACTCTCACAGAGCATCAGCCCTAATATCCTAAAATACCCATAAAGAGAGGGAGGAAGTGAAGGACCAATTATGACACTCAAAAAGGAACACACTCAAAAATTTGAGATACTTCCTTAGCGGCAAGCTCACCAAATCTTGGAATTGTAGTTTTTCACAGAAAATACGCTACCTGATTTGTTGAAACAAACTGAAAGCTTAAATGCAGGCTAAGGGCAACGCCCATGGAAGTTAATCTCAAGTTGGGGATAAATAAAAATATCCTCATGTAAACAGAGATATCAACTACTTGCCAGGAAACTAATTCATCCATCACACAGAAGGGTAGATAAATGTCAACACCTAGACTAGTAATTCAGTTTGCTTGTAACACCCCCCCCCACCCCAAAAAAAAAAAAATAATAACATGGCTGCAGTTATAAGAATTCTATGGTACTTTAAATTCCCACTTGGTCAAGGGATGCTAGATAAAAACACTTTTCATTTTACAATTGAGCGTAAAATATTGATTAAGGGAAAGATACCAACCTGACCACCACGATTCATTCTTTGTGCATTTGGGAAGACAATACTCAATTCCTACACACACACACACACACACACACACACACACACAAACACACAACAAATGAAGTTCAGAAACTGCATGCAGCATAAAAAAATTTAATAAATTTAACTATAAGAAAATTATGATAATGAACACAATTAAAGCTTGCAACCTTTACAAACTGTGTGAGAGGAGCACTTGGATTCCTTGATGTAGTTAGTAAAATTTTTGGATCCCTTTCCGTAGCATTTGCATACTCATCATCAATGTGAGTTCTTGGCACTGAATTATACAGAAAAAAACCACAGAGATCAAAGACACATGCAATGCAATTCACAAGCCATGTCGAATACCACAATAAAATATAAAACTTAGGGCATCAAAGGAAACTAGAGCGAGGAGCATCATAACAAGAACTTATCCTTTGAACATTAAAAGAACGTATAAATGTATAAATAATGCTTATAATATAGTAAATGTCATTGTTACGTTAACAAATTCAAATTTTCAATAGTTGGAAGCCAGAGCAACATTTTGTTATTTGTTCTCCATTATACTGAGACCCATTTTTATTACTTCAAAGTGTAATATAAAAATGGATCTGGAATTGTATACACACAAGTTTAAATTATTATTTGAAGAACATAGTTTAAAGAAAAATAAATGAGCTAAAGTAGCCAAATTATAAGTGCTAAATGTTATGTGGAGTGTAGAAAATAAGAGAAAGGTTAAGAAAGATTAAGAAAGGAGATAAGAATTGAGAGGAAGAAGTAGAGAAGGATGAAGAGAAGAGAAGAGAAGAGAGAAGAGAGAGATAGAGAGAAGGTAAAAAGGCCTTAGGCCATTACATTATGCCAAAGCATCACAAATCACAACAACCTATTACAAGTGAGAGTAAGGGTCTTATTTATAGACGTAGAATGTAAACTAGACTAACAACTCTATCGTAACTAACTCCTAACTAACACTTTCCTTTATTTATTATTACATAACAATACCCCCCTCCCAAAACATCCTTGCCCTCAAGGATCAAGTAAGAGAACAACAACAACAAAAAAAAAAAACAAAACAAAACCAAGACTATGAAATCTAACTAAAACACATAGACTTTTGACTTACGAAGAACTTCTGCAAATTAATAAAGAAATCTTGTTGGCATGAAGTCTCAGAACCATAGCTAACTTTAGCTCTACTGCACAGTAGTTCTTTTTAACTCTTCCACTTGAAGAGCAAAATCCCCCAAAAAGCATTGCAATTAGCTCTCCCTTGAACCATTCTAGAATCAATATTCTTGTCGGAGAAATTTCTTGAAATACAATGAAATTGTAAAACAGAAAATTTGACTTTTCAAACTCCATAAAATTCAACCACGTGCACCTTTGAACACACTCCTTAACTTGCAACAATATTCCTTTATCATTGATTGATTCAACCATCTCTTCCTCATTGTTCATTACTTGTGAATGTGCTTGTAGAGCTCTACCAGTTTTGCAATCAAACAACCCATCAAAACCTGATGTGATCTTTGAGCAAGACTCATTTTCTTGATTGTTCACATAATCATGAACTTCATTTTCTCGAGCTTTGAAGGCTTCTTTTTGCTCTTGCTCAGGATCAACCAACTCCATTATGGGCACTGCAACATACTCTGGTTCCTCATATTTAAGCATCTGCAACTCCATATGTGCATCAGTTGTCATTGCATGAGAACCCTTTACGACAGGTTCTGAATACCTTGTTTTCAAAGACTTGGGCCATGTGATATTTGAAGTTGAAGACTTGTATGGATGGTCAAATCTAAGTTTCAAAGCCTCTTTATACTTTGACCAAGTAATTCTACGCCCATTAACCTCCTCCATCAACGCTAAATGCCAAAGATATGCCTTCTCATCTAGTTGACGGCTTGCCATGAAAATTTTCCGATTCTCTGGGGTCTCATCCAAGTCAAAATACTTATCACATTCGAGGAGCCATCCATCCACATCTGTTCGCGAGAATCTTGGGAATTCAAATTTATAAAATCTAGTGTTGTGACGATAATCTTGAGGAGGCCGTTGATGTTCACCCGTTTCTTGACCACCCTTATTGTTAAATTCTTTATTATTGAACCAATTGTCTAATCTGGTAGTCAATTGCTGAACTGAATCTTCCAACCGCCTTAACCTTTCTTCATGTGTTTCATCCATTTCTGGCAATCTTGAAACTGAATGGTGACGCCTGGTTTTAACTTTGGGCATTCAAAAAGTATTGGAATTCAGGGTTTATATCTCTGGGAATGTTCAAAACTTCAAGAATTTATGGGTTTAAGGTCTGGGTATTCTCAAATGTGATGGTTTTAGATGAATCTTGGGTTTCTTGATAGCTAAATAAGGTCCAAGAAAAGTTCCGCTCTGATACCAATGTTATGTGGAGTGTAGAAAATAAGAGAAAGGTTAAGAAAGATTAAGAAAGGAGATAAGAATTGAGAGGAAGAAGTAGAGAAGGATGAAGAGAAGAGAAGAGAAGAGAGAAGAGAGAGATAGAGAGAAGGTAAAAAGGCCTTAGGCCATTACATTATGCCAAAGCATCACAAATCACAACAACCTATTACAAGTGAGAGTAAGGGTCTTATTTATAGACGTAGAATGTAAACTAGACTAACAACTCTATCGTAACTAACTCCTAACTAACACTTTCCTTTATTTATTATTACATAACACTAAACATATGGCCTTAGATTTATGATGTACAAAAGACCGTTCTATGGTGCTCTAACAACATTTAGAATTAAAAACGACTGCGGAAAAAAGAACACATTGGAATGACAAATTTAGTGCAAGCACTTCCTAACCAAATTCTACTCCCACAGCACATTCCAAAATCTATACTCAATATAACTAAACTTCAACAAGCATATAAGATATTCAGCCCAAACCAAAAGGAAGTGGACATATAGTTTTCATTAACAATAACGCAAAAGTGAAAGAAAATAAACATTATTGTCAGGCTTATTTGCTTAGCATGCAAACATGTTTCCCACAAGCTTAACAAGATAACCAGATAATTATTATGATGGGATTAGGAGAAATCAACTCTCATTATGTATTTATATCTTTGATTGTAATTTCCTATTTGATATCCTCCTCTCCTCTATAAAATGTATTCCATCTCACTATTAAGCATTTACATCAATAAGAATACTTTGTATTCCTTTCTCTTCTGTTCAAACATGTTTCACACAAGATAAGCAGATAAATGTAGAATTGAAGTAAACATACCAGCCGTATTATCATCCTCAAGATCAATCTCTCGGCGAAGAGCCGCCTCCTCGTTTCTCAGCTCAGTGGGGATTGGTTTTCCTTCTGCAAAAAAGTTGAAAAAATGTTCACAACAAGCAACAAGTTTAATAATTTATGAGAGGAAGAAAGTTGAAAAGCAGCATCAACCTTGAAGAGCTTCTCTTATCTTGCGCTTCTTCTCGTAAAGCAAACGCTCCTTCCCTTCCAAACTCTTCCTATACAGATACTCCCTCCTCAGCCTGATATTCCTCCGCAGCATTGTGATGTATGTTTGAAACTGTGAATAATACAAAGGATTAGGTCATGCTTCATGTAACACCTAGATTTTTTTTTACTGTTTAAAAATGATTTAATCAATTTATAACACAATTATGTCATTGAAAACCCAAAAATACGAATAAATTAAAACTTTTCATTTTGAAAGATAAACTGAATAATTTTTCTCATTTAAAACTATTTAAAATTCTTCTTTTGTAAAAGGAGTTTCCATAAATAAATCATTAGTTATGAAAATTTACGTGGAAATAAATTCATTAAGTGACTAAGTTTAAACCTAATAGTTAATTCTATCATGTTCCTTAATTAGTCAATCTATCTAGAACCTCATTTGATTATTTAAATAAATACATCTATTACTACAATTACAATTAATACAAATTGGCTATCTCAGGTGATAGCTTCCTACTTATGTATATCACAAGCTTTTGGCTTATTACATAATTATATAATAAAATCAAATTACAACTCTACTTTTTTTAGCATTCATAGGGCCTAGCAAGCTTCCCTGCTACTCAACTTAACCTTCTCCCTGCATCTCTGAAAACATTTTGAAAACGGGGTGAGATTCAAAGAATCTCAATAGCAATTTATTTCATTCATATATCTTTTAAAACTGCTCAGATAATGATAGTGCGCTCCTGTTGGTATTATACTACCTTTAGTAAAACACACAAACAGGGCCCCTACCTTAACAATATGTTTGTTACAGGCAGAATACATAATACATGTGCCTATCGCACCACCTACTACTTATAGCAATAAGTTCGCCTTTCGTAGTAGGCACACCTGACAGGATTTTCTAATAAAAATAAATTCAACAATATGGCATAGGGGGAGCGACCCTCCTCATGCCTGGAGTACTCCACCAAAATATAAATGCAGAAATAAACCCTATCAAAATCTGAAGCAGTAATTAATTAATAATCATTTATAGCATGCTCTTTGTATGACTGAAATAACCCGCTACCTGAGCTCCAGCCAATTCTCTTCAACAATATATCCGCAACTTTCTTTTCTTTTTCAATGCCTTGAGAAATTTATACCACCTATTATTACATTATGTAATAATAGTAGGTTAGTACTTTCTAATATAAAATATATCTTTAGCGCCACTCTCGTTCCTATAACTATAATACTACCAATCCCTTTTTCAAATTATATTTTCTTGATTACTTAATCTTTCCTTTTTCTCAAGCAAGCTTTAAGCGACGAGTGCACATCAACACAATTTCAAAGTCTCCTAACCACCATCACAAATCTTTAATTAATCTTGAATACTCAAAACCACCACCTTAAAATTTATTAACTGTCCTATAGTAGAATAACACAACAATTTAGTCCTAGAACAACCATTTTCACTTTTGACTACCTAAACACATCGTTTCAAATAACATAAGACACTTATTGCATTTATTTCAAACCAAATTGAGGCATAATTATACAAACTCATAAGCAACCAAAAACAGGAAATTTTAGATTCCTTTGAAGAGTCATTTCGGTCATTGCCACAGAAGATGTAGGAAATAAATAAACATACACAAATTAATCTCATTCAACTCTAGTAAATCATTAAGCACACATGCATTGCAAATTTTCTTCCTTCTATGAACCAATTCGACACTGATTAATAAAGGACAATCAAAGAAACATTCAACAACAGAAAATGAAAAAGGAATTCCAAGAACTGTAGAAAATCTACCTACATAAAGTGTACTCTGCTCAACTCTAACTCAAAACAACATCAAACATACTACTAATCATTTTCAAAATCTAGCTTGAACAAGAAAAGTAGAAAATCAGTGAAAAGAATGAAAAATAGAGAAGAGTTAGCGAAAATCAATCAATCTCTCAAACTCCCAAATCCGTGGATTTCAATTCAGCCAAAGTAGAAAATTCATATACAAAGAAAGAAAATGTACAACGAATAGAACTATAACTTTAAACAGAAATCAACCATTCATGTCCCAAAACCACAATTCAAATACCTCATACTAATGAAGATGTTCAAACAGAGGAGAGGAAGAGAAATTCTGTAAAGCCATGGTTCCAAGCATGAATAAGACATGTAAGGTTATTCTACAGCTTTAATTAACATACACATTAATAAATTTGAGGCTTTGTGTCCTTAAAGCTTCCTAGATACATCAGATTTCACAGAACCAAATTAGGGTTTGGTAGAAATTCAAGCAAGTATCAAACCACTATTCAAAATATTTTAAGTATTCTTTAGATTGAAATGTAAGTTCCATTTTCACTGATTTAGAACATCCTAAGATCCCAACCCCGATTTGATTTCCTCTCAAATCTCACTCGTAAATAAATGAAAAAGTAGGAAAAAGAAATTAGAGATAAAAAGCTCACTTAGTTCCGGAGGAAGTTGTTGGACATCGAAGGAAGCTGTAGAGAGTGGAGAAAAGGGAGAGTTCAGTGAGGTAAAGAGTGCGAACGTGTTTGATGAAGGTGAAGATGAAGAAGGCGAAGAGGAATCGAAGAGAATGAAGAAAGAGTTTGGGAGAGAGAGTGGGAGAGATTTTCTTTTAAAAAAACAGAGGAGGGAGTGGCGGCTATGATTATGAAGAAGAAGAGGGGTGATGGGTGATGTAGGTTTAACTTTGGGGAGTATTATGGTTTTGTCTCTGTAACTATTTTATTTTCAGTTTAGTCCTTGTTATTGAACTTTGCTATCTTTAATTCAGTCCCTTTCCAACAAAAATTCTCAATCAAAATTAAAAACATCTTTCCACTATAATTTGTTTATGCTTCAAAGTACAATTCAAAATTTCTAAATTCAAATAACCTTTTAATTAGAATTCCTTTACTTCTTATATCAAAAAAAAATTCTTTTACTTCTAAAGAAAATAAGATTTAAAATCAATAAAACACCTCAAATATCTTAAATTTATTCTTAAGACATTAAATCTCTAGATGACATCTCAATAATTCCTTATTATCTCTAATTTAAATTTTGGGGTGTTACACTTCACATTGTACTCCTATATGTTACATTCAATATGATAGTTTTAAGAAAAACACATCAACATATACACAGATACCTTATACTCCCTCCGTTCCTGAATATAAAATCACTTTTGAAATTCAATTTGTTCCTAATTATTGTAAGATCACTTTCTAACATTTCCCAACTTTTTCCCAAATTAACCCTACAATGCTTATCTATTAATAACAAGCAAAAGAGGGAGAGTGAGGATACAGGTAAAAAGTTTGGATAAATTAGTTATATCATGTGTAAATAACTAACTTATCTAACTTCCTTAATTTACTCAAATGATCTTATATTTAGGAACGGAGGGAATAGTAATCAATTCCAACAAAAAATAGTGAATTTGAGGTTATAATGACACAAGGGAGTATGTAACATGTAAAAGCTGAATATAAGCGATAGTAAGGGTCATATTTAAATAAATGTAAAGGCTGGGCAGCATTGCATTATTATCATTATTGTTAAAATCACTACCCTATTACATAACAATTCATATAAATATATATATATATATATATATATATATATATATATATATATATATATATATATATACACTACAAGAAAAAGCCTTCTTTGTAACGGCCCCATTCCAGCGGTCAGCTTAACGGCCGCTGGCATGTGCTGCCATCTCAACGGCCTAAAGCCGCCCGCTGAAAATAACTCGCGAGTCAACGAAATTTTTTTTTCCCACAAAAACCACATTCCAGCGGCCAAGTAGACCGTTGCCGTGGGATTTATTTATTTTTTTTAAAATGAAATTTACACCTCAACGGCCAAATGGACCGTTGAGATGTTTTCAAATTAAATTCGCACTGCAATGTAAATATATTTTTTTAAAAAAAAAATTAAACTATCCATCTCAACGGCCAATGGTCTCCATTAAATGAATTGGCATCGCAACGGTCGGTGTGACCGTTGCGATGGCAATTTATTATTTTTGAAAAATGAAATTTACATCTCAACGGCCAAGTTGACCGTTGAGATGCAAATTTAATTATTTTTTAATAATGAAATTTACATCTCAACGGCCAAGTGGACCGTTGAGATGCAAATTTTTTATTTTTTAATAATGCAATTTACATCTCAACGGCCAAGTGGACCGTTGAGATGCCAATTTTTTATTTTTTTTTAAAATATAAATTCACATCTCAACGGTCGGACTGACCGTTGCGATGTCAAACTGACCGTTGAGATGTGAAACATCATGAATATGAAGTTGATTCCTATAAATACCTCAATCTCGCTCAGTTGGTCCATTTTCCATTCTCTCTTCTGGCGTTCTGAGATTTCATTTCTCTCATTCTCATTCTCTCAAATCTCATTCAAAGTTTCCAAGTTTCTCTATTTCTACCTTCTTTCTCTAACTTCTGCTTTTATTTCATAATGTTAATATATGTTAACTTCTACTTTCTTTCCAGATTTTCTCTTCTCTCCATATGCATTCTATCATTTCCTGTATATCAATTCGTGACTTCTCCTTTTCGTTTTTTTTCTTTTGTGCTCCTTTATATTGGTAACTTCTCCTTTCATTTCATTTCCATATCTTTCTTTCTTGATCTTCTGCCAAGAACCTCATTTTTTTACTTCTGCTTTCATTTGTTACATCGCCAGGACACATTACTCCTCCAATTTTTCACATTTTTTACTTCTCTTTCTTGATTATACGTTTCTCAAATTTTGTTATTTTTTTTAATATGGTACTACATCCCAGCGGCCGACGCGGCCGCTGGGCAGCTTGTTTGATTTTTTTTTTGTTTGTCCATCCCAACGGCCGGCACGGCCGTTGGAATGTATTCTACATTTTTTTTCCCTTCCCAGCGGCCGCACCGGCCGCTGGGATGAGATGTGGCTGCGCGTTCCAACGCTTTGACCAGCTCTACAACGGCTGTAGGTGGCCGTTGGAACGTTGTTTGACACGGATCAAAACACAGCGGCTGAGGCGCGCGCTGTAGTGCATTACCTGCGGTCCCCGGCCGTTGAGACGTTCTGTTTCTCACCCGTTGAGATGCTAGGAGTTTTTTGTAGTGATATAAAAGTAGAGTAGTGAGTAGTCCTATAACTATATCAATAACTCGTCATAGTCATATGCACCACGATAAGTAGTGATGTATGTGCACTAATTGTGATTGCATATACGAAAACTACTGCTTCTAGGTTCAAAGGGAAAAGAAGAAGATATGAGAATATAATGAATTAGGTTAGGATTAGCACAAACCTAACCTGCTCTCGCGTGTGAAAAGAAAGCAACGAGAATGAGAAGAATAGAATAGAATAGAATAGAGTGCCGCCGCCTCCTCCTCCTCCTCGTTGTTTCTTCAACCCCTGCCGCCACTCTCTCCCACTCTCTCTGTCGCTGTTTTTTTTTTTAAATTGCCGATGCAAATGCCAATAATATCCGTTTTATTTATTATTTTATACAACAATTTCTTTCTGACAAAATAATAATAATAATAATATGCATACAGGTTTTTATCAAAAAAAAAAATAATATGCATACAGGTAAGAAAGTAGTGCAAAATTTTAGAGAATTAAATCCATTGAGAAAATATTATTTGCTTTCTATTAGAAATTAAAATTAAAATAGGGAAACTATTTTTAAGAACTATATCATTATTAATGTATGCGAAATGAATAAAATGAATAAGTTTGTTTGGTAAATAAAAAATTATTTTTGATTATAGCTTAGAAAGAGGGGGGAAATCTTTGAAGGCATGATTTTCAAAAATAAATTGAATTTATTGTAGTTAATTAATTAATGACAATTAAAATTGAAGAGTGATAATAAAAGCAATTGGGTAGCTATAAAATAAAAAAAAAGGTAATCTAAATAATATATATAGTAAGGGGAAAATGGGAAATTTAGGTGTATGGTTGTGTGATAAGGACTCATTCACCCTTAACCAATTGTTTGGGTAAAATCTTTGGCGTTGGGTGTAAGAACCACAATGAGGTGTGTGCTTAAGTGAAAGGGTTTTGGGTCATGGTTTCAAATGGTCAAATCACCCAGACCGATGGGTACCATAGCCAAGAGGCACGACCCCCTTTTTGAGAGCACGGCCCCCTTTTTGGCAAATTCCCTCTGCCAAGATATCTTGCTTTAACTTCCTCCGAAGAGATATCTTGCATCTGGGTTAAAATTCTCAAGGCCGAATACTTCCCCAAGTGCTCTTTCATGGAGGCTCAAAAAGGGGGACGTGCCTCTTGGCTATGGTCAAGCATCATTGAAGGCAGGAAAATTATTCAGGGCAATGTTATCTCAAGTGTTGGAAATGGGGAATGCACTCGTGTTTGGAATGACCATTGGATACCAAATCTTCCAGGTAAGACTCTCTTTAGTCAGTGCCCATTAGATTGTTACTCTAATTTGAAGGTTGCCGCTTTGCGATCTGAGTTTGAATGGGATCTTTCCCCTATTGAGGACTGGCTTTCAGATATGGAGAAGGATGCTATTCTTTCCTCTAGATTCAGATCCATTAGCAGCATTGATAAATGGATTTGGTGTAGAGGAAAATGACATATTTACTCTGTCAAAGAGGATTATAAAGTAGCTCATGAATTCATTTCCAGAAACCAAAACCATCCCTCAACATCCTCTTCCAACAATCTCAAACCACTTTGGAAAACTCTATGGAAACTCAATGTGCCAAGGAAAATTCGGTTTTTCATATGGAAGATCTTTTCCAATGCCCTCCCTACCTTTGATAATCTTTTCAAAAGAAACTGTTCCAACACTAACCGATGCATGATCTGCCACTCTACAGTGGAAACTTTTAGTCATCCTTTCTGTCAATGCTCCTGGGTTGCTAAAGTCTGGTATGCTAGTCCTTTTACATTTAAAATTCCCTTGGATTCTGATTTTAACATGCATCAGTGGCTTGTTGATGGATTGACTGGCTAGAACCTTAATGATTGGGAGAAGAGCTTCTTGTGTACACTTCTATGGCAAATCTGGAAATGCAGGAACTCTTTTCTGTCAATGCTCCTTGTAACATCCTGAAAATTTAATACAGGATTAAAGAGTGTATTGGGAAATGATAAATGGAGAAATTAGGATTTTTGGAATTTTTAGAAATTTTTGGGGATATTTTGGAAATTTTGAGTAATTAATATGCATATAATTAATTAAGAAATTGAAGAGTTTGAAATATGAGGGAATGGTAAAGCTAAAAATATTTTGAAGGTTAAGGAGATTGGAGGCTGGTTTAAGTGGTTTTAAATTAAAAGAGGATATTATGGTAACTTCCGGTATGAAATTATCCATTTCTGATTAAGAAAGCACAAGCCAAACGCGCCCCTGCCTCTTTTTGACATAAAAACCATCGGACCCTTCTTCTTCTTCTTCCTCAACGCACCGGCCCTCCCTCCCTTCACTTTTCTTTATTTTCTCCACACCCACACATACACTCATTCGACTTTCTTGGTTCATAAAGCTTTCTTATTTTTGTTGTTCATCTTCTCTCCTCCTCGGATCGATTGAAGCCGAGTCCGATCTGTGGGTGGTTGTGGGTAACCGGCGGCGCAATTTTCCAGCGACGGCGAGTGTATTTCCGGCGAACGACGGCGGCGAGTGGCAAGGTGGGCCACTGTTCTATCATTTTCATGTGTTTTCTTCTTGTTTCAACTTCATTTTTCTTATTTCCTTTCCTTTCTCTTGCTCTAGCTCGGCAACCACCTAAGAGAAGGTGTTTTCCGGCGTTCAGGGGCGGCTGCCGGCGGCGGTGGCTTCCTTTTTCTTATCCTTGAGCTCCGTAAGTCCTCCGATCATCTTATGACTTTGATTTTTGGTTAAAGTTCTCTCTTTTAAGTTAGGGTTTTTGTGAAAAATTAGGATTTTAGGATTATTAAGCTAGCATATTGATTTTTTTTAAGTTGTTAATTGAAGTTTTGTGGGCATATTTGATGTTTTTGAAGTTGGAATGTTATTTTGGAATTTTATGGACATTTTATGACTCTTTGGAATTAGGATTTGTTCATAAAAGAGTGTTGGAATAAATTGGCGGTTAAAAAATGCTTGATGAAGTTATTTGGTGGTGTTAAAAGGTTGGTTTTAGAGGGATTGATGTTTGTAAGGAATTTTGTTAGTTAAAGTGTTGATTTGAAGTGACTTTGGTAGATTAAAGGTTGTTTATTGATGTTGGAATGCTAATGTTGGCTAGATTGGGGTTTGAAAGAAAGTTGGATAGTTAAAGTATTGATTGAAAGTGATTTAAGTGTTTTAAAGGATGGTTTGGTTATGGTGGGTAATGTTATAAATTCTTTAAGAGATGATGAAGGTTGAAAGGGTTGATATTGTAAAGGATTAGTAAAGGGAAGTTGGAGGAGGAAAGGTCATAGATGTGATATTTATATTGAAGTATTTTTATACTTTTTGCTATTAAGGGTAATTGTTTAAAAAGTTGAGCTAAAGTGTCAATGGAAGGATCCTTTGGTTGGTTAAAAAGGTTGTTTGGGTTTATGGTGAATTTTTGAATGGTATGAAGAATTATTGGGAATGGCCAATTTTATGCAAAGGTGGTGTTGGTGAAAAGTTTAATTAAGTTGTTGAGATAAAGTCACTTGTAAAGTGTCTTACCCTTTTTGTTGTTGGTGGTATTATTGTAGACGGTGGTCTTTCAGTCAGAGTTTGAGGGCAACTGTTATCTGCGTATATCTGCTGCAGTGAAGTTTAGCAGGTAATCACGCTTAACTTACTGTGATACTGAGGGTGACGGTAGTTGAGGATTTCTAAAATCCTCTTCTACTTATATATATAAATGAAATGAGTTCAGATTATTTTATATTTAAACGTGGGCTATAGGGTACCTTTCAACTGAACTGTACTTTATATATGTTCATAATTATATAAATCTTTTGTATGTTGCATGACACTGATTATTAGTACCGTCGGCCGATGTAACCTATCGATTTGCGCAAATCGATAGGTTAATTGTACGGGTTCCTCGGATTGTAAAGGAACCAGGGATTTTCACATTGATTAGAGTGGTCCCTTTTTATGCTTTTCGGATTGTAGACCGGGCACAGTGTCACACACGTTTATTTTTGTTTATTGAGAGATGGATGTATCTGTTCTGTATATATATTCGTAAATATTACGTGCTGTATGCAGGTTTTGAATTGTGGTACCCTATAGACACTCCACTACCCCACTTCTGAGTGTCACAGTGAGTTAAGTAGTGATTACTGAGACATTGTTTTGTCTCACCCCATTCCCTTTATTTTTTACAGGTGATCATGCCCAGGGGAGGCGCAGAGGAAGGGGAAGGGGCCGTCTGGCCCATACTGAGATAGTAAGTAGGTCAGAGGTGATCTTATAGGGACATATATCGCCATTTCACTAGGCTGCACCCGCTTCTGCACATATGAATGTTGTTTTGAGTGAACTTTATTATATGTGAACTGTATTACTTGTACTGTGACTTAATGAAAGTTGTGGATGGTATGCGATATTGTTCCTGCTACTGTGATAGTCCAGGAACTACCTTGACTAATATGTCAATTTCAGTTGGTGTATACTTTGTTTCCAGGTGATGAAAACTTGGATGGATGGTAAATAGGAAACTCGTTTTTCCTAATATGTTGATGTGGTAGATGGATGATGTATTGAGTGGTTTTATGTTTTCCTGTGTGTATAATCATATTAGATGAGTCCCGCTCTAATATGGTTAACTTTTGTGTAGTTTGGTTAGTTTATTTTCTAACAATGTTAGGTTATTCTTTTCTAACATGGTTAGATTTAGGTTATTGTTTGTTAGGTGATGGTGGTTATTTTGCTAACTATGTTAGAAGATTCTCTTTTCTAACATAGTTAGATACGTGAAAAGAATAATCACAAGTTGATTTATTAATTTATAGTTCACCACCAAGAATAATCCGTGAAAGTAACTTTTTTTCAATTTGACTTTTTTAGAAGTAAGATTGGAAAAAAGTCCGATTGTATATTGTGATTATGTTTGGATGTGTTGTTGGTATGAGTGACTTTTTTCAATTTGACTTTTAGAAAGATGTTTGGATATGTATTTGAAAAAAAAATAAGATTAGATTAAAACATATGCAAATATTGTTATAATAGAAAATACATGAATAAAATTTTGAAAATGCTAATTCAAAATAAAATACATATAAATTAAGAATTATACACACACACATACTCCTTTCTGTCCTAAATATAAGACCTACTTTTAATTCTTATCAATTTTTCCAAATTATCCTTCTCAATGCTCCCCATTATTAGACAATAAGAGAGAAATGGTGGAGACAAAAGGTAGATGATAAGTGTATATTGGATATCATGTTATTTTAACTAACTTAACCAACATCCTTAATCTAATAAAATTAGGTAAATAGGTCTTATATTTAGGATCAAAGAGAGTGTCTATATATATATATATATATATATATATAAAGAGAGAGAGAGAGAGAGAATAAGTTAGAAGCAAAAAGCAAGAAGTAAGAAAAAGCAAGAAAATTTATACTTCTCCTCCCACCTTGCTTTTGACTCAAAAGCAATTCAATCCTATATTATTATTATTATTATTATTATCACTAAAGGGAATGGAAAATGGCTCATCTCTTAAACAGCTTATTGATGGCTCCTCTCACAAATTCCTGTTCATTTTAGCCGACCTACAGTTGCACCCTCTTTTTTTTTGTTTTTTTATTTTTTCTCTAACCTAATCCATGCTTCTTTTCCCGTCACCAACTGAGGCAGGGTTTATCATTTCAGGTTTCAAATTTCAAATCTCTTTCTCTCTTTCCCTGCTTCATTGATGCCGCACCTCCGATCTAATATGCAATCCCACACCTCCGAATCATTTAATCGATCTATTTAATCGTAGCTTTATTTTTTCTTGCAGCTTTGATTGTGTATGAGTTATGGTCTGCGTTTGAGGATTTTCTTCTTTTTAGCTACTGGATTCATTTGCGTTTGCTGTTTTTTTGATTATATCTTTATCAAGAAGTTTTTTCACATTGTGGGATTACGTTGTTGAAAGTCCACACCACACGAAAGGGATTCTTTTCATTGAAAAGGGAAGGGATAATCACTACTTTCGTGGTTTAATTTTGATGTTAAAGGGTTCATCAATGCCGCAATTTTCTCATATCTAGGGATGATAAAGAGTATAAACTTTTTTATATTAATAGGTATGTGTTTGGATTAACTTATTTTAGTGATTTTGCACTGTTTTTTTGTTGATGTTTGAAACACCAACTTGTGTCAACTATCTATGACTGGGTCTGTGTTTGATGCTTGGAATCTATTCAATGGAATGTCAATGAAGAGCAAAATCTCTTGGAATACAATTCTTTCAACATTTGCCCATGGAGGCAACATGGAAGCTGCACACCATGTGTTTGATGAAATTCCTGAATGTGATTTTGTTTCCTAGACTGCCATGATAGTTGCTTATAACCGGCTAAGTTTTTTTGATATGCAATTCATGTGTGAGTGAAAGTCTTTGTGCATATGAGAATTTGTTTTGTTTGAGTTCATATTGACGGTAAGATAATGATTTAAGGATTCATTTGAGTTACTCTTCAAGTGTGAATCGTACTTGCCTCAATTGGTTGATGCCTTCAAATGTTGTATAAATATATACAAGACAAGTAAGTGTTCCTTTAAGATTTACTAAGTATTGGTAAATCTTTTTTTGAGTTTGTAACCCTTTGAAGATTAGTTAGAATTGTAGTCTGAGATGTTTGAATTATGCAGAATTATGAAAGTGTGTTGATTTACTTCTTTTTGTTTTTTTCTGGGAAATGTTGAGTGACGCAAAGCAATGTGATGTTATTGATTTCTGAATTTTGTTGAGAAACTAAGTTGAGATGCCTTGTGTTGATGTTGATGATTTTTTAATGCAAAACATTCCTTCCCTGTTCTGAGAAGTGGAGAATCAGATTTTATTATAAAAGGGGAAGTGGAGAGTAAGCTTAACAAGTAGTTGAAAAGAGATAAAAGAGTTGATGTGAGTGTATGTAGTTAGGAGGGTAGTATTGATCTTAAAGTTGTTTTGGATATTTTTGATCTCCTTCTTGGTGTGAGTAGTCATTCTTTTTTAAGGTTATATGGTTCTTGAAGCTGGAAATTTTAGAGTCAATTGATTATGGCAGCAGGTTTTCAGATATTAATAATAATGAAGTAAATGTGAGTGTACTATTGAATTTTCTATGTTGTAATATGGCTGGGATTGAGTGCTCATAATGTGATTACAATTTGGTACGTGAATGATTACAGTTGCTTACAAGTTTTCATGTTGAAATTCTAAGCGATCGAGATTATTACTGATTTTTTTTGCTTGTGTTCTATTTTCTGATAGGGCAAGAAGGTCCTACTTATATGCTGTTTGCATGGACCATGTGTGAGTGAAAGTCTATGTGCATATGAGAATGTCAATGAACCTGAAGGAATATTTGTTGTAGTTCACTTTGCTCGGCTAACTCTCGCTGTTGATGGAGGTAAACTATTTGTCTCCAAATATGAATCTATTTTGTGAGTTGCAGATTTTTTTGTTATCATCAGGCCATCCAACTTTGTCATCTTTTTGTGATACATCCTGGGTTTTCTTTGACCCCAAGTTCCTAGAGGATCGTCACCACGGGTATAATGAGGATGTATATGTCGACGAAGCTGGAGAAATTGTAGGTATATGTCTCATCTACTTCAGTCTTATGCAATTAAAAGGGAGTGACAAAAGTTTTTGGAGAAAGGTATTTGCAATGCTTTCCCGTGGGGTCGCCTAAGTCTTTTTCTTGAGGAGTTTCATTATGTGCAACCATAATTGAAATATTGGGTTGGTTAAACTTCATCCATTTGTGTCAGTATACTGCTTGGTTTGTGAATAAGCTAATGTGTTAAGATTGGTCAGTTGTTGTTTCTCCCTTTCAAATATTTCTCTGGGGATGATGAAATTGAATTTGTTCTGTTTGATTAACGTGCTTTTGATGCCTCTATGGACCATATGGAAAATGATGAGAAAGCTTTAGGTGCTATAGTTAATTTTTGAAGGGTTACACATAAAATTGATAGCAATGATGGTTTCATTTTCACCACTCAATATTTAACTACAATATTTCTATGTAGTTTATCAGCATATTGCTCTTCATATGAAGCAACAAAAGTTTTCTTTAATCTAGATAGTTATGAAGTTAATGAACTGCTTGAAAAGTTAGCTTTATGCTGAGATCTTTTTGGAAAATGCAAGTCCTCATTATTTCACGTTCCATTTTTGTTGTAATCCTTGAACCTTGATTTGTCTTTCTTATTGTTAACTTGTATTGTTGAGAATCCAACAAAAGCGTACACAATTCTCCCAGACATACAGTCTCAGAGAAGAAGAGTTTCAGTTCATGACACTGATTTGCACTCTATTAAAATTGTGCCTTTGAATAAAATAAGGAAGTAAAAACTTGTAAGTTTGTACCTACCAATAATCATATATGACAAGCTTGGTCAAATATATATACTTTCTGTTATTGCGCAATTTTTGTAAAATTTATTTAGGGAGATATATTTGCTGTTAAATGTGAGCTGGGAAAACTTGAAACAAGCTATGGCTGGAAGTATGTAGCATGGTTAAGGTTGCAATTAAAAGGGAGTTGCCATATAAAATGGACCATTAATTGTATTTGGAATGCTAATATTTGTGAAGGTCCTATTTTGTGCGTGTGCCTCCAAATGTTGCTGCCATTGATTGTCAAATGAAGTCACTATATCAGAAGGTGGAAAACTATGTCTTATTTCATATCAAATTTCAAATTAATCTATAAGTGGAACGTTTTCAAATCATTAATCTTTGAGGGTATTGTTTGTTATTCTTGTAGGTCAATTACATTGATGAAGGTGATGCTTTGTACGAATGTACTTATTCTTGAGCATGATTATGGTATAATGAAAGTTATAAGAATGATAATGCAGTTAGTTTGGCTAAAATATCTTCTTTTTTGCCGTTTAAAAGGCAAAGTTGTTCTGCCATTATTCAAGTCCCCTTCGTACCAATACCAATACTTGTAAATCATCATCGTGTAAACTCCATATTGTTTACATAGAAATTTTAGGAATGTTAGCATTTAATCTACCATTTTCCGTTGTACTTTGTCTTTCCTTTAGCATATCAATGTATAGGCTGTGTTTTCCTTCCGTTTGCTTAACCATCTGCCTTCCAATTATATGTGCATTTAAATTTGTAGCTTCATTCTCTCTTACCATGCATAAATTAACTATAGCTAATGCGTTTCCATCTAGATTAAGTATAGTTTGTCCCTCAAAAGTTAATGCTACCCTGGCAATGCCCGAGGATTCAAATCTAGATGGCATTAAATAATCTTAGTAACATGGCAGCCTCCCCCTAGAGATAGCCTCCCCCTATAGATAGATGCAAATTAAATGTAGATGGGAAGTTCATTGCGGATGGAAGGGCAAGATGTTGGGGGCTTTTAAGGGGTGATGAAGGTGAATGGCTAAGAGGATTCTCAAGAAAGATAAGAGAACCAAATGTGGTGGCAACTGAAATTAGAGCTCTCATGAGTGACTGACAATGTGTTGGACCATAGGATTCAAAGAAGTGTTTGTAGAATCGGATTTAAAAGTGGTTTCTGAAGCTGTAGTTGCAAATCAGCGACTGGGGGCATGTCCTAATTTATGCCAGCAACTGTTTGAACTCATCAATAAGGATTGGAGAATACAAGCAGAGCATGTGTATGGAGAAGCCAACATGTGACCATATGGCAGCCATCAGCATGAAACAAACAAAAGAAATGATGGAGTGGGTGGGACCACCGAGATCAATAGAGAAATTATTTGAAGAGGATAGAAATGGAATAGGAAGACATCGTAGAATTGTAGTAGATAATTAGCCTGATAGCTAGGCTCCTTTTTAACTAAAATAAATCTCAATTTAATTGTCATACATGTCTTGATTCTTATTCCTATGTTCATTACATTTGAATAATGTAATTATTATACAGTCACGCTTACTAACATTATATTCCCAACAATCATCCTAATTTTATTATTCTTCCCGTTTTGTTACTATTGACTAACCCTTTACGCTGAATGGATACTATATCTCCTAATTAATTGCTACCCGGCCAATGCCCGGGCTTTACCATCATAACCATGCATTGTTATGCATGGTTTGTAATTTTGTTATATTGTTTTCTTAATTCTCTTTCAGTAAAATGTATATTTGTTTGGCCCGTTACTTAATTATTATCTTTTCTTAGTTGGTCGTCTTTTGTTGATTCGAAATGACCGCTCCCCGGGCGATGCCCGGGGAAGTAAAATCTAGTTTTACTTTGCTACCAAACATGTTTTAAAGTAAAAATAAGTTAAAAGTAAAAATAAGCAAAAAAAACCATGTGCCACCTTGCTTTTGAGTGTTGCCAAACACACCCTTAGTAGGGAGATTTTGTCTTCTAATGTTGCCTCTATGAATGTGACAGAGTAGTTGTGCTTTATTTCTTATAAAAAAAAAGACTAAAATGAATAAACATTACCACGAGATCTTGCATTCATTCCAGCTCATGGGCCATCCCACTGCGCAGGTTATTGTATACAAACATTGCCAACGATCAGATCTTGCATAATACTCGCTCCGGTCCGGACCTAGATAACTTTTTTTGGGGAGATTAAGGAATGCTTAATTTTAGATGTCTTTCCAATAATAACCCTCCTTAATTAGTTTAACTACTTAGAAGCCCTTCCTCCCCTATCAATTTTCTTGTTAAGAAGAAGAAGGGTAGTTTAGGAAAAAAGTGACTAAAAATGTATCTAGGTCTTATATTTAGGACCAAAATGAAGTCTCTATCTAGGTCCTATATTTAGGACCGGAGGGAGTAGTTCACAATTGAAAACACACAGACAAGAGATTTTGACAAATGAAGATAAAATATGCTTTGGTAAAAGTTAGAGGGAGAAGGGATTTTACTGATGATGATGACTTTTGATAATTTTAATAACAAGTATAACACTGACTAATCAGCTTCAGAAGTTCTCTGAACTATAGATGAACGTGACTCTTTGCTCCCAGCCAATTCCTCAAAGTGAGTAACTACACTCTCCAGTTGAGAAAACTGTGTCAAAAACTTGACATGAAGTTCATTGTTCCCAAACTGATTTTGATTCCACTGGGAAAGACCATCCCCAATAATCTTCAAAGCACTCTTAAGCAATTCCACGCCATTAACAATCCCATCACCAAGTTTTCTTCTTTTACTATTGGAACACTTAGCATCTTCATCATCATCCTTAACATCATCATCATCACTGACATCGTCACATTTTATCTCTTCCACTCCAACAATGTTGGTTATCTTATGGACCATTTGTTTCAGAACAAGACCTTCTCTTACAAGCAGCTCAAGCTGATCAGTGGTTGGTGTACTTGAAACAAGAGCCATTTCCTTATTAAGAAATGCCTTGATCTCCTCTGTAAATCTATCTTGGTCTGATTCTGCTCCCGAAATTAAATCATATGAAAGGGCTGCATCTGGTGGAACGAACCTCCATAGCTTATTGTACTTGGTATGAGTGGCAAAATATCCAAATGCTGTTAGTGCCAAATGAATGAAGGCCCAGTGCTTCTCTTTCAGGAGCATTTGAAATAAGTTTAAAACAGCACAATTCTTTGAATCATCATCATCAGTTTCTGATAATTCCGTGTGGATAAGTCCTGCCATGAATTGAGCCAAATATGGTCTGCATTTGTACAAGCAGCTATCAGATGCTGTTGGCCCTGAGACAAAGGTATTTTCAATCTCCAATATGGCTTGTTCAATGCCATTAGATGAGTACAAATGCCTCAAATTCGAGATTATATGTAGGACTTCACCCAATAGGGTAAAAAAATGGGCCTTAACTACATCGTCGTCAGAACCTTTTAATTTATGAGTAACTGAAACCAAAAACTTCAAGGTTCTTGCATCATTATCAGGTATAGAGGTCTGACTGCAGGAAAAAAAAAGAGGCACTGACGTTAATAAGAAATAAAAAATGAGAGAACTAGAGCTCATAAAGAAAACATTCAAATCAGACTGAATAAATCATGGGAGCTCAAAGTTTGGGATGCTAATTCTAAAACCAAACCAGCTGGCTCAAGGATCTAGATGACCTATTTGTTCAGTCTACAAATCAATTACGCTTGATTTTTATAGGCTTGACTAAATCATATTCACAAAGCAAATAACTACAACTTTTTTTAAACGACATTGGACTGAAGCTTAACAAAGGTATAAGCCTAGGAAAATCAAATTACTAAAATATTTAATTTTCAGGGTGTACCGATATCAAATTGATTGAATCAGCTTTTTAAGGCTTAAAATCAATTACACTTTTTATTCGTAAGTTTTGGTGGTCTTGCTGCATAGATTTGATTCAATTTTGGTCAACCTTAATTACGTGCTATGTGAAAGCATAAAATGCCATAACTAATCAGAGATTGACTCAAACTGGTAAAAGATATGGTGAGCCGGTGGTTTCTGCCAAAATTTGTTAATTACAGTGAAAAAATTGCTAGCTAATCAAAATACTCACAGCGATTGCATAGAAGCAGACAGGATAGAAACTGGAATCCCAAATAGACCAGAAGTGCTTGTCATCGATGATGCTTCATTAAAGCTTCCTATATAGTCGAAATAATCTGATATGATTCTTTGAATGGCGGTATTTTTCAACTTATCTGATACTAAATCCAATGAAAAACCTTCAATGAACAAGGCCAAACATAAAATTGATGACAACTGACTTCTGCCATCTTCAACAAGAGACATATAGGCCTGATTAGCCATTGGTTTTGCACCAAAAGTTAGCAAAAAGCTTATCGATCTTGCCAATATTCGGAGTGAAGAATTAGGAAGGGAAACAGATTCTGGGAATGCCAGAAGCTTCAGTAACGAACACAGTTTGTTAATTATGTTCTTTGCCATGTCTGTTTCCGCATGTCGCAGCATAAAGCACCAGCATTCCATCACTATCTCCCAACAAATAGGATGAGGATGAAAGAAATTATCAAGTAAAAATGACTCCATATCCCCCCAAGCACTGCTAGAAGAGACCACAATCATGAAGGTTTTGATTGCATGCAAGAGAGAAGTAAACAAAGGCTGCCAAACCAGCTGGACTGTTTTCCCAGAGCCACGCAATACAGGAAGTTGTAACACAAGTAAGTTCATATATACATCTTCTTCAACTAAAATATCAAGAAACCATTGAAGTTTCTGAACAATTCCTACTATTAGAACTTCATGAAGTTCGGGAGAACATCTCAGGAAATTAATAAACAAAGCAATTCGAGTTGTTACTAATGTTCTACTTCTGTTCATGTCTTCACATCTAATGTGAAAGATTTCACTCAAAGATACCAAGCTAGAATTAGCTAGTGTAAGAGCATCATACGCAGAACAAGAATCCCGTTCATTAGTGAACAACCACTCCAGTACTTCAGACTTCTGTTCCAATTTCAGTTCAGGAGAATTTAGCAACGACATTGCCAGATCCATGGTTGTTTGCTCCAAAAGCTCAGAAGTTACCTCACATACGCTTTTCAAAAAGCTTTCATTGCTCGATGCAATTTTTAAAGTTGTGATCTTCATAACACAGAGCATAATCTCTCCATATACTCCATAGGCTTGATGAGGATACAGTGAGGCTATTTTTACTGCATTAATTAGATAAAATTTCACTGGCACCAGAATCCTTTTAGCTTCAGTTACAGAAACAGTATCCTCAGATGAAGACCAAGCAATAGCCGCACATTTCAGTGGCTCAGTTACCAATGCAATTAGATCTACCAAGACATTTCTTATGCTTACTACTTCTGCTAAATATTGCCGACTGACTTGAAGCAAAGAGACCACACCTTTCCATGTAACATTAAGAACGTTCACTGAATTGCCTCCATCATTAGCAGCAAGGACACCAATCTGAGATGATTTTTCTATTGCACATTTTATTATGTTGATAACATGAGCCGTCTTATTAGTATCCTTGTCAAGTTTCAATATTTTGACATCACATGTCTCCAAACTCACTGATTCAGAAAGTGCCTTGCACAGTTTTATCACAGCATCAATCATCATTTGTGCGACCTTCAATGTTTCTGATCCAAATGATTGAAGTTTCTGTTTAGAAACATACAGTATATAGCTTTAACAACGGATGCTAGATAGTAGGTCAAATGTAAATAAGATGAGACAGAAAATAGATTTCCTTCAATCTTCACTATTCTCTGCCTAAACATAAAACAGCACATTTCCACCTCATGAGTTATATCAGTCCACAACAAAATGCTCCCATCTCTGAACTTTTTAATGAGTCAAGGTAATATTGATGCAAGAACTTGTTAGTAAAAGGTGAGGCTGAATAGTTCTGAAAGCTTAATAAAATTGCCAAGGCATTGTAAGCGGTGGGAGCTACTGTTTCTTTTCCTTCGTTTTTTTAATGGTAGGGAGTATGTAATTCACTGATGGTTTTATTCTTCTTTGTTTTATCTTCTTTGTTGTGTTGTTTCTATTCTTTCAAATTATGCTTCTTCCTAAATTTTCAGTTCATTAGAATTCTCATTGTGTTGGAATTATGTTTTTAATATTAGTATTTCTATTAGTAGAATCTTGATCTTAGTCATAATTAGGAATCATAAGAATTATGGAAAATAAATGCTATAGAGAATCAGAATCAAATCTTTTTTATTTTATGTATCAAGCAAATCCCTATAATCATGGGATAGGTTAAGTCTCTTTGTACTATATAATGGGAGATGATAGTAAGAGAAATGCATCAGACTTTACCAATCCTTTGTGTTCTCACACATTGATGCACTTACCTCTGGCCAATAAAACAATAGAATTTTCAATTATCTTACTTTTTGTCAAATTTATGGGATTTAATGCTTCTTTTTTGTCTAATTTAAGAAATTGTCAGATTTTGTTATGTTCCTGTGTCATTAAATTTATACAGAGGATAATATCTTACCTTAACATCTGATATGGAAGCTTTTGCTAAATTTAAAGCTTCCAAAACTAAATTGGCAGCAGCATCCATCATTGCTTTGTCCTCAAAGACAGGAAATTTAATCAAGGCCATGAAAGTTGATGCAGAAAACCTCATAGCCACTAGAAGCAACTGCATAATATAAATAAACCACCACAGTTAAAATTTAATTTCAATAGGACAATTAGAGAGTGAAATTTTCAACAATACATGAAAAATGAAATTAAAGTTCAAACTGAATAATATACATTTTTGTATTGTGAGAAAAACAAGCCTTATCCCACTAGATAAAGTCATCTACATGGATGATACAATGCTAATGAGCTTGATAAAGAACTAAATCTCTGGAAAAATGTTTAAGCAAGAGGTACCACTTAAAAACCTCATTGCGTGTTCTCCTTGGTCTTCCTCTACCCATTTTTATAGTACTCCAAATCACTCGATCAACTTTTCTTACTGAGGCATCTACTGGCCTTCTTTGCACAAGGCCTAATTATATCATACTATCTTCTACCAATTTTTTATAATAGCATTGGAGTCCTGGAATAATTAAAGCACTAGAGATCATAGATTATAAGACAGAAACAGACTTTCGGAATCAAAAATTGAAATGGGTAAAGGTGCAAAAATACAAATGATAATGTGACAAATGTATAGCTGGCACCATATTAAAGTTTAGGGTGCAAATATACTAATGATAAAGATAAAGGGTGCAATTTTATTTCTGCCGTTAAAAAAGATAACCTCTGTTAACAATAAAGCCTACAAATGGCGTGAGGCCCACATTTCAAGTTAATATAGGTTAACTCTTTTTAACGACAGAAATAAATTTGCACCTCTTCATATTTACCATTGGTATTTGTGCACCCTAGGTTTTAATATGGTGCCAACTGCACCTTTGACATATTTCCATTGGTATTTTTGCACTTTTACCCAATTTAAATTCACTATTTCTCCACTTCCAAATAATTTGTCCCTTATAACTAGGAGTCATATTATCTAGGTCATATAGGTAGAGGAGCACACTCTTACCTCTGTATAAATATCCCAACCAGGGATTATTGTAAATATTTTGAAGATTCAATATCATTCCTGTCAGTTTCATCAACTAGGTGCCACTCCAACCCTTCCTCTTATAATAGCATCACTAATCTTATATTTTTTTTGCATGGCAAAACATCCATCTCGACATCCTCACCTAAGACACACCACTTTATGCGTATGTATTCCCTTTAAAACACAACATTCACTACCATATACAAATGTTGGTCAAAAAATAGTCCAATAAAACTTCCCTTTTACCTTGTTAAGTAATTTTTAATCACAAATAACTCTTGTAGCCTCTGTTCATTTAAACAACCTTGATTGCATTTCCTAATTAATATCTCCATCAATCTCATCATCCTTTATAAAAAAAATTATTGAAGTTTCTCACTTGTGGAATGACTTGATCATCCATTTTAACCTTCAATTGTCCAAATCACTTCTATCTCTTCCCTTGGCAAAGTTACAATGCATATATTCTATCTTCATCCTACTCAACCAAAAACTCTTCTATCTCTTCACTTGGCAAAGTTACAGTGCATATATTCTATCTTAATCCTACTCAACCAAAAACCCTTCAACTCCATTGACAAGATAGAATACATTGTAGCATAACATATTATGGCACAGATTGGAAATAGTTTATTAAATTTGTGTTGATGTCTACTTATTCTAAACACAATAAGCTGATTAAACGTTGATATTTGATATTTCATATTCTCTTCTTCATTTCCATATTTGATTAAAATTACACTACATCAAAGGAACAAATCAAGGCTCAAAAGAAACAATAAGGAAAATTTTAACGAATTAAGACCATGAAATTTTTGAAAACCACAGTAGAAGTATATGACTCCTACCTGATAAAATACAGAGGCATGCTCCTCTTCCTGAGAATCTTGGTTTGACAAAAGAGTCATTTTCAGATGCTTACTGCACCAATTGTTTGCCTAATAGAAGAGAGAATTACACAGATATGTTTAGACCAATATGCGATCATATGGATCTGGATAAAGATCAAAAGCAAAGAACAGATAAAAGTCTATGCACCTTGATTCCAAGGTTGAGAATCTCCAATATATTGCTGCTATGGAGATTGTACTCAACATATTTTAACGCCAATTGTATAATACTTCTGTTCAGCATGCACTGTGTGACATCCAGACATGTGAAATCTTCCCAAAATGCCAATCTTGTAGTTAAGGTGAAAGCAAAAGAGAATAAGCAAAAATTAATAATAGCACTGAAATAGTATGGTAATAAATATAGGTCACACAATATGACAAGGTAATCAGGAAAACATAATAGAACTTAGAGTTGTTCCAGCATTCCAGCGCAAACATTTATTCTTCCAATGAGTTGGAACTTGAATATTCGTCCCCTAATCTCATGGCCACCTTAAGATAGCCATATTCCATCTGATGGTACACCTAAAACAATCACAAACTTGGAAGACTCTTTACTCTGACTAAAAACCCCATTGTTTCAAATTGTTTTAAAACTAAAAACACCGCAAATTATTCATCCCCTAACAAAGTAGGCTTCAGAGGCTACAAGCTCATAATCATGTTAAATTTCAGGTTAGTGTTAGCCAAGCTTGCATGCTTTATTAGTAAAAACAAACATTACATCTTACAGATTTCATGCAGCCATTTAGATCATTTCTGAGTTAAGATCGTTTATATTCCTAATCAGGACATGAAACAGGATATCAAATTTAACTAGCACATTAGAGATACATATAACTGAGAAGAAATTTCAAGTGATCAAGAGCAAGGACTTAAAAGGCTTTAACAAATCTTACAAATTCTGAACAATACTACCTTCGTTCCTAAATATATGACCACTTTCCCTAATTTGATTATATTAAAGATGTCAGTTAAGGTAGTTATAAACACATTATATTACCAATTTATCCTAACTATATACCTTTATCCTCACTCTCCCTCTCTTGCTTGTTATTATAGACAAGCATTATTAGGGTTACTTTGGGAAAAAGTTGGGAAAAGTTAGAAAATGATCTTACATTTAGGAACAAATTGAAATTCAAAAGTGATCTTATATTTAGGAACAGAGGGAGTAGTTATTTACATTTATATTTAAGTAACAATGACTGTTCTCAAAAGCAAGCAACACCAAGAGACCACACGCATATTAAGTTAGAAATTCCAAAAATCAAATCAAATAGACACATATATAATCATCCATCTTCTGAAATCTAAAAACAACTAAAAGTAAAGGATACTGTGAGGCACTTCACAAGTGAAGTGAAATTGGATATGTCCTTGAAATCTAGATTTCCAATATCAGTAAACAGCTGAACTCGATTCTCAACAATCTGTGTCCACGTGTCACAAAACAAAAAAGAAAAATTATTTAATCACAAACTAATCATGCTACAAGAATCAACAAGAAATGTTACAATATCACTAAGCAAGACACATTACATCAATCTGAAAACAAAAGCAACTTCATACTAACATACAACGAGAATGCTAAACATTGCGATAAGCTCATTAATTTCAATAATCAACAATCAATTTCAGGATACATAGAAAACTATAGAGTTCATGTTTCCTCATCAATACCAATAATACTTCAATATCAATGGTTTTCACTAAACCCTAAAATTGAAGGTTTTTTTACGATAAATAGGTGTGCGAAAAGCTTGCCTCAGAGGATTGAATAGCTTTGAGAATCGTCAGTAAATGGTTGTCGGAGCAATTTTCAGCCATTTTTCTCTGTCAAAATCTGAAAGCTTTGTGAATGTGAGTATTTCGAAGCTTTTTCTATGTTACTTACTTTTTAGCTCTAAGCTTTGTTTCCCGCCAAAAAGGCCCATTTTAGAAACCAAAAAAGTGGCGGTAAATGTAATTTCCGCTTTCCTACCCCGACACGGTTCGTCGTTTATTAGTACATCTTTTTTTTTCAAAGAACTAATGGAAAATTCCAATTTTGGTAAAAAAAATGGAAAATTCCAATAAAATCACATTTGTGTTATACTCCTTCCTCCGTTCTTAAATATAAGATCATTTTCACTAATTTGAGTAGATTAAAGAAGTTAGTTAAGTTAGTTATTTACACGTGATATTACCAATTTACCCCAACTTATATAACTTTATCCCCACACTCTCACACTTGCTTGTTAATTGTTATAATAGATAAACATTATTAGGGTTAATTTGGGAATAGTTGGGAAAAGTTAGAAAGTGATCTTATATTTAGGAACAAATTGAAAGTCAAAAGTGATCTTATATTTAGGAACGAAGGGAGTAAATAAGTAATACTTAATGGAACTCTCATATTTAAGGTTAAAGTAATATGCATTGTATCATTATAGTACTTAATTTTATTGTTTATGTACTTATAACTTTTGACGTGTTTGGAAGCCTATAAATAGAGATTATGTATAAAACATTGAAACACACAATTGGATAATATATCATTCATTTCATATCCAATTTTCTCTCTTCTTCATTACTGTCATCTTTTTTTATCCATGATTAAGGTATCCCTTCACTCGACAAGTGAGAGACTAATCCTAGCCGATTTATAGGCACCTCAAAGGGTGGGACAGCTGGCCTGAGAGATTTAAAGTTTCTTAATACCCAACGTTAAGGATCAAACCTCAGATAATTGGCTAAGGGTGAATGAGTCATTGTCACTTAATCACACACCTCAGGTTACTTCATATTCTACTTCTTATTTTTCGTTTTCTCAAATTTCTATATTTTATTATTTTTGTAATTCGTTGTTAGCAAGAGTTTGCTCTAGTATATATGCTCTTTATATGTTTACGCAGGCACACATGTATGCATGTTATGTCATTATTGTGTGTGTTTGGCTCGACTTATTTTGAAAAATAAGTCAGTTTATTTTGGGTTTTTGGCTTTGAAAAGCCAAAATAAGTTGGCTTATTTCTCAAAATAAGCCGAGCCAAACACACTAATTATATCTCTTATATTTTGTCATTTAAAATGATGCATTTTAGTTAATTATTTATGCATTTTATTCTTATATTATGCCTTCCATGTTGTTATTTATATTGTGATCTGTGACATACTGTTACTAATTCCCTGATTAATTCAATAATACCTTCACTAACTATGATAGAAAAATGATTTCCATAATATCAATAAATCTATCATAGTTAGAAAAAGAATTTCCTACTAATAATCATTATCCATGATAGAAAAGAATTTTCTAATTTAACCTGAATACTATCATGGATAATTAATAGCTAACCATGTTAGAAAAGAATCACCTAACATGGTTAGAAAAAGAAGCAACCTGATACATTTCCCCGATTAACCAATAATATCACTACAAATAAAAATATGCTGAAGCGAATGCAGACCTATACATTTTGGCAATATACATGTCTAAATAATCAAAACAACCTTTGAAATTTAATTCCCTTTCCTGTTGTCCGAGCCTGTGGATGATCTACCTGCAAAAATGTGAGTAATAGTGGGATGAGACAATTTGTCCCAGTAATCACCGCTTAACTCACTATAACAGTGAGATGTGCTAGCGAGGGCGTCTAAAGGGTGCCACAGTTTGAAATCAGTAATACGTATATATATAATCCAATTTTTCTTCCCATATATCCTCCAATCCCCTTAACCTTCAGAATATTTTGGGTTTCACCATTCCCTCATATTTCAAATTCTTCAATTGCTTAGTTAATTATTTGCACACTCATTACTTAAAATTTCCAAAATATCCCAAAAATCACCAAAAATTCGTAAAAATTCCAAAATTTCAAATTTCTCCATTTATTATTTCCCAAAACACTCTCTAATCCTTTATTAAATTTTTCAGGATGTTACAATTCTCCCCACCTTTTAGGAATTTTGTCCTCAAAATTCACTATTTCTCACTCTCAATTTTACACACTTTTACGTCACACAATCATTTTTCAGGCTATTTAAACGTCATTTACCTCTAATCTCTCGCCATTTCAAATATCATCTACTAATTTCAGATACATCACCTACCATCACTCTACTTGTAAGTTGTTCTTCAAATAATACAACACCCTAAACTTGGCTAATTTCCAAATTTATATATCACCTAAAGTGTTATCACAGTCACTTAATGGCTGATAATCCCTTTAAGCCTTTACAATTAACCCACCGTTTATCCCTGAGTATTTCCCCTAATCAACTACACCAAAATCCAGACTTTTCCATTAAAATCACATTCATATCAATGCTTCAAGAATATGCTCTTGAACCCAGGTTAACAATCTTCTTTGATCATTCTTATTGCCTGCAAATAACTACTGCACAATTAAAACATTATTTCTAATGCAACCACTAATATCATTTTAACCCCATTAAGAGTCTCCATCTAAGGAAATACCAAGATCACAAAAACCAATCAGTTCCTCCATGACATTCCGGAACAGAGAATGATCATTCAAGAACCAAATATATATATATATATATATATATATATATATATATATATATATATATATATATATATATATATATATATATATATATATATATATATATATATATACCTACTAATATTACATGAGGTAGGCAACAGGGAATCCTAATAGGAAATAGGCAAACAAGGCATTAAACATATTCATTCACTTATCATTGTCTTACTCCAACCTATACTAACTATCACTTATTATTTTCAAAGTTTCTCTATTTCCCTTGACTCATAAGGTCTTCAATGATGCCTCAACTATGATTATGCCTAGGTTCATAATCATATCCGAGACCCCAATAGAAAAATCCTTATTCCGTCTAACCTGTAACGTTTATTAATATCTCCATATTTGCTACTTATTTGCTAACTTCATCTCGAAATTTTAGGCTTCGCTAAATTTTCAATATGCCCCCTTTTTTTTCTTCATGATAGCTAATAAATACCACTTCATAGTAAAATCATTCATCCTCCTAACTCTAGTTATCCTATTTACAATCTACCAATCAATAACCTTTTTTTTCATTTATTTACACTATCTTTGAACAATGACTTTCTAGCAAAATTTTTTTTTTCCGACCAAAAGTGACAACAAAACAATTCCCCTGTTCAGCATTACAAAGCAAGTAAGACCTAAGCAAAGCTTATCAACTAGAAGTCTTGCATGAACCAATTAATAATAAACACATTTCGGCCAAATGCAAAGAAACCACTTAAGCTTATGTATTACAACATGCATTTAAACACAATAATCCTATACATTCATGCCTAAACGTACTTGGAATGAAAAAGAAAATCAAACAACTCCACAAACATCAAGAAACACAATGATTCTGCTGAAATCAAGGAAAGAAGAACTCAAGAAATCATCAACTTAACTACAATCGACATGCAGTGCCATCATATTATTTAAAAGAACTCCTATAACAACTAATTGAAAGCTTCAACCAAATCGAATATGAATATCCATTCATATACCTACTCACCATAATA
This sequence comes from Mimosa pudica, assembly GCA_029929735.1. Lineage (NCBI taxonomy): Eukaryota > Viridiplantae > Streptophyta > Magnoliopsida > Fabales > Fabaceae > Mimosa > Mimosa pudica. The sequence goes on along the minus strand of JAKELP010000047.1, from coordinate 560,160 downwards.
GTTATAATAAGAACAAAACTTTAAAATCTCAATCTTTCTTTTTGTCATATACTCATATAACTCTCAACTACAACCAAATTGAATTATTCACTCTTCCCATTCAAAACAAATCTACTCCTAACTTTCTTTGAACATCATCTGACTTCCCTTCTCTATTGCACCATAACATCCCAATTCAATTTTAGTCCAAATGGCTATCACTACCAATTGTTCCATCTTAAGTCTCATATACTGTAATAATTGATTTCCAATCTTAATATTCATAATGATCGTCACATAATTCCTAATTCAATACCCACTTCAATTTCCTTAGCCTACAATAAATGTTTCCTCCCATTAAATTCCTCATACATGAATCAATCACTATAGCCACTAGTACTTTTATTCACAGTCATAAATAGGCACTTATAACTTGGGGGAACCATTAAAATATTAAGATTCGCGCTGTAGTTCAAAATTACTATGAATTTCAACTTATTTGAGTTCTAAGTCAAGAGGAAACCTTAAATACTAAATTCATGCCTAAACACAAATTCTCAAAACATCACTCAAGCATCCTTTAACCTCAAATGCGTTCCTAAAACCACAAAACTTTTCCCAAGCCTTCATGGTTCAAATGAACCAAGTTCAAGCCTCAAGCGGTGCTCTTTGTTTCTCCATTTAAGGCCTACACCGAATTTGGCCAAATTAATCTCCTCAATATAATTGTTAAGCCCAACAAATTGCTTTACAAATCCTTATATTTCATAAATCAACCTTATATGCCTACAAATGTAGATATAGATTACCAGAAAAATTCGAGTTCATGAGACATTCTAAACGCCCACAATTTGTGTCCAACTTCAACTTTTAACTAAACCTACTCACTTAATCATTATTTTCAGGAATGAGCTAACTCTTTAAATCCTTTAATCAACCTCCACAACTTAAAATCACCAAAACTATTCAATTAAATCCCAATATATGCAAAACTTTAATCATCAAAAACTCCTTTATGGGAATTGTAGCTACTACAACTAAACCAATATTGTTATATCACAACCATGACCTATAGAACTCATCCATAGTCCACAATAGCTCAGTTCATAAGACCACAATTAACACCACAATCAAACCAAAAATCTCTTCTAATAATTCAATATCACGTTTCAATCTCGTAAAATTCTACTTCATTTACCAATATCACTTGAGCGTTCTTACCGCAATTCTACCACTCTCCCCACCAAGGGATTAACGATAACATCACAGACAGCCGGTGATCATGCACAAAAGAAAAGGGAATTTAGAGAATGTATATTGTCAATCTAAATGCAATGCAACACAGTCCAGGGTTATCGTATACCAAATACTGATAACCAAGTTGTGACATACTGTTACTAATTCCCTGATTAATTCAATAATACCTTCACTAACTATGATAGAAAAATGATTTCCATAATATCAATAAATCTATCATAGTTAGAAAAAGAATTTCCTACTAATAATCATTATCCATGATAGAAAAGAATTTTCTAATTTAACCTGAATACTATCATGGATAATTAATAGCTAACCATGTTAGAAAAGAATCACCTAACATGGTTAGAAAAAGAAGCAACCTGATACATTTCCCCGATTAACCAATAATATCACTACAAATAAAAATATGCGGAAGCGAATGCAGACCTATACATTTTGGCAATATACATGTCTAAATAATCAAAACAACCTTTGAAACTTAATTCCCTTTCCTGTTGTCCGAGCCTGTGGATGATCTACCTGCAAAAATGTGAGTAATCGTGGGATGAGACAATTTGTCCCAGTAATCACCGCTTAACTCACTATGACAATGAGATGTGCGGTAGCGAGGGCGTCTAAAGGGTGCCACAGTTTGAAATCAGTAATACGTATATATATAATCCAATTTTTCTTCCCATATATCCTCCAATCCCCTTAACCTTCAGAATATTTTGGGTTTCACCATTCCCTCATATTTCAAATTCTTCAATTGCTTAGTTAATTATTTGCACACTCATTACTTAAAATTTCCAAAATATCCCAAAAATCACCAAAAATTCGTAAAAATTCCAAAATTTCAAATTTCTCCATTTATTATTTCCCAAAACACTCCCTAATCCTTTATTAAATTTTTCAGATGTTACATGATCCATATTATTCTAGTTACTATTACTATTTGTCATATTATTTTATTTACCTTTATATTACTATTATATTCCTTACTAATTTTCAATTTACTATGAAGTCTTTTTATTCAATTTCCTCAAGTTATGACATCCCCAAATTTATTTTATTAGATGATCTGAAGTTTCATCACTTTATAATGTTTATTGAAATATTTTGTTATTTTTTTAAAAAAGGGAATGAAAAAGGGGAGTGACATTTTGATAAAAAATAATGAATTTAATAAAATACATTGAATGGAAATCTATAAACCGAATCAAATATATTTAATAAAAATAGTTATATCACATAAATAATAGAACTTTTTATTTTCTTGATCAGAATAGCATTATTTTTTTTTTGATAACGGGAATAGCATTATTTTATTGGGTCATAGGTAAAATAATAAAATAGGCTGGAATATATATATATATATATATATATATATATATATATATATATATATATATATATATATATATATATATATATATATATGACTCATTTCTTTCCGATTATCTCTCATTAATTTTTATTTTACAATTTAGAAAAACCTAATTAATATAATCTCACAAATATCTATCATTCTTTTTTGATCAAGAATATCTATCATTCTAAATTAGCCGTAAGTTTAAAAATCTAATTATCTAGCCTATATTTTTGGGTCTTTTTCAAACATATTTTATTGATATCTAAATAATTTTAATAACCTATTTGGAAATATATTTCTGAAGGCTCCAATAAGTATTAAATCTCACTAAATCTTAATTACTAATCTTTACACTCAAATATAAATTATTTGATATAATAAATAAATTATTTAACAAATCACACCCTAATTATATTCTAATGGGAATAAATAAATTGGGATATAACAAAATATATTTAGTTTCCAAATTTACCTTCAATAGACCAAATTCTTTATATAATTGTTCCTTAATGGTGATATTTATGTACAATCTATTTAATAATTCACTAAATTTACAGAATCTAAAAAAAAATTTACTGAATCTTTACCTAAACTTTCCTAAAAGAAAAAGTAATCATTTAACCAACATATTTCAAATAAGATATATTTTTTTGGTCTATATAAGATATATTTTAAAACTTTTACAAGGATAACAAAATTATATCATTTTATAATATAATCATCATAGATATTTTAAAAGACTACATCAAAACTAAATGTTATCAAAAAAAAAACAAACGAGATTAACAATTAACCATTTAAATCTAAATCTATTGGTAAATAAATTTTTTTTGAACTTATTGGTAAATTAAATTTAACATTAATTAATTAAAGTACTTATTTAAAGAGGGCCGAAGGATCGAAGCCCAGAAACCGAAGAAACCTAATTACTAGCACGCCACTCTTTCAGTCCAAAAAAAAAGTACGCCACTCTTCACTCACTCGTCTTCATAATCATCAGTATTCGGCAGTCATCATCCACCACTTTCTCCTCCTCTCCAGTAAACTTCTTCGCTTCATCTTTTACTATTTCGCTTCAGTAAGTACTACCTCCATTCCTAAATATAAGATCACTTTAGCAAATTTGGAGAGATTAAGGAAGACATTCCAATATACATGAAATTTTCAAAATACCCCTCACTTAAGTTTTAAAAGTATTACCTTCTTTAAACCACTATTTTTTTGGGGTGAATGGAGTACATGGGTAATTTAGGGAAAATTTTGAGTCAAATTAGAAAGTGATCTTATATTTAGGAACAAGTTCTCCTCCCTAAAGTGATCTTATATTTCCCTAAAGTGATCCTATATTTAGGAACGGAAGAAGTATTTACTCCCTACTCCCTCCGTTCCTAAATATAGGACCTAGATGACTTTTTTGAAAAATCCTAAAAAAGCAAAAAATAAGTTAATTATAAATTGATTTACCTAATTTTTTCTCTTAAACTAGTTTATTTTACTTATAAGCTAATGGATAATCTAAAAAGATATCAAATATGTCATCATTTAATAACCTATTTTACAACCTTAATCTTTCAAAAAAACAAGTTATCTAGGTCTTATATTTAGTAACTGACGGAGTACTACTTTCTTGTGTTACGTGCTTTTGGATAAATAAATAAATATCCTAACCTTCTCATTCTATTTTATGCTAGCAGCTAAATAGGTTTGAGGTTGGAGTGTTGTTCCCATGGAGGCCTTCAATCACGTGACCGACATGTACGACGTTACGCTCAAACCTCGCTTGCTTCGTTCCCTCATGGAGGACCATCTTCCTGATGACAAAAACCCCTTCTTCAATCCCTCTCAACTTTCCCGTGTTGTCTCCCTTATCACCACTCACCGCCTTCTCTCTGAAGCCTTCACCCATGACATGGACCAAACCCTAATTGAACTCTGGAAATCTGCCGTTGATTCCTGGGTTCAATGCATTTTCACTCTCATATCTAGTGACGTGGTAAATATGAATGATTCTATCAATGCACTTTGTTTTCAATGAATTTCAGCTTTTTTTTATTATGTTGAATTATTAGTCACAAGGTTGGATTTTTTATACTCCCTCCGGTCCTAAATGTAAGACTTAGTTCACTTTTTTTTGGAGATGTTAAAGTTACAAAATATGTTACTCCATTAACTTATGACATATTTGATATATTTTTAGATTAGTCATTAGTTTATAGGTTAAATAAACTAGTTTAAGAAAAAATTAGGTAAATCAATTTTTAATTGACTTATTTTGATTTTTTAGGATTTTCCAAAAAAGTCAACTAGGTCTTATATTTAGGACTGGAGGTAGTATTCTTTAGTTGAGTTATTAGTCACAAGGTTGGATTTTTTATATTCTTTAGTCTTTGAAGGACTGACTTGGCTCATCGGTAAGCCCTTTTTTAGTGCTCCTTTACACATACAATAGTTTATGAGGGGCTGGCTCGCCTCAACGGTAGGCTGGCTTACCGTGGGGTCAAATCAGCCTCTCTGCCTAAAGCCTGGGGAAAGGCTGCTTAGTACATTCCCTTCTCTAGCAACCTTAACAAGTGGGGATTAGAACTGGGTTGACCTGCTCCTCTACACATACAATAGTTTATGCTGGACTTATGGTTTGTTTTAGTTAAGCATGAGATGTTGTAATGTATATTTATGTGAACTGTGTGGCGGTATTTCTATGGAAGCATTTTGTTCTGAATGAATTGGAGCGAGTTTTTCTATTTAGTTATTTGGCAAATGGTTGCATTTTTTATATTCTTTAGTTCTTCTTTACTTGTACATTAGTTTATGCTTGAGCTATGGTTTTGCTTTGTTAAGTATGGAATGTTGGAGGATACATTTATGTGAATTTGTTGGCCGTATTTTTATGTTATAGTCAGATAAATGTTGGGGAGGAATCTCTTTGCTGGGGTTTACTTGTCAAAAGTGCAGCCCTTCTCGTTTCCTTGAATCCTACTCAGAGTGGTTTGAGAAAGTGCTGCGATTTTTACAGGTAGGTAGCTGTTTTTCATGCTTTTGGCTTATTTGCTCGCGAGAGTTCTTGAACTTCCATTTTCTCTTCGGATTTCAACTGCAGATTTGCTTTTTATTGAAAACTATGTATGTGTATACTTGTCTCTGCTACACAAGAACAAAGAAAATATCTCACAATCTCTTCAAAGATCTGTGATACAGTACAGGCAGCATTGAATAAATGACATTCGGTAGATAAATATGAACCATTTGTATACTTGGTGATCTCTTTCATTAAATGATGCCAAAAAGTGTGTTTTTTTAATATATCAATCAGTTGTCTTTACTTTATTCATCTATTACTTGAATAATGTATGTGTGAAATTTGTGTGGTTGGATTTTTCATTGTATATTTGTATGTATGTGCTAAAACACATAAGTTACTTGTTTCCATGCATGGTTGATGGTCTGGATTTAAATGGTGTCATACTGAATTAATTTGTTTATTTCGTTGATGTTGTTGATACATACTTATGTGTGACACCTATTCCTTGCTGCATGTCTAAACAGTCTCCTTCAAGTTCTCAATTTGTGAGGGTGGCTTCTGTTGCTTCAACGTCTGATTTGCTTACCAGGTTAGAATGTTATGTAAATGCTCATTTTGCGTTCTCATTTTAACTTTTATACATCTTTCCCTTGGGGAAAGCAATTTAAAATGATATCTTGGTTCTATTAGCTGGATCCTGTGCCTCATACTCTTCTAATTTAGGCTGAGTGGGTTTCCTACTGTTAAGAGAGAGGGATCTGCGCTTGCTGCAAGACTTGTTCAACCACTTCTGAAGCTGTTAAATGATGACAACTCAGAGGTTATATGGGTAAGTCGTATTAGCAAAATTTGAAGACTATAATTCTTTTCTCTTGTAAATAATTGGTATAAAATATGAAGTAACATGGATGAAGGTCCATGTTTTATTGTGTTTGGCAACATTTCTTTTGCATCTGCAAGAAGTGGAAGAATTTTGTGGATGTTGTTGTGAGAATCGGAAGAACCAGTTGTTTCAAAGTGAATTAATATTTAGATTATGTTGACAGCTTTTAGCTGAAGGCCTAATATATAATTGGACATTTGAACATATGTGGATAGGTCCAAAGTAAGAAACCATTTGTTTGACCATAAAATGCCAAAATGATATGTTAAATTTTCCCAAGTAGTTTTCTGGAGCTTGGAAGTTTATTTTTTTGTAAAATTAAATATGCAGAATGCCTTTACTTTTACTCCCCCTTTTCTTATCACCGCATTTCATACAAATATATAAATGGAATGTGATGAATATGTCCTGCTGTTAAAACTAGTTTGCTTGAAAGATGTAAAGTTTATCATGAATCCCTTTTTTGCTAAATGCTGCAAATAGTTGACTATTTTATATTCATTGCATGCTTTTGTGCTCGGTTAAGCCTGTCAGTTGTATATCTGCATTGTTTACATTAAGAAGATTCAGTTGTCTGAATTGTGGTTTATGCAGGAAGGTGGACTTCATTTGCTATCTATTATAGTGACTTCATTTCCATATGCTGTTCAACGTAATTATGATGTTGTAAGCTTCTTTTCTCTTTGTTGTAACCTTGTGAGATGGTTAATTAGATATATTAAATTAATATTTCCAAAATCGTGTTGTGTTTTTCTTGAACAATTGAGTAGTATACATATTCCTCTAATTCCTTTTAATCAAAAAGATCGAAATGTAATAATTTGTGGAAGTTCCAAAAAATGGTAATTTGGAAACAAGAAATTCTTATTTATATAATCCCAAAATAAATGGTGATTTTAAAAGTATAATCCTTGTAGAAGGCCATGAAAACTCTAATTAATGGCGTGAGTGGTGCACATATTCTTCATAGTTCTTTCAATCAGAAATATTTAAGTGCAATACTTTGTTATAACAAATAATCCTGATTTGTGTAAGGTTTTAAAAAATGGTGATTTTGAAAAAAGAAATTCTTATTCTCACAAATCCAAAAATAAATGGTGATTTTAAAAGTAGTCTCTCCATTCCTAAATATAAGATCATTTCCCTTAATTTGATTAGATTAAAGATGTTAGTTAAGTTAGTTATTAATACATGATATTACCAATTCACCATACCTATAAAAAATTTATCCCTACTCTCTCTCTCTCTCTCTCTCTTGTTTGTTTATTATAGATAAGCTTTATGAGTTTGATTTGGAAGGGCCAACTTATCGGTAAACTCGCTTGCCGTGTGGGTATGAGGTCGTGGGTTTGAATCAGCCACTTTGCAAAAAGCAGAGGTTAGGCTCCTAGTATATTCCCTTCCTCAACACCCTCACCAAGTGGGGGCTAAAATTGGGTTGACATGTTTTTTTTATTATGAGGTTAATTTGGGAAAAATTAGAAAATTGTCTTACATTTAGGAATAAAGTGAAATTTAAAGGTGGTCTTATATTTAGGAACAGATGGAATATAATCCTTGGACAAGGCCGTGAAAACTCCAATTAATGACATAATCATGCCTATCTTAGTAGGTGAGATGAACTAAGTGAATTGCTCAATAAATCGCTTATGTAATGAGTCAACAAGAATCTCTAATTCTTAGTTCTTCAGTGTATAGCCCGGCGCAACAAAAGCAAAGGTTGGCAACCCCTGTCAACAGATGAGTATGAACTATTTGCATAGCTTCATTATTGTCCACGTCAAGTTGGATCATAGATGTTAATCATGTCCAACTTGCTTATAACCAACTTTTAAAATGTCTATCGAGTAATTGATATTTTCTTAGAGAGTCCTTCTTGATCTTCTTTTACAACTCTTCATGGGTGTAAAGACTGTTTATTAACCTTTCTTAATTGGTGTCTTTATTTGTTTCCCTTTTTGGTTGAACATTTCCGGTAATCCGACCCCTATTGGCAACTAACTAATCCGGGCTTGAGGGGTATTTGTTTTGCCCATAATAGTAGGGTTAACTCCTCTCCCAATAAGATCTCTTCTTGGGATTGGAACAGGTTCTCATCCTTACGTGGTACACCTACATACCAACTCAACCAACTAATTGGTGGCGTCTTTATTGGTTTCTTCTGGACATGTTTGAACTTCTTTGGATGATTTTTCTACTGTTGGTTCCACTCTAGATGCTGCACCAGCTCTTACTTGTATTCAATCATTATGGACATTTTTTGTATGACTACATATCTTAGCCAACATCTACATTGGTGCTGCCTTGATTTCTTGCTCTTAAAATCTCTTCAATGCCCGTCATTCACTATCATGTAACATCATTGGTCTTAATCGATAAAATATCCCTTTAAGCTTGATGGGTGTCTTGTGATGACCGATAACTCAGAAAAAATTGTATTTTATATGGTTAATAACCCTAAATAACAGGAAGCCAAAGTCTGAGTAAATAGAAAACTTATGTTCAGCAGCCTCCTCTTCCATATTTAAAATACGGAATGAGCAACTATATTTTGTAGTTGCTGCCTTGTGGGATAAGCTGTTTTAGATCATGAGTGGGAATTTGGTGTCCGCTGAATTCAGAGCACCCTCTCCATTTAATGTTATTGTGGCTTGGTAATTACTCGTCCAAAATAAGGTAAAAGAGAAGTTTTATTGAACAACCCTTAGACCATCAATGTTACATGACAGTGAATGTTGGGCTGTAAATGGACAACACAAACATAAGATGGGGTAGCAGTGATGAGAATGTTGCAATGGATTTGTAGTCATACGAGAAAAGATAGGATCCACAATGATCATATTCAAAGAAGAGTCAGGGTGGCATTGATTGTGGAGAAAATGGTAATAAGTCACTTGAGGTGGTTTGGACATGTTCAGAGAAGACAACTAGATGCGCTAGTTAGGATTGAGGTGTTGAGTCCTACTAAAAGAGGAAGGGGGAGACCAAAGAGAACTATCAACAAAGTTTAACCAACAAAATTTCTTGATCAATAATATATCGTAGAACATACTATTGATAGAACTGAATGATGCCGTGTGATCCATGCAGCCGACCTCATTTAGTTGGGGTAAGATTTTTTTTGTTGTTTTCATGTCTTGATACTTATTTCAAATTTTTGTAGGTTGAATATGCTGTTGCTTCAAAACTACTGTCAGGAGGATGCAGTCAATATTTGTTGAAGGTAAGTGTTCTTATTTCTTGATTGTCCAACCAGTAGCCTGCTCATGAACTTTTTAATATTCCCTGGAGTTTGATTAGTCGTTCCACTTTGAAGTTTCGTATTTATTTTATACTATGCAAAAGTTTTAAGAGAGGAGGCACTATAATAAATTTCATGCTATATTATGTAGCAACCTTTTTGGATTTGGCAAAGTAGGGGCCTCATTAAGCATAGCAAATTTAGCAGTGCTATTTCTGAAGTTTCTCCTTATTTATGTTCTATTTCATATCTGAGGATGTCGAAGAGTTTCTGCTTAGGAGTTTATGGTAATCTAGTTTGGAGGATACTTTTCTTTTCTGCTCTCTCTCCTATTTCTGAGGCTTGGCCAGTATTCCTAACACTTAGTTTCCGGAGAAGATAGTGTAGTTTTCTAAAACTAAAATATTTCAAATACGGTAAACTAGAAATGGTGTCTCTATAATTCTGCTTATGGTCCTACATTTCTATGTTTTGCCTCTTTAATTCTGCTTTTCAATTACTTAGAAGCATTAAAAAAGGCTGTACACTCATCTTGGGGTTATGAACAACCAAAGGCTTACTTACTCTCTTGCTAGACATAATATTTTTGTACTATATAGAAACTTTTTAGAGAAGGACTTTCTTTCTATTCCTCCGATTTTCTATTTAATTTTGGTGATTACTCTTGCTGATTCGTTCACTATATTTGTGACAAAATACACTTTCGGTCCCTTGAATTTCTCATATCAGTTTTTCCCTACGATATCCCATGTTTGAAAATGTAATTTATCTTTTTCACGTCAATGATGTTGACATTAGAATATAAAACTTGCACAGGATGGAGCAAGATTTCATGTCAACATTTTTTTCCCCATTTTTAGTTATATTTTGGCTCACATAAGAAACTGGTGACAGAATAGAGGAATGTGACCTGGGTTTATTTCTCATCTCAGTTATACCTAAAATCAGATGACCAAAATTCCACATTGATCCATTATTTTCCATTATCCTATACTGCGAAAGTATATGTCTAGGAGTCTTTTGATTGTGATCTCTGTTTCCTGCCAACTCTTATGTTTCTGAATAAAAATTGAGGATTTATTGTCTTCAAGTGTTATTATCGCTTTCCTTAACCCTTATCTTTCATAAACCCTAAATTTAGTACTTATCTCTCATTATGAGATCAGTACGCACTATGATCTCATAATGAGAGATAAGTTGTTTCTCAAGAGATTTGATTGGTTCTACTTGATTGTGGATGAAGGCCTTCGTTAGTTAAGTTCATTTATAAGTGTGTGTGAGTGTTCCAAACATGTTTTACATCTTAACCTGTACCAAATTTGTTTCGTGGTTATAATGATATTATTAGACTTACATAAAATAATAAAATTAAGAATATTTTCTCATTGAATTTGAATATTGAACTCTTGCTTTGGAGGTATGTTCTCTTCATATCTAATGAAGTATGTGCACGCTCATGTGTAAACAGGATCTTGATCATAATATTTGGCCTGGCTTTTTTTTTGTTGTAATTCCAGAAACTAGCTTATTCCTTAGCATTACTTCCAAAAACAAGAGATGCAGAAAGCTGGTTTGTGCTGATGCAGAAAATTCTGATCATAATAAATGATCAATTGAATAATTCCTTTCAAGGTTTAGAAGAAGGTATATGTAATAAGTGACAACTATTTGTTTTGATGGTACCAGTTAAGGATGGTAGTTGACTATTTTGCTCATATGGCAGATTCCAGGCGCCATGAATTTGTTAAATTATTGGTTCAACCTGGAAAAGATTCTCCTCCGACTTTGGGAGGCTATGTAAATTCTGAAGAAGCAAGTTACAAAGCTACAAAAAAATCTCAGCAGTCATCAATATTTATTGTCTCTACACTTCTTCATTGTTGTTGCACAATGCTTACAAATCCTTATCCCTATAAGGTATTGTTTAGTACTCTGAGAAGGAATTAAAGTCCAATTATTTCACCAATTTTTTTTTTATTTAAAAGAATGGTGTAAAACAATGGAATGATTTGCCAGGTGAATGTTCCGGTTCACATATTATTGGCCCTTGTTGACAGAGTACTCATGGTGAATGGCTCCTTACCACAAATGTCAATGCCTTTTGTTACTGCCAAGCAGCAGGAGAATATTTGTTCTGAGCTTCCTGTTTTGCACTCATATGGCCTGGAATTGCTCACTACTGTTGTGAAGGGTGTGGGCAGGTATGCCTGCATGATACTTTTCTATAATAGAACTATGAAAAGAATACGATTTAGTGCACCTTATGACATGAATGCGATGTTGATATTTTTAGAGCCTTATAGTCATTTATTGGCATGTCTTGTCTTTCTCGAGTTTTCATTCTTTGTCTAGTTCTATAACTCACAATCTTTTTTTCTCATAATGTTTTCACAAAAACTTTTCTCAATGATATCTGATTTGTATTTATAGTCTCATCATCCTTTACCTATGTTGTTGTCTTTTGATTTCTGTTATTCAATTTTTGGCTGATGTTATTACTTAATTGCAAATATCAAATATAGTGGCCAAGTTTACATTTCTTAATATTCTTGGATATGCTGTTGGATTGTTTTAACCAGTGATCTGCTGGACTTTTTTTTTTGATGATACAACAACAAAAAGGTCTTCTCCCACAGGGTTGGTTACATGGATTTATGACGCTAATGTGCTCTATCAGTAACCAACTCTTTGGGTAAACCATCTCTTTGATAATGTGAACTAATTTTTAGTTATGTGTAACTCATGATATCAATCTCAATTTTTGTGGTTAACTAAATTTATTCTTAACCTTAGTACTATTGTTTGGCCAGTATTACTTTTCCGTCTGCTGCTGACTGAGAGTTACTTATCTCTTTTATCCAATCCAAATTCCTTTTTAAGGTTTCTGCATTGTTTCTCGTCCTCTTCCTTGTGGGTTTTTTGGGGCCAAATCTTGCTGCCATATTGTGCTTTTTTTCCTTTGCTCTTTTTTTCCTGATCCCTGTGTTATCTTTCACTCTACACTATGCATGACTTGTAAGTGATTGATTTCCTAATTTATCTTTTGTGTATTATATATCATGTAAAAGTGCGGAATTTCTCATAATTGACAATATATTTATTGCAGTCAACTGTTACCTCATGCTTCCTTTATCGCACGAATGGTTACAATGTACTTCATGACATGTGCATTGCCGGAATTAAGAATCAAAGTCTATTCCATCACAAAAATTCTCCTTGTATCAATGGGTGTTGGTATGTACAATTATTCAACAAAGATGTCTCATTTCTATTGTTATTTTGTTGACAAAGAGTGGCTGTTTGAACTGTCTTTTTCTGAACCATTGGAGATGTACATTCGAATTTTCATTTTTGTTTCATTGGCTTTAACTATTCTTTTGAAGTGATGGTCTGTTTCTAAAAGCTTTATGGACAAATTTGGAAAAGTGAATAATGCCATTTACTATTAAGATATTAAAAAATTGACATACTCGTTTGCGCCCTTCAATTACTGCTGTACAGAACTGCATAATACTATCAATTTCAATTTTTATTTATTGCATTTTACATTTAAATCAGGGAATCTGATATGCAATCATAATAAGAATAAATGGGTTAGTTTGTTATTTAGTTTGTTTGGTATTGGTTATAGATTATTAGCCATTAGAGTTGATAAGAGGCACTGACTATAAGCCTATTAATAGATGAGACTACCTCTATTGAAATGCCAGACTATGACTGAATAATGGATTAGTGTTGATGTTCAGATCCTCTTTTCTTCTTCCCCTCCCAGTTTTTCTAATTCTCTTTGCAATTCTCTCTCTCTGTCATTTTCTCTCTTTCCCTCTTTTTCTCGTACAAAATAATGATTCTGTATCAGAATTTGATCGGGACTTTGTATGGGCAATGTCCAACATCAGGTAGTATGGGCTGCTTGTGGGGGGTATTTGAGCTCTTAGCTCTCCCTTCCTAACAGCTAGCTTTTGGGGATGGACTCTCCAAGGGGTTGGGTACCTATCAGAATCACAACATTACCGCTCTCTAGATCTTACATTGAATATAGGAAAATTTGGAGAGAAAATAATTTTTGAGCTTGCATTTACAATATCTCTGCAGCATTTTTTTTAAATAATCGGATGAGTGATGCACTAGTTATGATTTATGTCATGCAAAGGTTCTAGATGATGGGATCTGTACAATATCTTACGGGTCATTATCCTGCCATTGTTTTGTATGTATTTTGTGTGTATTTGAGAGAGAGAGAGGGGGGGCAGAGAGAGAGATCTAGACATATGGTTGAATTTTCTTTAGAAATCAGAAGCCTTCTAGTGCATTTATTATTTCCATCTGTTTTTACTGTGATTATGTATGTGTTTCTTAATGAGTTTATTCTCACAAACTCCTTTTAGTTTCCAATTTATTGCATGAATCGTACATTTGTCACTGCAAGTTTGGTCTCAAATCAATTATGTTTTCCTAGTTGTTAGATTAGGCTAGTTTTATTTTCTAATTAGTGATCTTGAACAGGAATGGCTTTATGCCTTGCACAGGAAGTGGTCAACAATGCCTTTGTTGATTTGAGTACCATCAGGAATAATGGTACTAATGCATCGAGTCCTTCAAATTCAGATGCGCCTACTAAAGAATTGCTACAGCCAAAAAGTAGGAAAAGGAAGCGCAAGAGTATGACAGGTTTTGTTAAGCATCAGCAGCATAATGAAGTTAGTGTTTCGACAGTGGATGCTCCAAAGAATTATCCAGCTACACCAATGTCTCTAAGGATAGCTGCACTTGAAGCTCTAGAGGTTCTGATCACTGTGGTATGTTACATTCTAATCTTCATGGATGTTTTCCCTTTTCCATTGCCATTTTGGTTTCTTTTCTGATTTGGGCAAACTGTAAAGTGAGACAACCATCATAAAATCTAATCATATTACTTTCTGTGAAATTGATAATGGTGCATGGGTACCAGGTACCATGATACAGTGCCATTCTGTGAGCCACAGATTCTTTGTTGTGCACTTTTTATCCAAATATGTATAGTTTTTAAAATCATGGATAATTGATATCTGAAATTGATTATCTGCTGTTAGAAAAGCCTGTGTTTTGACAAGCATTCTTTAATTTCAAATTACCATCCAAAATAATGAGGTATAAGATTGCCTCTTTTGTTCTGTTACTTTTTCATAATGACACGCAGAAATCTTAGAGCGCACAGTTTTTTTTGTGGGCTCTGGAGAGGGTTGTTCTCACACTGGGTCCAATAATGTAGCCATACCATGCATTTTTGTTGTTTTTTTATATAGGAAAAAATTATTTATGATGAACAAAGTTAGAGTATAGGACAATAATATATCCTGAGTGAAATAGTAAAATATAAAAGTCTGTTGATCAGATAAGACTAATAAAAATGCTGCAGAGCAGCTCAATCTCTTCATGTAAGATCTGCTTTTACCTGAAAATCCATTTGTATATTAAACCTGAAGATCTACAAAAACATCATCACATGTAAAAGAGAGACTGTTGAAGAATCGAGCAACGTGTTATGGTGCGAAAAAATATTTGTTGGAGATAAAAGAGTAATATTAACATGATACTCATTATTCTCCCAAAAAGGCCATGTCACCGGTACAAGATATAGATGCATAGAGAGGGGGGGAGGGAGGGAGGGAGGGAGGGAAGGAGGGACTGCATATCCCTTAGGCTTCTATCATATAATTAAAATCCTCTATTCACAGCTCTAGCAAAATCTTATAATTTTTTAGTTGGTTAAATACATCCAAGTGTTTGCAGCAGGTTTGTTTTAAAATTGAATAAACTATTAATTTATGCACAATTTACTTTGACAGGCTGGCAGTTTGAAATCTGAAACATGGAGGTCTAAAGTTGATAATCTTTTGATAGTCATAGCAAGTGATTCTTTTGAAGAAGAATGGACCAGTGAGGAAATACATACATTTGAGCAAAAGGAGTCTGCTGTTACTTCTGCTGATTTGCAGCTCTCTGCATTACGTGCTCTTTTGGCTACTTTTCTTTCATTTTCTCGAGCACGACCCCCATATTTAGCCCAGGGTCTTCAACTATTCCATAGAGGTACTTTTTATCCATCAGCATGGAACTTGTCATTCTTGCAAATATTTTATTCCTAGTCAAAGAAATCAAATAATTGATACTACCTCGATCCTAAATATAGGACCTAATTGACTTTTTTTTGGAGAGATTAAGATTGCGAAATAGGTTATGAAATGATGACATATTTGATATATTTTTAGATTATCCATTAGTTTATAGGTAAAATAAACTAGTTAAAGGGAAAAAATTAGGTAAATCAATTTATAATTAACTTATTTTGCTTTTTTTAGAATTTTCTAGAAAACGTCAATTAGGTCTTATATTTAGGACCGGAGGGAGTAACTTTTATGCATCTTAAGAAGACATACTCTTAGCAATTCCTGTTGGGAAGATTAGCAGTTGTCTCATAAAATTTGGCACTGACTCTAAAAATGAAACACGGTTTATGCATTACAGATGGGGGAATCTTCAACTTTAATTTGGATTGAGGCTTCTATTTCTTCAACTCTCTGTTTTCTTATTTTTACGATGTTGTTTAGGTGTTTCTTGTAATGCATTTGAGAATTAATCAGCACAAAAAGTGAATTAATCCCTCAATGTACTGCAGACAACAGTTGAGCTTTATTCCATCTAGGACATCTGATGGTGGTCACGTATAACAATGGAAATAACTCCAATTTTCTCTGGGATACGTGATACTTATTCAGTATTCATAGTATAAATGTTACAAAATCTTTTTTTAAGTGTTGCCCTTGATCTTATTTCCATTATTTTCCTTTAAAAGTAGTGTCTAGTCAAATTTGGTATCTGCTGCAATTTGATGACCATCATCTGACTAAATCCAGTTATTGTGCTTTGATTCAATAATTGCATGCTGACAGACACGGTATACACTTTTTGAATGCGGAAGTAAATGTTTTGGGTTTTAATTTTATGAGAGCAATTCTTAGTTGCGTTTTCTTTTATCTTTAATACAAAACTGTTGGAGTAACACCATGGAATCGATTTGTGCAGGGAAAGGACTAATAGGAACAAAACTGTCCGAGTTCTGTGCCTATGCACTTTTAGCATTGGAAGTGCTTATACATCCAAGGGCACTTCCATTGGTAGATTATTCTGCAATCAATGATTTTAGCAAAGCTCACAGTAATTTTGATGATGGTTATGCTGTTGACCGGAACAAGAGTAACCCTTTTGAGTCTCAGCAAGTGGGATATGATACTCCTGAATCAGACGATGATTTATGTCATAAGTGGCTGGAAGATGGCTCAGGGCCAGACCTTTCTTTGGCTAAGGAGGGTGCAAAGCAACCTGAAGAGCCTTCTGGGATATCCAGAGATACAATTTCTTCGTCGATCATTGTTACAAAGCAACCCGAAGAGCCTTCTGTGATATCTAGAGATAATGACCAAAAATTGCAGACTGTACCCCATATGACCAGTCCCAAAAAGTCACCAGATGTTGAAATGACAGCCATTGAAGATGAAAATGTCACCAAATCAGACCGTCCTGTTGAATATGCCATGCAACTTCAGGACCCCAGATCTGTAGTTGTTGATCCAGTTTCTGAGAATACTGTTCCAGATAATGAAGTGCCTCATACAGGCAATCAAATGGAATCAAATCAAGAAGCCTCCATCAGCAAAGACAATGAATCAGCCAACCCAAGCAACCAAACGCCAATGATATCAGATTTGAAAAGGGATGAGGTATTTGCAACTAAACAAGATCATGATGATGCATCTGTAGTTATTGTAGATGATGATAGTGATGATGATGATATACCGGATATTGTGGATGGAGACCCAGATTCTGATTCAAGCTAGGGAAATCTGTCAATTATTTGAAATTTCAAGAGGAAGATGTATTGTAGCTCAAGAGTCATTCTTTTTTTTTTTATTTCCCCCCTCACTGCTTGAAGAAACATGGTTAAGTTTCTTGAAATTGTGGGAAAGGGGGAAATATATTTTAAATTACCATAGCCTAAGAGATACATATAGTTTAGATGACAGTAAATTTTTACCGGCAGTGACAGGTATTTTAAATATAATCTTTAAAATGCAGTTGATGTCCAACAAGTTGGGTAGGAACTGCAAGAATTTTGAATCGTTATTTGGAAATGGCTGGATCTGAATATATTAATGTGGAGTTGCATTGTTTTGAGATAAAGTCTATTTACTGTAAGATTTTAACGATGCAATATTTTTTGGTCAAAAGTAAGGTGTAATTGAGACAAATAGTTCGTTTTTCTACTCCCCAAGGTAAAGATTCAAAAATACCATTCAATTTATTTATTTATTTATTTACTTTAAAAAGAAGTGTTACCACTATAAGGCTTTGTTTGGTTTGAGGGAAGGGGAGGATGATACATTTTTGGAATATAAAAATATTTAAGAGGATAAAATATTTTTGGATGGGATTAATTCCAAATTTTTATAGGAAGTGAAGGGAAAATTTAGAGGGTCTCACCTCCCCCTTCCAAAAATACCCCTATCCTCTCCCCTTCCCCCTCAAACCAAACAAAGCCTAAAATTTATCAGGATTGGAGCGAAAATATCATATAAATTGTATAAAAAAAATATATCATATTCATTAGCATCATATAAATGATGTAAAAAAGAAAATATTTCATATTCATTACATTCTCTAACCCTTTGCTGAATTTTTAATTTACATAATTTTGTAAATGTGCAGAATTCGTCATTTTTTACAAGTTTTTCTTACTCTAATCAATCCTTGGATGTAAATGTGCATAGAAAGATTAAAAAATGGAGCATGTGTTATCGGTAACATGTCTATATTGACCATTAATTGTATTTTAGTTAACTAAGATGCTAACATGGGGGTTGACGTGGCAAAGAAAATATTATAGCTGACCTTCGAGAAAAAAATTGCACATCTTAACCTCATAATATTATTCCTACGCGTCAAAACTTACCTCTCTTCTCTAGTAATTACATCACTTCTAGTTATTTTTAATCTATAATAAAAGCCTAAAATACCACCATTGTTTATTCACATTGTTGTTAGGGGTTAAAAAGGAAGGAATGTAATAAAATGTTGATGTGCTCTCTAATTTCTTTTCGAATGCTTAAGTTCATATTTGTAATTTCTTTTCCAATGCTTAAGTTCATATTTGTGCTGATTTGGTTGTTTTCATGCCTTCACTCAACATTATATCGATGAAAATTTTGTTGACTCATATTTATTTTATCAACAATTGCTTTTGAACTTGCCATGCGTGAATCCTACTCTACATGACCTTAGATGATGTTTCTACTAAGCATTACTTACCTATAAATTCAAGTGACATGCATGCAATTGATACAAATATGATTTATCCTTCTTATGTTCTCTTTCTAAATGTGGCATGTAAGGATGATATGATGCGATTTCAAGTTTTTATGAATTCAATTAGTATGCTTTCTACTTTATAAATAAGAGTTTATTGATAGTAATGATTACGTTCTTGATCCTTATTTGCTTGATGAGCCTTTAGTAGAAGATATTTGCTGCTTTTTGCTAGATCCTTTGATGCAGACATTTCCGTTATTTCAACCCTTTGATATCGGTGATAAAACAAAAGTCTTCTCAATGAACTAGTCAGAAGCCGAGTTGTAAGATTATGAAAATGAGACTGCGACGCAAGATGCAGCTACAACTAAAATGGTCAACGCAGCTATTAGCACGTGACATTAAACGAAAGGGGTTCCATGCTTATTTTTATAGGTAAAGATGCAATTTTACCCAACAACTTTTACAAAAAGAGCACTGTGTATAAAAAAGTTTTTCTTTGGGCAAATTTACCAAAGAACATCAATTAAAATGGATGCAATTTTGGCTACCTTTGGACCCTGACTGTTATAATTTTAGGCAACTAAAGGGTTGACTTTTGATTGTCAAAATCAAAGACTTTGATGGTTTTAGAAAAAGTGCACCTATTTGAATTGTTCTTTAGTAAATTTGCACCAATAAATATTTTTTTGTGCTTAGTGCTCTTTTAGTAAATGTGTTTTGGTAAAATTGCACCTTTGCCTTTTTGTAGAAAAGGCTTTTACTTTAATTTTTATTAAAGGTGTTTTGATTATTATTTCTTACAAATTTTTCAAATACAAGTTTGAGCATATTAAGTCTAAAACTTCAGTTTGGTACATATATAAAAGATTAAGCTTGTTTTTTAAACATTATTTGGATTGAAATCTTACCTATAAACATGATTTTACTTGTATCTATTTCAAGTGTTGTAATGATCTTTGAATTATTGAGTTAGCAGAGATGAACATACTCCTTCATTTTTACTATAGAGTGTATTATCTATTTATTGGAAACTCAAATTGGCTGCATGATTTTGATCAAGCTATTTTACTTATTGATTTAGTTTTATTTATTGGATAGAAAAATTATTTCATAAAACTTACATGTGTATGTGGGTGTTGAGGGGGAAGGTTTTAAATTCTAAAAAACTAGTTGGTTGATCATTGTTGCAAATTTGTTTGGTAAATAAAACTTCGTTTTAAGAAAAACTTCATGAAAGGATATCATTAGTATCACATGATATTGTATTAATGAAGTAAATTTTTCCAGACTGTAATGCAAAATATTTAACTAGTAAATAGGCTTAAGAGAGGTGAACCTTCCTATACTTCGTGCCGGTCATGCTATAAAATTTCAGGGGGTGACATTAATGAAAAATATATTGCAAAAATAATGAAATGATACCAAACACCAAGCACTTGAATATACTTGTTATGAGTTGTTCTATGTTAACTATCGGTCTCAAGTTTGAGCCATAAATTAAATTTGCAAATTAGTCACTTACTCCCCTGGTGTCAGATATACCATAAAGATAATATAGGGCAGGTAATCCAGTTCCAATCTCAATCCATTTTGGGGTGATAGCGTTCTCTACCAAAAATTTTGGGATGGAATAAAAGTGAAATATATATATATAGGACACTAAATGAGCTTTGTCATGTCCTGGATATTTATTCTTTAAATTCAGGATTGATATTTTTTAAGGTGTACTTGATAAAGTTGTTGTGTATCTACTATTTATATTAATAATAGATATTATCATATATTGGTTATATATTTATTATAAAATGTTAGAGTTATCTTAATTTGTAATATATCTCATAAACATATTTTTTTTACAAGAATAGACCCAAAAAAGAAAAAAAAAAACACTCATCATACAAATTTATACCTACCTCTCCAAAAACTAACGAAAGGTCCTGCACGTAAATGTACTATTTTCGTCCTTATCCCAATAGATTCGTAAAAAACTGAGAATAGAATGAAATACGAGACAATTTATTGTCCTGGGGTTTTTTATGGGACTAAGCATAAAACAAGGCTGGCACATCCGGTCCCATGAATGACCAATACATTTATTTCATGATGTTCTTTGATCTTTATGGTCATAAATGGGGAAAAATTACGAACCTATTAGGTGTGACTAATTGATTAATCTTTCTGAAAAGAGTAAACTATAAAGGAACAAAGAAATACTAAAGAGTTCATATGTCCAATATTATATAGAACGCGTGAGTGTGTGAATTATATTCCTTGTTAACCTCAAAATAAAAGTTGTTGGGAAAAAGCAAACTATGATTATTTATAAAATTTGCAATATTACTTGTTGTCAATCGATTTAGTTGGTCATTTCTTACAAACTCAGCAATCCTCTTAGCCTTTTCACACTAAAGTCATATTAATGGACAATCGTTTTGATAATTTGTTCGAAACCAATATTAGCCTGATCGGGCATTGTTCTAATTACGTAGCTACTAAAGGAAAACTAGCATGAATTATTAGTCAATAATAATTGATCGTAAGATAGTACTCGTAGCTATTCGATAACAAAGTTATATATAGTTGGAACAAATAAATGTGCTATTGCTCATAAACTACTTCCTAATAACTTTAATCCAATCCATTATTAATAATGAAACCCTTTTTAATATATGCAGTAAATATAATATTCTCAAAAACTTGTAAATTTAAGAAATGAAGAGAATTGAAATCTTAATAGCACGGACACCCCTTTTTGTTGTCGAGTGGTACTCCCTCGGTTCCTATATATAAGATCATTTTTCTAATTTAATTAGATTAAGGATGTTAATTAAATTAGTTATAAACACATAATATTACCAATTTATCCTAATCATAAACTTTTATCCCCACTTCCTCTTTTGCTTGTTACTATATATAGATAAGCATTATTATGGTCAATTTGGGAAAAACATGGGAAGAATTAGAAATTGTTCTTATATTTAAAATTAAGTTGAAATGTAAAAGTGATTTTATATTTAGGAACGGATGGAGTATTTAATTATTTTTCAAACTAGACGGTGGCATAAATAAAATTCACATGAAGATTTCTTTTCCCGTGCTTATGTATGTACACACCTTTTCTTTGTGAAGTTTGAAATGAACTACGCGCTCACAAACGGTCATATTTTGCCATACATAAGATTAACGTTATGTGTACTTAATATGTATTCTAAAATATTGTAGCAATCTTCTGGAATGGCTTGTCCTTTTGCTTTTATCTCTTTTATACAATCATAAAGTCACTAAGATTTGTTTACCATACCTATTGGTAGGTTGTTTTGTATATTAGTGTGGTTTTGAATTATTACACATAACGTTCATAATAAAACAAAAGGAAACTTCAAGATGTTAATGAGCTGTACAAAACAAACTAAGAAAATTAATTCATATTAAGTACTCCCTCCTATTCTTATTATAAGTCACCAACTACCTATTTCTTACATACCAAAGAATGGTAGTTGGGTCTTAAAATTCATATTGAATTTGTCACTTTTCCAACTTCACCCTTCATTAAATGAAATGTTTCAGATTTTCAATTTTGAATCTCTATAATGATAGGAGTAAAGTGGGAAAAAACTTTAAATACGGCAGTAGATGTCATATATTAAGGACAAAAATTTGTAGGTAGTTAGTATTTTATAATAAGTACCGGAGGGAATATCACATTCTACAACAATCCAATAAAACAAGAAGTCAAAAAGTTATTGCACAAAATTTAAAATTATTTAAAATAATATGAAAACGTATGTGACTGTTCATTTATACATACTCGCACATATATCATACTAGCTTATTCTTCATCTCTTCATTATTCTGTAGGAGAATCGTCATCTTCTCTTTAAAATCAGAGTCATTCTTCTGCTACGAAGTGAACTTATCTCACTTCAGGTTAGTGATCTTTTATTCTTTTATTGAATTCATGGAGTAGATTGCTTCGGTAATTTCCAAAACAAGCTTCAATATAATTTAATTCATTGCTTATGTAATTTCAAGATTTAAGCTTAATCATCAACGGTAAATTAAGCTTTGCATTTCGATGCTTGAGTGTAGCCGTAGAAGCATAGAATGAGTGCATCATCATCAAGTGTAGCATAGAATAATGAGTGCATCATCAAGTGTAGCCGTAGAAGCAGGAGAAGTATTTTCTTCATTGGAAAATTACTTAGTTGAAGAAAGAAAGAAATCACTACGAGCTCGCTATTATTATGGCCTCATATTCTTCTTTATCAATCTCCTCGCTTGGTTTGTTCGTGACTATGCCCCACCCTTTCTCGTAAATTGTCTTCATTGTAAGTGTTTTATCTTATGCCTTATTTACTCAGAAGTATTTGTTTGATTAATGATGTACCTAAAAGATAGCACCTGTTGAGCACAATGATATCGTGTATGAAACTAACATAAGTAGTGAGATGAAACTTTATATTACAATTGTTTAATCAAATATAAACTTCTTTTTTTTTGTTAAATACCGTCCGCTAATTCGGCGCCTGTTTGCAACTAACTAATTCAGAATCGAGAGGTTAAAGTGTTGTCCACGTAGGCAAGATTGTCCCTGCTCTCAATGAGAATGTTTATCGGGATTTAAATATGTGTTCTTGTCCTTAAGGGGTTGTATCTTACTTACTAGCTCAACCAACTACCCATTGGTCAAATGTAAACTTTTTAGTATATAAGAAAACATAGTAAAATCTACTTTACATTATAATTATATGAAACAAAATAACAAATAAATAATAATCATCCATTGGAACTAAATGAAAACTAATAGAATGCTTTGTTTTAATCCTAAATAGAATACATTAATATAGTTTGCCAAATAAATATGAAAAAAGAAAGTTAGGAAAAGTCATCTATTGAAAATTTTATTGGTGAGAAGGGAAAAAACATCCATAAATCATAAATTTAAGATCTTGATTGAATTTTTTTGTGGGATCCTTTTCCCCAGTTTTCTATTATAGTTTTCCCAAACTGTATCCATGATTATTGAAACTAAAGGGGAAATTATTTTTTTTAATAGTTATAAGTTATACTGGTCATTATATGACTCCAATATGTAGGACTTGTGTGGAATCATGTTGCTATGTATATTATAATATTCGTGATTAAATTTGCTATTTTGTTTTTATTTCTTACTTTCCCCGACAGATCTTAAAGCATGTGGAATCGGAGGAAAAGATTGTTTTCATACATTGGGAGTACTTCGCGTGAGTCTGGGATGTTATGTATCTTTCACTTTGCACATTTCTATTTGAGCATATCAATTATCTGCCTCGTCCGATTTCTAATTTCTTTTACTATATATGCTTTATTAAAAGTACCATTTTATTTATAATTATTTAATACAAAGATTTTTTTTAGTAAAAATTAAAAGTCTATATATTTCTCTTTAGGGATATATATATATATTGTTGTATATTTTACCTAAACTGTATTATTCAATCATAACTGAGATTCTTTTTTTATCAGAATCATAACTGAGTTTCACCCCACTCAATCATCTTTGAATCACTAACTTTGAACTACATGATCTTGATTGGTTTTATAACCAGTTCTATTTCAAGTATAGTACTTTAAAAGAAAAATGGATCCTTGACATTTGATTAAGATATTTTTCACAATAATGTTTCTGAGTACAGTGGGAACTAAAAAATTACACGCAGGTCGGAATTCATGGCATTGTGAATGGTGGGCATTCAAAATTATTTTTTTGATTATATCATTGATACTCCCATTCTTAGTACCTTCCAAAATTGTCCAGATATATGGTATGTCTTCATTCTATAATCTTACTAATCACCATTCATTTGTTATTAATTGAACTGCTGGTTCGATAGGTAAGGTCTAATAACATGATAAGTATTATTTTTTCATGCTGTCATTATTTCTAATTTAACACTGTTATTTAAGAAAAACGAAATAATGTCCAGAATTTGAGCCGTGAGCGTAACAAAAAAATTTTACTTGAGTTGGGTCGGGCCTTAAGTCTAGATAACACTTGACCCATGTGTATTCCTACAATTTTCTAGGCATTCAGTAGTTTGTATGCTAACCAGTATGAATTGATCAGTCTAGTGGAAAGGACAGAAATACATGTGTAGCTAACAAATAGTAATAATAATGTGTCATAAAATAATTGTATCCTTACATAACTAAATATAATGTTATATATCTTCCTTAAATAAACATTGAAACTTTACAATGGATACCTATAAAACTCTAATATTTACTTAGATCACGTAACTCTCCTATAATAGTGTTGTATCTGTAAGTGCACACGCGCGGTTGTCAAAAGTAGTATATGAATTGTTAATGTTCCAATAGAGAGTAAGGAAAAAGTGTATTAATCATCACAATTATGATATCACTTTGAGTGAAAATATATTTGTGTTTTGAAATTCTTAAAAACATAAAATAAAATTACTTGAGAAAAACTAAATTAAAATTTGAAGTTAAAAATAAGAAAGATCTAGATTATTATCCACTTTGTTCTTCAAAATACTTAATTAACCCATCTCTAAAATTTTAATTGATGCAATTATGTTATTAATTATTTGAAAACTCTTATATTCAAATAGTTTACTCAAACCTATTCAAACTTTAATTTGATATAAGTATATCATTATCAATTAGTGTCTTTAAACAAACCACTTCAATATCATAGAGATTGGTTGGATGATTATCTTTATCTCATGAACACACTTTCAATCTTAAATTAGAATCGCAAAGAAAATTTGGATTTAAGTTAATTATTTACCTAATTGATTTTCTCACTCTATCCACCAATTGATAAAACCAATCTAAATGTTAGTCATTCACTTAACAAATATTAATTGCAAATTAAACCAATCTTTGACAAAACAAATTACTGAGTTAATTGGTTAAGCTAGTATGTGGATTCTAATAAAAAAAAGCTAGTATGTGGATTTTGAGGGGATAATTTTAGCTATGTGGGCAACACTCCCGCCACTCGTGTTCGGATTAGTTGGTTGTCAACAAGCGTCGGATTACCAAGCGGTGTTTAACAAAAAGAAAAAGAAAAACAAATGAGTTATATAATAATATTAAGGAAAACTTTCAAACATTTCTAGTTTATTCTTTTTCCTCTTTTTTATTCTATCTACTTCTTTTTATTCTAAATCTATCTACTTCTTTTTTATTCTAACATTATGTAAATTAGATCCCACAAATAATTTACCTAATTTATATTGATATATTATTAAAATCTCAACCAAATCCATTTGATTTAGCATCAATGACTCTTTATATATACAAAAATATTTATCAAATATATTTAAAAATGAGAGTCATCTATAAACACACAAACATATAGAAGTCATATTTTGAAGGAAATATCAGTTCAAAAAAAATATTTTGAAGGAATTATATACACAAGAAAATGTCCTTTCGGGGAATAATACACACAATCTTGACGGTAGGGGTTTTATTTTACTGAACTTGACGGGCTGTAGTATTGGGGCTTATATGCTTATATATAGTTTAATGTTTCTGTGGCTTTAATATTATGTTTTAAATGTCTCTGGTGTTAGTTGTGTCAATGTGGAAGTTGTGATGTAGCCTAAAATAAATTAAAATGGGTAAATGGTATTCTTTCATTCCATAATATAAGAACTCAGTCGTCAAAACACGTTTTTTAAGAAAATATCTTAACATTTGTTGAGTGTTTGTAGTTAATTTTGTTTTTTTTTTAATTATGCCATTATTTCTTATGATACTACTAGTATGAGAAAGAAATAATGTCATTTTCTAAGAATGTCATTTCCCCTTCTTTCTCCTCCTAGTAGCCAACAACTCAATTAATGCAACCAAAATTGATTAGGGTTAAAATAGGAAAACTTGCATTAAATGATAAGACATTTTTGGTCCGGCTTATGTATAAATTTTGAACCAAAATTATTCAATTTTTTTGACTATTATATTAGAGACCGAAGGGAGTATTAGAGTCCCAGGTCAAATCCAAAAGTATAGCAAAAGAGGAAACAAAGAGACAATGTTACCGTAAAACTTATTTTAAGTGATTTGCTATTATTGATTATGAAAAAAAATAAAGATTAAAAAATAGTGATAGACAAGCCTCAACATGACTTTCAGTAGGACGAAGATATGTCTCGAGTTCCAAAAGTTGTTAGATCCTTACAATATAGTAAATCAATATTTGAATTTTTTTAGATGAAGTATCAATATTTAGAGACTGATAAGTTTGAAATTGAGAGAGAAATTACTAGTCTAAATCTAAACAATATTTTAACATAGTAGCCATATTAGGTGAACAAATATTCTCGAAGCTCAATGCGCAAAAAGTCTTATCCGCAAATAATTGTTTGTTATTTAATTTCAAATCCGATTCAGTAAGACACGGTTACATCTTTTTTAATTATACTGCAGGTGAATTTGCGCGTATTGGAGCAGGGTAAGCTTCAAATCCTTCACATAAAATTCAGTCAAAAAAATTCCTTCATATAAAATAGTTAATATAAAAAACGTGATACGTAATTGACACAATGAAATTTATTACGTTTATAACTAAACTTCATGTACAAGTTTTTTTATTGAGTTTTCATCATTATTGATGTTTATGTATTTTCTTGCTTGTTGGTCTAGAATTTTTCTCCTATTACAACTTATGAGTGTGATTCATTTTATCACTTGGTGGAATAAATTCTGGACTCCACATGAGGAAATA
Source organism: Mimosa pudica (assembly GCA_029929735.1). Classification (NCBI taxonomy): domain Eukaryota; kingdom Viridiplantae; phylum Streptophyta; class Magnoliopsida; order Fabales; family Fabaceae; genus Mimosa; species Mimosa pudica. Next base: position 532,339 of record JAKELP010000047.1, on the reverse strand, counting down.
AAAAACAGGTATTTATTAAGTCATTACCTTTTCAGTTAAAAAGATATCTTGTTATTACTTTCTTATTTTTTATAACAGTTTGGTCTTTTCTTATACTATTAAATAATCGGTGTCTAATTGCTAGTTCAAATAGATCAAAGGCTTACTCTTTTTTTATCAATAATCAAGTATCTCCCACTATATGGGAGCCAAATCCTAAGTCTTCCATCACTATTTTGCAAATAAGCTACAATCACAAAAAATCATTGGTACTTAAATCATGGAAAAATTTGCTTCGAATTTAAAACTTTAAGTGGGTTAAGTATAGATTGGTTGACCATGAGTTTCGTAGTTGAAAGTTGTTCCTACTTCCTAACGGAATTTTGTGACAAAACTGCACATTTTTTTTAGATAATACTCCCTCCGGTCCTAAATATAAGACCTAATTGACTTTTTCTAGAAAATCCTTAAAAAAGCAAAATAAGGTAATTATAAATTGATTTACCTAATTTTTTACATTAAACTAGTTTATTTTACCTATAAACTAATGGATAATCTAAAAATATATCAAATATGTCATCATTTAATAACCTATTTCGCAACCTTAATCTCTCCAAAAAAAAAAGTCAATTAGGTCCTATATTTAGGACCAGAGGTAGTATATAGTAATATCATCAAATTTATAGATAGAAGTAAACTCATATCAGCAATATAAATTAGAGTATTTTCAAATCTATGCCATAATTTTTTTTATATATGACGAAAGTGTATTTTAAAAATTAAAACATTAAAAATATAAAAAAATTAAATGTATTTTAAATCCAAATTACTACAACTAAAGCCTTCAAACATTCATATATTAACTAAATAAGAAAAACGTTGTCATGAAATTCATATATATGATGTTGCTTAACAAGATCACACTCAAAAGATCAACAAGACTTTGAAAATAACTTGATAGAATTTGCATGTTAGAAATATAGAAATAGTTTAAAAAAAAACTCTTAACTTGTCCATTAACCGAATTTGAGGTTATTACTACGACTATAGAAGGATAATTTTGTTGGATAGAAATGTTAAAATGATAAACTCGTAGAGTTAATCAATTAATTTGACAACAATTGGTTCAAACCTATCACAAACTTTTTACCATAGGAATTGCATTAGATAATTTTTGTTAATGACGACTGCTTTCAGTCAAATCTATCCCAATTTTTTTTTGTTTTTTACAATGATATCTTTTATGAATAATCATGTGTATATTTTACTTGACAAAAGATAAAATTGTCTTATATATTAAATAGTTCTTATTGACAAACCGTGCTTGGATTGAGTAAGAAAGACTTTATACCAGGAAGACATGTTTGGTTATTAAACAACCTTGTTGGGGCAAAACTATACCAGACTAAACTTATATACATTTGAATAAAATTTGTTTTCATAGAGTTATTAAAAAAAAAGAATTTTTAATTTAGTTATCTCAATAGGTTTGAGCTCAATAAAGAGTACATTTCTTAATGGAGTTTTCTTTATTCACTTAGACTCAAAATTGAGACATTGTACTTAAATGACTAAAGCCCTCTTATACTAGGATCAATCATTGTTAATTATTTAGAAAAAAAGATATTTCAAATATTGAAGCAGTTAGAAAAATATTATTAAATTAGATATGAAAGTTAAAATTTTGTATTTATGCACAGTTGTTCCGTTGGACTTCTGATTTCAACACTTTTTCATGGAGCTTCCTTATGTGGAGTTGTGTGGATGTATACATCATACGCCTCAAGATCTTCTTGTTCCCTCAACATCTTCTTCATTACTTGGACTGCCATTCTTCTTGCTGTCATTATTGCTGTTTCTTTACATTCAAAGGTACTCTCTCTTTATTATTCTTATCTACAAATTCCTAATCCTAAATATAAAAGGAGATCAGAAATTCAAAAATTCGGTGACTGATCAATTAGTTATTTGTGAGAGGATATGATTTATCCATCATTTCATAGTTTTTCGCATACATGTCTAAGTATCTTCAAGAACTTTGTAGTTCCCTTGAACCTATTTTTTTAAGAGCAATTTTGGCTTTAATTAAATTATTTTCTTGGCTGTTGAATGATACTGAAATTTTTTTTAGGGCCAAAAATGATACTCCATCCGGTCCTAAATATAAGACCTAATTGACTTTTTTGAAAAATCCTAAAAAAAGCAAAATAAGTTAATTATAAATTGATTTACCTAATTTTTTTCCCTTAAACTAGTTTATTTTACTTATAAACTAATGGATAATCTAAAAATATATCAAATATGTCATGATTTAATAGACTTTTTTGCAACCTTAACCTCTCCAAAAAAAAGTTATCTAGGTCCTATATTTAAAACCGGAGGTAGTACATAACTATTGGCCAAGGAACAAAAAGAGTACATATATAACTATTTCAAGGTACACAAAATTATACTCAACTATATGAGCATGAGATAAAAAATGATATTTTCATTAATATGACAATAAGATTAGACATGAAAAGTCCAAAATGCCCTTATAAGGGCATTTTGGACTTTTCAAATGATACCCTTATATGCCCTTACAAATGATACCCAACTATAAGGGCATCCTGAACTTTTCATGTCTAACATTATTGTCATATTTGTGAAAATATCATTTTTGATCTCATGCCCAATAGTTGGGTATCATTTGTGTATCATGGAATAGTTATGTATCATTTTGTTCTTTGGCCAATAATTATGTACTACCTCCGTTCCTAAATATAAGACCTAATTGACTTTTTTTTGGAGAGGTTAAGGTTGCGAAATAAGCTATTAAATCATGACATATTTGATACTCCCTCTGGTCCTAAATATAAGACCTAATTGACTTTTTTAGAAAATCCTATAAAAAGCAAAATAAGTTAATTATAAATTGATTTACCTAATTTTTCCCCTTAAACTAGTTTATTTTACCTATAAACTAATGGATAATCTAAAAATATATCAAATATGTCATCATTTAATAACCTAATTCGCAACCTTAATCTCTCCAAAAAAAGTCAATTAGGTCCTATATTTAGGACCGGAGGTAGTATATTTTTAGATTATACATTAGTTTATAGGTAAAATAAACTAGTCCAAGGGAAAAATTAGGTAAATCAATTTATAATTAACTTATTTTGCTTTTTTATAGGATTTTCTAAAAAAGTCAACTAGGTCTTATATTTAGGACCGGAGGGAGTATTATTTTTGGGCCTTCACCTTATTTTTTATGTATAAGATGTAACTTTATGTATAACGAACCTAGGGAAGTTAGTGAAAAAGTTAATTTTTTTTTTCTTGAAAAAAAGTTTAATGAAAAGATACTCCTGAAAATTACTTTGAAAGCAAAACTGTTGTTAAAAATGCTTAAATTGCAAAATCAAATTACGCTATAAGTTAAACATATACTTCAGGATGGATGCACTTAGAATTATACTTCAGGTGAACCTACCTTAACCCGGCCCTTTTGTAAAATATGTATGGTTACCTTTTTCTTTTTCAAAAGTACTTCATTCAGTCATAACTAAGATATGATGACTCAGTTATAAATAGACTAGAGCATACTTTTGCTCCTTATGTTTATATCAAATTTTAATTTAGTTCATTATGTTTGGAAAATACATACTTTTAGTCCTCTTTCATAAATATTTATTAGTTTCATTTAAATCTAAATGATTATTTCATAATTAAATAGGAGTATAAAATGACAAATTTTGAAAGTATATGAATAATTACACTAAAATATTTTTATTTAAACATTTTTCGACATTTAATCCTAGATTAAACATTTAAAATTGTTAATTTAACATTTTCCTTTAAGTGAAACTAACAGTCTTAACAAAAAAAAAATACTAAAAATGTACTTTCCAAATATAAAGGACTAATTGAAACTCGATACAAACATAAGGACCATAAATATTATTTAGCCTTATAAATAACATTATTTCAAGTTTCATTAATTTAATTTACAGGTAAACAGAGGTCTTTTATCCTCAGGAATTATGGCTTTGTACATTGTTTTCCTCTGTTGGACTGCAATCAGAAGGTTAACTTTTACCACTTTCATTATAATATATCAGGGTTACTTACTTCTGCTTTCTTGCATATTATATGTCAATATAATAATATTGATTATAAGTATCATTTTATGGCTTTGAAGTGAACCTGTAATTATAAGATGTAGCTCACCGAGCCCAGAGAAAGCAAATCACGATTGGATAACAATAACTGTAAGTCTTATAACCTTTCAGATTTATAAGAGTAATGACTCTAATTTTCCCTTCAAATAACCACTGTGGACCACTGGGCACCCTAAATTAACAACAGACCCTAATATACCCTTCAAGTAATCGAAATGGTCAAATTTTACCCTCACCTGATGGTCAATGACGTTTGAACGTTTAAAAACTTCATGAAATTGCATATTGACTCCATATAGTATTTTATTTATATTTTGATCCCTATAGTTTGCTTCAATTTTTGTTCTAGTCCCTGTTGTTCAAAACAAGAGATTTTGGTCCCTCAAGTTTGATTCTGTTAGCACAGTTAATCTCTATAGTTTAATAAGGATTTGAATATGGGTTAACGGTGTTAAATATGCTGACATGTCGCTGACTGTGTTAATTATGATGACTTGGTTAGATGACTAGGAGATTGATGTGACCAAATAAAATATAAATTTTTAACTTCTTAAAATTCAAATTTTATATTTTTATACTATAGAGAATAATTGTGCTAACGGAATCAAATTTAAGGGACCTAAACCTTTTGTTTTAAACTACATGAACGAAAATGAAAATTGAAGCAAACTGTAGGGACCAAAATATAAATAAGAATAATATATGATGTCAATATGCAATTTTGCGAAGTTTTTAAACGGTCAAACATCATTGACCGTCAAGTGAGAGAAAAATTTGACCACTTTAGTTACTAAAAGGGCATATTAGGGTCTGTTATTAATTTAGGGTGCCCAGTGGTCCACGGTGGTTACTTGAAGGGTAAATGAGGGCAATTACCCTTTTTATAAACCAACAAAATAAAATGGTAAAAATTTGAAATAAAGAGTTTTGAAAAATGTAAATTAAAGCACATTTAGATTCAGCATATACAAGTGTTCCGATCCTTTGAAATTTAATTGAAATGACAAAAGTATCCCTAAAGTAACTTTATTTATCTATTGAAAAAGGACCCTACATTAGGGATACTATGAGGGTGTAGGTTTTTTTTTTGTTTGGAATTCACTACATTAACTGTTATTTACAAATTTCAAAGGTCTTTATTTGGAAAATCCCCAACAATAAATATATATAACTTATTGTATGTTTTATATTTGAATTTAGCCAAAAAAAACTTTATTTAATATTGAATATATATATGATGCACATGATTAATATTTTCTTATACACTTTAATTTTATTTGTTATAGGGATTTCTAATTGCCATCTTCGCGATTGTACTCGCTACATTTTCCACAGGAATTGATTCCAAATGCTTTCAGGTACATTGCTACTCTAAATGACAAAATCATTTTATTTATTTGTACTCTAAATGACAAAATCATTTTATTTATTTGTTTTAATATTTCAACATTAAGGAATCATTATATGTTTTGTGTAATAAACATTGGGGAGAAAATTTATCCCAGAAAAAAACATTGGGGAGAGAGGACGGAAATTAGATTAGGGAGAAAGACATACAAGGACCAATAAGAAAAGGAATCTCAAAAGGTTTGTGGTAAGGGATTTTGGCCAAACGAGTTAATTTATATGAAATCCTCATATAACTCCCCAGATAATTTAATCTTTATTAGAGTGATCATTTCTTCGAAACTAAATTTTTAACTTCTAAATTGATGTACAATTTAACACTACACAAGAGTATTATAAAAAGATCTCATTTGACATTATCAAAAAATGAGATAATGTCACATCATTATAATTAAAAAATTTATACAACTTAATTTATCAAACCGATTTAATTAAGAAGCCTTTTAATAAGTATGGGGTTAATATTTTTTTGGTATCATGTATCAAAAAAAATATTTTTTCGGTATCATTATACCACAATATACGCTTAACTGCATGAAGACAATTAGGTCGTTTTACAGAAAGTATAAATTCCAAAATGATCTTCCACTTCACATAATTATGTAGCCTTTTAGTTATAAGTTGGAACGCTTATTGTGAATTTTTCTGGTTTGCAGTTTCTAAATGATGAAGTGAAAGAGGAGAATGATATTCCATATAAGTATGGATTTGTTCACATGGTTTTCTCCTTAGGAGCCATGTACTTCGCTATGTTATTCATCAGTTGGGACCTTAATAATTCCCCTTCCAAGTAAACATTTTTCATTGACTATTCTTCTCTTGATATTCAAGCCAATGATGCATAAAACTATGACCTAGTTTCCTACATGCTGTCAAAAAAAAGAAAGGCTAGTAGGTTTTTCAACTTAAAAGGAAAAAACAGTAATTCAATTGATTCTCAATTTACTTGTTGAAGACCGATATTTTAAATTTGATAATTACTTTTCTAAGAAAATATGTAAATATTTTTCTATAGTATTTATATTAAAGTATATATTTTGGGTTAAATGTTATATTTACGCATAAGCAGAAGTGTGCAAGGTGTATCATGTTTACCTTTGAAATATTTTTTGATCAAATTAAATTTTGCCCCGAAAGTATGAAAGTGAATTTCTTACATTAATGTAAAGCAAAATTGTTAAGAAAAGACTAACTGATTAAATAATTACGATATATTGTTAAAAGAATTATATATTTACTGTAATCTAAGCTTAAGAACTAAAAGCAGATAAATATATAATACTGATATCTCTTGGTCGACAGGTGGAACATTGACGTAGGGTGGCTAAGTACATGGATTAAAATTATGAACGAGTGTTTTGCAGCCTCTTTTTATTGTAAGTACATAATTTTCAGTTTGAATATGTATTTATGCATGGTTTAATTTTGTGGGTATTGTCTTCATGCATGTCCCTTTTAGATTTTTCTTACAGTTAAATTATTTTTCTAATTATCGAAATTTTAAACTAAATCTCTCTAAAATTTTTTATCTATATAAATAACACTCATCATGCTTTTAATTTGGGTCTTTATGTACCTAAAGCTACATAAATTCTATTACATATATCTCAAAATTTGAGGAGATTATATGCATATGAAAATAAAGTTTAAGGCATACAAAATTTATTGGGTTGGGCCCAAATATTTTATGGAAGAGTTCATAGAAGTTTATTGTAAAGCTTCAAATGTTATGGAAGTTGTTTACATTTGACAATTATTTTATATTATAATATATAAAATATATTATGAAATATTTGATTGATTTTACTTTATTTTCTACAATAGTTTTGTATTCTATCAGTTTTTTCAATAAATACATTTCCTCTGAATTAAAAACAAATATTCAGTAAGTATTTTCAAATAATAAGAATTAAATTAATTAAATTAAACTTTAATATGAAGTATTCCTAACTAATGAGACTATAATTTTATTCACAGAAGGGTGAGGTGCAAAAAAAGACACGAGATATTTTTATTTTTGAAAGGGAGCTTAACACCAAATGTTTTTTAATTTTTTTTGGAATAATAACTATAAACTTCAAACGTAGGTGCAAAAGTCACATAGGCCCATTAAATTGAGATGAAAATCATCATGAATTATTGTCCATATATGTACTCTCTGATTTTCCTTTGAATTTCAAGACGTATAGCACATGTGAGGTCTGATTAAGCAATAAACTTCGACACCTACTTTTTGCTTCACACTTTTTGCCATTCCTAAAAGATCTTAAACCCACAACCTCGATATCTTTATATCCACATCCAGATTGCCAACGCCAATCTCATCATCAAAACCCATCGACAAATTAATGAAACAAGAATCCAAAAATCCAAACATCAATTGTTTACTGATTATGGAAATCAAGTAGGGTTGAATCAAGTTTCGCTGCGAACAAGAAGAGGCAGGTTCCCAAGTAGTGACATTATAAATTTAATTGTGCCATTGATCATGTTTTAATGCTACTTATTACTGGCAACAAAAATTTGAGAATCGAGGGTTTCCATGATTAGTTTAATGACCCATGTGACTTTTGAACTTATTTTGGAAGCTCATTGTTACTTTTGCCCTAAAAATATATTTGGTATCGGGTGCACTTTTGAAAACATTAATTACATTTATATCTTTGCACATTTACCCTACAAAAAATTTAAGTCAACTAAAGTCAAGGATTATAATGTACACACATATATAATCATCGCAGCTTCAAAAGGAATGTATAATTCAAAGAGGCGAGAGAGAGAAATACTTAATGTTTTAGCTTAAATATAAATAATATTTTACTCACGCGTCAAACATCATGTTATAAGACTAGCTCAAACAGTAAATCCCTTTGAGAGTCATTACAGTCCGTGATTGCTTTGCATCGACCACGAAAGCTCATCAATCTCCCCACTGGTCAATATCATCCTAGGGTGGTACTCTATGCAAGGACCATTTTTCTCATTGAAACCACATTTTTTTATGAACACGTGTAGGCATAAAAATAGAGACCACTAGTTGTATTATTGAAAAGGAGAGCATCTTCTTTAATTTATAAACACCTGTGACGCTTCACTAATCAAACATTCTGATATTGGGCTTATAACTACACATACAAAATTGCGTTACTGTTAAGTTGTCAGGCTTGTCGGATATCATTTTCCAATCTTGGCATCTAGATGTTTGAAAATTATGTAACAAGACAGTTATATAAATACCTTAATGTAAATGCTTGTTCTTTTGTTTCAGTACCAATTAAGCATTTTGAGAACAATTTGTTGCATTGATGGTATGATTAGATTCATTTGTATATTTGTTTGTTGCAGTATGGATGTTGATTTCTCCTGTGGTGCGACAAAATAAAGTGACAAATAATAATGAGTCTGAACATCAGACAATTCACTCAGCCATGGTTTGATCTTCTTTGTGCAGTTTTTAGAGGATTTTTGGTTGTTATATAACAAATTTCATATTTCTCTCTTTATATCCATCTATCATTGTAGTGAAACAGACCAAATTGGTCAAAAATAATTTAATAAATCTATTTTTATGCGCGAAAATTAAACTGGTTGGGTGGCCAGAACAAGGCTATCGGGTTGGGTATCCAAATAAATCTATGCTTACAGAAGGGGGAAATGATAAAAACTACCTTTTAAATTTGAAATCTTAAATAAGTGATTTGCAGTTGCTAATACCTTTATTTAACTAGTCAATACTCATATTCAGCGAGTTAAAATCTCTAGTGTTCAGAAGGTATTTTGTTTTGTCATTATTTTCCCTTTAAAGAATCAATTTTTAGTTTAAATTTTTACATAGCACAAAATGCCATTTTTTTAGAATAGGTTCTTTCTCTTCCGACATTCTCATACTTTTTGTAAGGTTTGATTTACATTGTCATTTACTATTAATTTACTTGAAAAGTTACATGATCTTTTTGCGGGAAAATATGAAATATATGTAAAGTTAAAGCATTCACTTTTAAGAAAATTGGTAAAATGAATCATTGGTACCATATAGGAACTTTATTAAGACGATGTCCAATGAAATCACGTACTTGATCGCAGGTCCCACAAAATTGGTATCTCCTAATCATAAGTTCTTATCGTCATGACAAAGATGTTATTACTTACCAAGAGTTTAAAAGTTGTGCGATTGACAAGTCCTAAGTTGTTACTATGAGGCCAAAATGTCGTTATATATGCTTATTGATGTTAGAAGATGATTTCTAAAGCTTTGAACTCTTGGATGGTGAATTAATTCAAATTTTTGTCTCAAAGTTTTGGAAACTCAACCTCAAAAAAAGGGTATTATTCTGTTTTGGGTAGCCTAATTGATGTTCTATGTAACACCCTGAAATTTGGACTAGAGATCTTTAAGAGTTATTTATGGTCTTGGGGTCAATTACAAATTAAAAAGTCATATAAATATAATGAAATTAGAAGTATCATTAAGGATTTAAGGTTTATTTTCTTATTCAAGAAACTGAAGAAAAATAATTAGAGAATGAAATTTAATTTGAGATTTTCAAGGAATATATTTGGAGGCTCAAAGGAAATTATGGTGGAAGGAAATCCATAATTTGATGTATAAACTATTTTTAGAATTTTTTTTCCAGATCAAGGAACACACTGAAATGCTATAATATACTAGTTTAAAAGTAGGTATATTAAATTGTAAGTTGGTTATGGATAATAATTAAATGATGTTTAGATGATTGGACTGATGATATCATGGGTGAAAGTGAGATTTGTTAGTTGTCCTAGAGGAGGATGTTGGTAAAAAGAAGTGTATACATAAGAGCTGTGATGGTTATTAAAGAGTTAATTGATTGTGTTGGAGTATATTGATGATAATTTGATGATAAATTACTTCAATTGCTTTATAGATGTGAATATGGATACAAGGATTGATTGTGGATATCGGGTTGTGGTTAGAAAGCTTGTGATGTTAGTTTAGGACATTGTTTATTTTGAATAACATTGCAATGTATGACCATTCGTTAACACTTCGTGGTAACACTACTCATTTGCTTCTAAAGGTAAGCACTTTCCTTTTCTAACGTGTGCATATATGTTATTGGTAAATTTTAAAAACAATTATATTTTGGAACTTAGGCTAATATGTCATATCATGTATGGTTATCTTATTATGTGGTATGGATAAGTATTTGTGCTTGATTTATGGTGATTGATTATGTTTTGGAAGAATCTGTATATTGTGTTGAACTTGTGCAGTCATGTGGATTTTGAGAAACTTGTTACAATTACTGTCAAGCACAACCAATATCCAGATTGATATTTTTCTTACCCCTTCATGTGTTGAGGTCCGCAAACAAATATCGAGTGACCTTTTGGCTTTTATTTGTCCCGTTAAGTCTATAGAAACTGGAATTTGGTTATGTTGGTTTCATGTTAAGTCGTGGAGTCTGGTTTCATTGGCTCACTGTTGGTTGTGACAATAGTAAAATTTGGTTATTTTGGCTTCATGTGGGGTACAATGTGTTGGTTGCCCTCTTTAGAGACGGTTGCAAGCGTACATGCTTTAAAAATGGTTTTCAATTTATACTAATTTGGTTCCACTAAATCCATTTGACTGCACCACAATGTTACATTTGATAGTTGTGCACATTGTCAGTCCCACATATGAATCTTCTAACACACACATGCACATGTAAGGCAACCGATAGGCAGAGCTCAAGTAAATTATGTGGCAAGTTTAGTGGATGGGAGCAGAGAGATGATGGTGTTCATCGCCATGTTGGAAGGCCGTGAATATGACGATAGCTTGAACTTTTAAGGCATCTACAGAATTGAAAGCACCATTTTCCATTAAGTTCAAGAATGCAAGAGGGTATGCAGAAGTTAGATCTCCTATTCCTCCTAGACAAATTGCCAACGATGGAGCAGAGACATTGTTGAGAATCATTATTGATCTGAGTACTACAAATAGATTGTTGTGTTGTATGATTAATTGTTGTTTTTTTTTAATTTTGTAAAAAATGGATTGTTTTTTGTCATTATTGTGTTTTTTATTTCTTATTAAATTCTTTCATCTACATCCATTTCTTCTTAAATTAAAACACAAATAAAAATTACGCTACATTAGAAATTAGGTATCTATTTTTTAAAATGAAATGTGTTACTTTATTTCAAACTTAATTTGTATTAAGCTATTCAAACTAAACTCCTAAGAATCTAGAAACTCAGATAATTGGCCTAAGGTCGCATTTGCATGTGTCATCGTCCCCTTCAAGAACAAGCAGAATAAACAGTATTCTTTTGTTCACTTGATAATAAAACCAATCACTTGTGTTGGAAGAAAGGAAGTCATGATCCGTAAAACTTGAGTAGCATGTTGCTTTGATACCTAATTACCCAGTAATATCAGTAATATGATACAAAAAAAGGTGTCGACTGCTAATTGATATATAAAAGTCCAATTGCATAAAAAGGTAAAAAAAATCTACCAAACACACAATAAATCTTGCTTATACATGTAAAAAAATGAAACAATGATTATATGAAAATTAAAGAACTGAATAAATATTGAAAAATAAACAAATTTTACATTTAAAAATTGTTCAATTCATTTATATTGATAAATAATAACTTTGTAGTAATTTACGAGTAAAATTTATCATGGTTCAATTCTTATATTTTTCCCCTGAAATTTTCTTTCAAAAAAATAATAATGCTTGAGTAACACTATTTTCATTTCTAGCGTTATTTTATTCTTTTATATTCGAACCTAAGCTTGTCGGTCATAAGAGAAGAAAAGGGGAAAAGCCCAACCTAAACAGAACTATTAAAATATTCATTGCATGAATCCAAATGAAAAAAGTCTGATCCAAATTATGATCCACAGATATATATGTTTCATGAATCAAATGGAATATCACCAAAAAATATAAACAACAAATATAAAACAACAACGTGGCCATTTTTATTGTCTTCACGGGGAGATATATTTTCGGCTAAGAAAAGGGAGATAAAGATATGCTCAGATAATTTCTTGGGACAATGTAGTTTTAAAAAATATTAAAGGGGCAAGGAGAAGTTTCTTTCATGGAAGTATGGGCAGATAAGAGCATGTCACGAAGAAGAAAGCAATATCCGGGTTTCACTCTTCAGATGCGAGAAGTCGAGAACATAATGTGCATTTATATCCCATTGGGTCCACTAAAATACATAGCAGATTTTTTCAACCCCGGGCCTGTGGGTATGCCCGTAACCGTACCCGTATAAAATAAATGGGCATGGGCATGTTCGTATCTGACGGACCACAAACAGGCGGTCTATAAATAGGAGTCGAAAAATTGGCGGACAACAAAGTTAAATGAGCGATCCATGTAAGATAGACTCCAAAAAATAACAAAAAACTAACCCCACAAAAAAATAGAGCAAGCATTCATTTTTTAATAAACTTTGAAATTCCATCTTGTTTTAATTGAACAATGTACCAACAAATAAAATTAGGGGCGAGAAAGGAGTGATGTAAAATAAGATTAATATATAAAAAAGTTTTAAAAATAATAAACAGGCATTTAAATGGGTATGTGCATGTACATGGGTATGCCCTTACCTATACCTGTGTTAGTTAAACGAGTATGGACATGCTCGTACTCTGTAAAATATGACAGGCCCTAAATGGGTCGGCTAAAATGAGGAAAATGCGGGTGAGTGCGGGCAGACCTAAAGTAGTATGGAATCACAATAAATGCTACATGATTGATAATTTAAGATATTGAAATTCAGAGTTTCATGCATGTTGTCTTTTAATCAGTGTAGGAAAATATTTTAATATATTTGGTGAATAAAATCAAGAGATAATTATTCAGTTTTTTTAGGGAAAATGAAAAAAAAATCTCCTAAAATTTTGAAATCGCATATAGGACGTTTTGATTATTTGAATTATAGCATCAACTAGTAAATGTTATTCAGTTAAAAAAACTAGTTAATGCTATAATTCAAATAATCAAAACGTCCTATATGAGATTTCAAAAATTTAGGAGATATTGTTTTTTCATTTTCCCTAAAAAATTGAATAATTATCTCTTGATTTTGTTCACCAAATATATTAAAATATTTTAGTACATTGATCAAAAGATAGCATGTATGAAACTCTGATTTTTCATATCTTAAACGGGTATGAGCATACTTGAACACTCTAAATAGCTAAATAGCAGTATGGATTATGAAATTGCAATGAATGCTACATGGTTCAATTCAAATGATTGCCTCTTGTGCCAATTGGTTAAAAGAATCACATGAGATCTATAATATGTAATGATGATTAGAACCACTACTTAGAAACTTTTGTTTCTCTTAAAGTACATTAACAACTTTAGTAGCATAACTAACTACTATGTAAGTGTAAACAACCAATCTTGTAGAGTGTATAAAGCTACTCGTGTTTTTGCACTCATTAGAATGAGACATTTGCTTCTCTCAAATTTCATTAACTACTTTAGTAGCATAGATAACTACTATGGAACCACAAATAACTACTCAAGTAGAGTGTTTAACTACTCGTGGTTTTGCACTTATTAAAAGGAGGAGACAATTTTTCTATCTCACAATTCAATAACTACTTTAGTGGCGCAAGCATGTAACTACTTATTTTTCTAAAAATAATTTGCCACTTGGGTAGCACGTTAGTTTTACCATTTGCGTAGTTCGGTTAAGAGCAAAAGCTCAATCGTGTAATAGCAGCAAAGTTCCAATGCTCAACACCAATAAAAAATAAAGACATTATACAAAGATTATCTTCATTCAATATTTAGTAGTGATTTTCACCATTTCACTACAATAGACAGTCCCCATACATAACAATAGCATAATAACATTTAAATGACAAATGAACATTATGATGATTCTTCAACCACCTAATGTTTTCTTGTCATAACTACCACTAAACATAATCCTTTCACTTCACATTACTTACAAATGGGATACAAACTATATACTATGATAATTGTCCCAAAATATATGTAGGGGTCAGTTCATATCCAATATATACAAGATAATGACCTCTAATATATAGGTTCCAACATTTCCATCTCATTTGTCACATGTAGACTCATCAATATTCAATACAAGGAACTGATAACTGATAAAAAGAAAAAAAATTAATACAGAAAATTGATTAAAAACAAGTGAAAGTATAAGGACAGGATAAATATAACAAAGTTATAGGATCTGCATAAAAATTAATTGATACTATAAGGACTGTTTTTTTTGTTAAATTACTTTAAGGACTTGTAGATTAATCATTCCTTGTGAATCTGACTATGTTTAATTTTATACTATACGATAATATGATAATATATAATGCAAATCATGAATTTGTCGTATGTTGTGAATATGAACAAGTATTTTAGCATAGTCATCACTTATTCAATATTTTAGACCTGAATATGTGCTCAGATATTATAGTTAAATCCCATACATTTGAAAAATATTTCAGGTAACAAAATCCAAAAGAATTTCTCTTCCTATAATTGAGGCATGGTTGGATAAAAGTAAGTTTAATTTTTTTGTTAATTTTTTCCCCTTAAAAAAATTAACTGTGCAGAATATACACTCTTCATAAATAAATGTGAAAATTCTGTCCAAGAAAATAGCAGAATGAGAAAATCAAATAAATAATTTACAGAGAGTAACTATAAATTTCACTAAGCTAGTTTTTCTGAGTTAAAAAATGTGTGCATGCTGATTTTAATTTCTTACACTATCTTTTTAATCATTTATATTAAGAACGTATTCGTCAATAAACTTTCTCATAATATATGTCATTGATATTAAGATTGACAAAAAAATATTATTATCAAAATATTTTGTTCGAAAATAAATAGGCAGGAATAATTCATTTTGTGAGGCATCATAGTTAGTGTGGACCAGCATATCATATATAACTACTCATCAAACTTTTGGTGGAGACTTAGCGTAAGACAACTTAGCAATTGCATTATTCCATATATATATATATATATATATATATATATATATATATATATATATATATATATATATATATATCCGTTCCCACGCACGTTTCCCTATACCAATTAATTAACTTTTATTATTCATTCCTTTCTTCTAACCCATATGGGTTTTTATTGTTGTTGGCATGTGACTTATGGGACAAACATTATTATATGGTTCGTAGATGCATTTTTTTATTGACATTTTGCATATTGAATAAGTTGGATTAAATTACATAAAACTTCTCTAAACTTAAAATTAGGTACATATCATAATAAAACCACTAAAAGTCCAACTTCATACATGTAATCCTTACAAACATTGTGATTTACAAATAAAAGGTTCTTATGTGCATGATAAAAGGTTCTATAATACTTTTGACAGAATTAAAAGAAGAGATTAAAATTAGAGATATGGAGAAACACATTAGAGTGGAAGGGTTTCTGTCCAAGTAGGAGTAAGATAGAATATATGCATTGCAATTTCGCAAACAGATAACTTAGAGATGATTTGGATATTAAACTAAGAGAAATAATTTCTCAAGTGACAAAATTTAAATACTTAGGATCAATTGTACGACCATATGATGAAATTGATGACCGTGTCAATCATAGAATCCAAGTTGAGTGGTGTAAGTGAAGAAAAAATACTAGGGTTCTTTGTGATACAAAAGTACCCTATAAAGTAAAAGTAAAGTTTTACCGCATTGCTATAAGACTAGCAGGATTGTATGATAGTGAATATTGGGCTGCGAAGCAAAATGAACAAAAAATATGTAAACAAAAAATACTTTATTGTTGTGGTATATATAAAGATGAGGGATTTGACCGTCTTAGGACCTTTCCCACATGGTGAAATTAAATATGTGGTACATATAGGTTGTCTTATCTATCTCATCATTGAGACTAATGAAGAACACCGATTTAGCGGTCGTTGTAGTGTGCCTTGGGGTCTAGTCCTTCAAGAAATTTTAGAACCTCAAGGTAAGCGGAAGCTACCCCGGGTATCGTTCTCAAGGAGCCTTGTTTAATCTAACTATCCTAGTAAATTAAATGCAATGTAAGATGGATTTGGGTGAAGAAAATATATTTTGTTGATTTTTTTTAAAAAGGGAATGAAGGATGCAAAATAAATAAATATTTTTGGTATTTTTAATAAAATGGGTGGAATTGAAGTAAAATGGATATTATTATTCTTGATGGATGAGAGCTTAAGAAATCCTCACTTCAAAATATTTTTCGGGGGTTTTAATGTTGTTGACTTCCAAATTAGACCCTAGAGGGACCCCTCTAGGCTAGGCTTAGATTAACTTAATTAATGTCGGAACCCCAAACATTAGTTAAATTAATCTAAGTTGATTAAGCTCTAAGTCAAAGGATTAATTAATTATGAAGGATTTATAATCCACAACTTGGGCCACCCCACAATTGCTCTAAATTAACCTTGTAGCTTCAATTTATTAATGGCCACCCAAATAATAAATTGAAGCTAGTCAAGGTTTATGTCCAATGCCACAACATAGTCAATAAATCCTATTATCATTTCATCAATGCAAATAACTTGACTCACAATTCCACTAGCCAAGCCACCTTGTACTAGCCCAAAATATTCACCAAGAGAAAACAAGATCATGAACTCATAAATCTCATTAATCTCAAAGTTAAATAGCACCAAGTCAAGTATTTAACAAGAACAAAATGACAATAATAACATAAAAGTAATTTCAATCCCTATTACAACATAGACCATATGAAGTATTCAACCAAACATCACAAGTATACTCCTAGGACCCTAGAAAAGCATAAATATAAGAAAGGAAGAAAGATTAGAACCACAAACCCCCTAATAAAGATTCAAGTTCCTTCTTTGCTTGCTCCCACCATCAAGAATTAGGGATTAATGGTTGCTCATGGAGAGAAGGATGGAGGAATTTGAGAGGAATGAGAGAGGAATGAAATTAGTATGGCTTAGGAGGAAATGGGGAAGCACCTTTCGGTGCCTCCCTTCACTGCTACCTTCCTCCCAAACGCGCCCTTGTGCCGCTCCTTTCTTTCTTTTCGTCTTCGCCGCCCCCTCCTCTGTGTACAGAGCACGCAGCCTCCCTTTTCTATTTACCTTTCTTTCTTGTGTGTTGCTGCTCCCTCCTTGTTCCTCCTTTCTTCTGTTTCTTCTTTTTACTTCCTCACTTCATCCATTCATTTCTTTTCCCTTGCCATGTGTCGCCTCCTTAGCTGCTCCCTCTTGATCTTTTCTTGCGTGCTCCCTGGATACATCAGCCCTCCCTTCTTTTCTTTTTATTCTTTTTTTCTTTCTTTCTCCTTTAATTCCCTTTTCCTTTCTTCACGCATCCTGCAGCTTTGAATTCTTTTTTTTTTATTTCCTTTCCTTCTCTCCCTGCAGCTCCCTAATAACAAAAACAACAATACTTACTAATAATAATAATATTAATAATAACAACCTTTTTTTTCTTTTAAATATTTTATTTATTTAGTGGTATACCTAGCCTCAAATATTACCCAAACAAATCCATTACTTAGGACCATAGACTCTCCATATATAATCAAAATTTATATCAAATGTAATTAAAAATGAGAGTCATCACACATAAAAGCTTTATATATTAATCAAGCACAATTGGATAAACATTGCATTTCAATCATGTTATTTGCCTCAAATTTAGCATATAAAACCATGCAAATCCAAGTATTTGTCAACTAACTTTCGGCTTACGTGATTTTGTGGTCACTTTTAGTGGACAAAAATGGTAGATTTCTTATAATAGATTATCTCAACTTTTATGTATCAAAACGGTAGAAAATATTTTATAAATTCAATGGTTCAATATTCTAAATATAAGTAAACAAGCGGCCTGAGACTTATTAATTAATGGAACAGAATAAGATTTTATGCGTTTAATTTTCTGACCTTAATCTTATACGTTTGATTAAAATTATTTATTATTAGCTAATGAATGTTATTTGACTTGATCTCGCGTTTTTGAGTATTACCAGGTCTAAATCATAAATAAATTTTAGTCAGTCATTTATGCGTCCATTATTGTCTTCACTGTTTTGAAAGAATTGTGTGGGTTCATGTGGAGTACAGTGATTGTACCAATGATAAATCATGAGAATTCGTTACATTAATAACTTACAAAACCTTTAATAATAACAAACTTTTATTCACTTGCCAGCTTGTTTACTCCTTGGGACTTTCATTTTTATTTCTTTTAGTTAATCACCGTGGTTTAATCTGAACTCGATGGTAGGAGTTACTATGTAACTTTTAATTTTAATAAAAGAAGGATCAGTCTCTCTCGACAAGTGGGGGGAATTCCTTCATAAACCAAGAAAAAATAATTATACTAAAACAAACTTTTGAAAGAAGTATTCAAGTTAGTGTACATTGATTGTAGCGACAGAAGAGACACACTGATCTACAGGAGGTACCATCTCAAGACATATTGCCATGGTTTACAAGTATACCCAACCACAACATCATTGATAATGATAAACCTTTGAGAGGAGAGAGAACAAGAAATCATCGGTTATCTCTTGCTGAGATAACAATTTTAATTGTTTTCGTTATAGAGCCATGTATTTTTAATTAATGGATGAATTCGTGTTATTATAGAGAGGTGCTTAATAAACATATTCAATTGAAGATGTAGCAAAATAGCTCTTAAGAACATCCATCCTTAGACATATGTCTCGAACCAAATAAATCTTATTTTTGCAGGTTTTACAATACATATAGTATGTATCTACATTGCATGATTATTCAAAAAAAAAAATGGGTGTTGATATTAATGATTACCCCATAAATATTTCTTTTGGACAAAGCACTCATATTTTCTATATATTTGAAACAATTTGAACCTCGTGCACATTTATTAGTGACCTTATAAATTTTACTCTTTCAAAATTTTAAGCTATCGTGATCTGGTAGTGTTAATTAATTAGAAAATTGGATTAATTTTATATTATGTTAGATCTATGACAACTCATGGATTCCAACCAAGTTACATGATGTGTATAGCTTGCTGCGAATATATAAATTTGCTATAATTTTATTAAAATATAAAATTCAATAAGAAAGTTACTTTAGTATAAAATATACAACTCATTCAAAAGTGACATTTTTGCAAACTATAAATGATATGAGGTCATTTTTATTTATTGTATGCGAATAACTATGGAAAATTGTATCTTGCTCAACAAATTTCAATAGACAATATATGATTTAAAATTGACCTTTGATAAAAAAGAACAAAAATTAATTTACATTACATACCTCTTTAGTTCGGTCCTTGTAGTTTTTTTCCTCATGTCTTATATTATAGTACCATTTAAAATTTAATTGAACTTTTGTAATGATTAATTATGTCCTTATAACCTTACATGATTTTTAATCAAATCCCCATACCTTTTTTCACCGGAGATCCACCACCACCACCAATAATAATAATAATAATAATAATAATAATAATAATAATAATAATAATAATAATAATAATAATAATAATAATAATAATAATAATTGGATGAAACTAAGAGTCTTCAGGCGGTACAGATAAATCACAACTAGGGATGGAAATAATTCAGGCTAGCTCAGGTTGCACCTTTAATAGGCCAGACCTGTGATATAGAAAACAGGTCTGAGCGTGACTCATGGCCTATCGCAGATCTTTTTTTAGGCTTGAGTTTTGGCCTATGAACAAGTCTATAACTGAGTCTGATCTATTAATAAACAGTCTAACCTAGGTTTTAGTAGTCCAGGTCATAGGCCCCTGTCGTCTGATTAAGCTATTCCCACCCCTAATCACAACATGCATAGCATTATTGGGTGGCAAAAAAATAGAAAAGGGAGGGGCCACAACAAAGGCCATTAACACACTCCAATAATTGGCTTCATAAACATATATACCCCACACTCACAGGACAATTTTGCATGTGAATCTCCATTTTGGAATGGACAATTAAGGACATAATGAAAAAATATGGAAATCAATGACTATAAATCAAAGAAATTAGAAGAAAAAAATTATCTTTAGATGTAATTAAGAAAGGAAATGAATGGACACTGATGCCCTTTGCTATCTGGTCACGGGAGATTTATAATAAACAAGCAGTGTCGTCATCCTTACAATGTTAAGAGGAATTACTCCATTTAATTTACGTTCCTTTTATTTTTCCAGTTACTATTTCTGCAATATGATCGACTTCAAAATTCTAATTGTTGAGATTTAATGAATTATAACAATACTTGAGAATTATAGCAATATAAAATATTACAATATGAAGAAAAATATTTGTAAACAATGAATTAATTAAAATTGTTATTGACAAAAAGATAAAGTTAAATGTAACACTGTCATATGAAATTTAAATAGTTTAACTTCATACTACTTTAACACATATAATTCATACTAATCAAATCAATAGTTTTTTAATCTGAAGCAAATTGATAATTTAAGACATGGAAAATCATAGTTTCATGCATGTTGTCTTTTGATCAGTGTAGGAAAATATTTTAATATATTTGGTGAATAAAATCAAGAGATAATTATTCAGTTTTTTAGGGAAAATGAAAAAAAAATATCTCCTAAATTTTTGAAATCTCATATAGGACGTTTTGATTATTTGAATTATAGCATTAACTAGTTTATTTTCACTAAATAACGTTAACTAGTTGAGTATATATATTAATTGCAATTTTGAAATTCCGAAATATTTTATGTCAATTCCTCGAATTCCTAGATAGCCAAATTCATTCCATTTTATACTGTAGTTCTTAAATTGTATGTTTACTTTCATCTATAATGTAAACACTACAAGAAAATAAGGCCGTTGTCACGCCCTAGATATCACGTGAAAAAAAATTGTGATGTAGTTAAGAAGAATGTCGTGGTTTTTCCTAACCCGTAAAATACAACATTTTTTTAAATTTGGTTGATAAAAAATATGTTGCGACATAATGCATGACATGAAACAATGTTTTATTTTTTTAAAATAAAAAAAGTCATGATTGCATTTTTCTTTATAATAAAATCATGTCATACAAAAATGTGCGACATGCAACAGTTTGTGCGACATGATGAAGCAAATAATCCTTAGTAAATAAAGGATTTTTTTTAAAAAAACTTTTAATGTGAAATGAATGCAGTAGCCAATGGCACAATATCTGTTTTATAATTAAAAAAATTGATGTCAACATCTATTTTTTAATTGTTGAAAACTGTTGTCATGCCCTCGTGGTGTGACATCAGTTTATAATTTTTAAAACTAATGTCACACCTTGAGGGCGCGACTTGAGTTTTTTAAATGTAAAACTCATGTCGCACCTGTTTAAATGATCCTATTAGTTGTGAGTCATATATATTTTTCTTATATTAAAAAATGCATGCCGCATCAAAATGTGTAACATATTGAAAAATCATCTGTATAAACCCCACAATTCTTCCCATATATATTTCCTCTTTCATTTTTTCCCATCTCCTATTGCATTCTACTTGTTTTCTTCATTTCCCCTATATAAAATTATTTTCTCATTATTCTTATATTTCATTAATTACATTTTATTATTTTTGGAGGTTATTTGTTTAAACAATATATTTTTCCCTACTCTATATTTTTTTACCAGGTATATATAATTTCATTATCTACCAATTATAATGAATTCATAACCTAATATTTTTTTTCTTCATTATTCTATCTATATACTCTTTCTCATGCAATATCTCTCTACTCTTTCTCTATTATTATAACCATATTTGTGTCCCAAAAAATCATAGTAAAAAACAATCTCGGTGCTTATGTTGTAGAAGCTCCGGGATTTTTTTTAAAAAAATCAATGATGTCGCACCGCTGTGGCGCAACATTATTTTATTTTCTTTTTATTAAGTCAAAATGTCACAATTTTCGGTCTATATATCGCGTTTTTCAGAAACTGCAACATATTACTTCATCTTACACGTTTATATGGCGCAATAGGAAACCGCGACACATGTCTCTTGAAGGGCCATTGGGTGTGACATTCTTCACAGTTTTTTCCGCGACTACCAGACTTTTTTCTTGTACTGAAAGTAATTAAATAATAAGAAATCATCAAGTGATTGAAATCATGTTACCACTTTGCCCCTGCATCATTGAATTAATAGCATGAACCAATTTTTCGTTTTTTAGCCACACGATGGAGACGTGTGATATCCGAGATATCCATTCGTCAAATAATGTTAGATTGTACCAAAATATTTCTTTCTGACTTTAAAAAAAATATTTAGGTAGCTTTTATTAATTTCTCAATGTTATTAGATTAATTAAAATACATGTCTAAAACTCAATATATCTGAAGTCATCTCCTAAAATGATAAAAATCTAGGATTAAAATGCAAAAATGACCATGTAATTGTCATGAAAGTGCAAAAATGACCATGTAAAATTTTTTGGAGTAAAAATCGCCATTGAATTTCAAAGCCGGGACAAAAATGACCAACACAGTTAATTTTTTAACTTTTTTACGCTAATTTTTTAACTTTTTTAAGCGTCATCTTTTGCTAATTCATCTCTCACTAAATTTTATGACGGACTTATGTATTTATTTACCCTTGTGTGATCATGATGCGGCAGAAGATGACGTGTAAAAAAGTTAAAAAAATTAACCGTGATGACCGTTTTTACTCCAATTTTAAAATTTGATGGTCAGTTTTGCTTCAAAAAATTTAAATGGTCGTTTTTTCACCTTCATGACAATTACATGACTAATTTTGAACTTTAGCCCTAAAAGTCTATCACAGACACACACATTGTCATAAAATCAGTGTCATTGTCATCAAGCGAAACGCTTATCAAATTCATTTTCAAACCTATAATCAAATTAATTGCGGAACATTTCTAATCAAAGCATCAATTACAAGTTGGTATAAGTTTAAATCAGACAATGACTTTGTTTGTAGCCCAAACAATTTAATTTGGATGTTTTTTTTCAATAAGTACGTTGAAAAATATTTTCAATTTAAGTCTCATCTTTGAGAAATCCTGTATTCATTCAAATTTAGAATAATAATTAAATCCTAAAATTAAACAAGTTAACGACCAACTGCGTACCTTGGAAAATTTGAAAATGTCTTTAACTTGTGTTCCAACTATCGACAGTATTATTTCATACACTCAGAAAAATATTTTTTTACCATAAGTTCAGATCATTAATTAAGTTCAAATCTTCAACACGTATTTTCAAGTTGACAACATTTTATTTTATTATTTGAATGAAACAACATTTTATTTTCAATTAACTTGTAATAAAAAAATACTAAACTAAAAATAAAGGTATACATTCTACAATTTTAAAATCCATTTATATTGAAAAAATGCAAAATTTTATAATCTTATTATAAAGTATTCATTAAAATTAATTAACAATGTTATGTGGGGAAATCCCAGATAAATGACACTTAAATTTTAAAATCCCAGAAAGAGGATTTTGAATAGTTAATATTGTTACTCAACTAGTTAATCTTGTTATTCAACTAGTTAAAATGATGGTTTTAAGTGCCAAAATTCCCATGTATTTGTCACAAGGTGTAAAAATATCCGTATAAAATATTTTGGAGAAAAACTACTCATCATATTTCAAAACTGGGGCAAAAGTGTCCATCACCGTTAATATTTTTGACTTTTTCACTCGTTATCCTCTGCACTTCATCATCAAACAAGGGCAAATAAATACATAAGTTTGTCAAGTGTTTTGGTAAGTGATGAAGCGACGGAGGATGATGAATGAAAAAGTCAAAACATTAACGTTATGGACACTTTTGACCCAGTTTTAGAATTTGATGAGTAGTTTTGCTCAAAAAAGTTTTACATGAATATTTTTGCACCTCCATGACAATTACATGGACATTTTTACACTTCAGCCCTAAAATGATTTTGAAATTCAATTGTCTCTTATATAATTTGTAGTGCCTCATTTTCATTTGGACCAAACTCGTTTGATGTATATTATAAAACCATGGTTTAGGGCTAAAATAGCATATTAAAACCATGGTTTTAACTCCAATCCATAGACACATAAACTGTATCAAACGAGTGTGTTCTTAGAAATAAAATGTTGACCTGAGAAAATTATTGCAGCTCAAGCATGCGCACAAATGTATATATGATAAAAGAAATGTCTTAAAACCAAAGTGGTGTCTAGAGGTAGATTTTTAATTTCCTTTACAATGCATAAGAGATAATAACTATAGTGGATTCCACTTGTCAATCGAGAACCATCGTTTTTATATTTTCCCAAATTATATGAATGATAGGATTGAATAAAATATAAAATTAGATACTCCATCTGATCCTAAATATAGGCTAAATATAGGATCCATTCAAATTTTTTTTGTAAAAGTTAAGAAAGTAATTAGAATACTAAATTATTACACAAAACATATGTAATTAGATTATAGATTAATTTATAAGTAGAACAAATTAATTTTAAAGAAAAAATAATTATAAACATTTTTAAAAAAATTCTTAATGTTACATCCTTAGTTTCTCTATAAATGTCAGGTCCAAAGGGATTAATAAATTGTTTTATAACGCTTTCCGTCACTTAGAAAGTATGTACAGCACTTACTAATCACTTTTAAAAAGTTTTTCAGGATAATTTAATTAATTAATTAATTAATTAATCACTTCATCTATTTGTATTTTAAAAAAATCATATTCATGACAAAACTTCGAATGTCAATCTATGAAGTTTAAAATGTACAAAGAAATATATTATGCATGATAAAAACATAAAGCATAGTTACTTATATAACTATTTTAAAGA
Source organism: Mimosa pudica (assembly GCA_029929735.1). Classification (NCBI taxonomy): domain Eukaryota; kingdom Viridiplantae; phylum Streptophyta; class Magnoliopsida; order Fabales; family Fabaceae; genus Mimosa; species Mimosa pudica. The sequence goes on along the minus strand of JAKELP010000047.1, from coordinate 506,969 downwards.
AAGTTAAACTACGAAAATTGTGTATATATATAAAATGATATTTTTAAATAAATAACTCAAAAAATGATAATTACAGGGAACATACTATACATTCTAAACTTATTTTTTTTATGAATGAAATCTAAAAATGATTAAATCTTGATATTAATAAAAAAGATAGGTTAATACATTAATGTGTGTTTATATTTTCTCTTATTTTTATTTTAGTCTCTATAATAATCAAACAAATGTTTTCTACCTCAAAAGACTAAAAAGTCTGGATTCTTATTACCTTGTAGCCTAACATTTTAGGCCAAAAGAAATTTAAGAGGCAAAAAACAAATATCTTGAAATTATAAGGGTAAGACATTAGATTAAAAATAAATAAATTAAAAGTTCTATTACATAGTGAAAAGTACACAACGTTTTCAAATAAAGAAGAAAAATGACCTGGACATCAAGAAAAAACAAAAATAAGTCTATCACCATTGAATATCAAAATAGTACTTCTAGTATATGTTCCTTATCCTACGGAGTGCATAGAAGTGGCTAAATTTCTTTCTCTGTCTGCATTTTATTTTATATCAAAGCCATTGAAAAGTGCACTTCAGCTCTAACACACACACTCTCTCTATCTCTTGATCTCTCTCTAGTTATATATAAAGCCAAAAAAATTGCAGAGAGAGGTCAATAGTCGCCATGGGAGGTAAGCTTGGCAAAAATGGAGGATACTACTACAGCTGCGAGAAGGACATGATGAATCTGAAACACAGAGTGAAAATTCTGCAAGAGGAGATAAAGACAATGATGGTGGAGAGAGATAGAGAGTACATGAACTGCGAGAGAGAGATTATGATGTTTGCTTTGAAGGAGAGTGAGTGGAAGAGAGAAAAAGAGAAGCTTAATGAGGAGGTGGCAAAGCTAAGGAAGATGGTAGAGGAGAAGGAGGAGAAGATAAGAGAGATGACAAAGAGGGACAAAATGGGAATTATTGAGAAAGGTGAGGACGATAGTGGAAAAGAGTGGGAATTAATGGGGACAAAGCTTCTTGTTGAGAAGATGAAGGAAGAAAGAGCAAGAAGAGATGAAGCTGTAGAAAAATGGAAACAACTTTATCTGGAAATTAAGACTGAGTTGGATGATCTCATTCAGAGAACTTATGATGGTATGCATATATTTTTTTTTATAAGTTGATGCTATGCATATTTTGTTATACTGATTAATTTAAATTCGTGAATTCTTATAATTAATTATACAAATTTTGGGTCCATTTTACTGACTCCAACTGTGTTTTTACTTCAAACTTTATATTTGAAATCAGAAAAATTAGTTTTTACATTTTTAGGTGAAGATAGACTGATTTATGTTGATTAGTCGAATTTTATATTTGTAATAAACTGCAGAATTTTTATAAAGAAGTATATTTATTTTTATGTGCTTCAAGTGTTTGTTCAAAAAATTAAAGTACACTTTAATTAATCGATTGAACATTTTAATCAGAATAACATTTTTTGTGTTGCGCTTGATAAAGTGGTTACTAGATGTTTACTGTATTGTATATTATCATTTCTTAACTAATAGCAATGGTATATATCTTCCCAATGATTTTTTCGTTAAATATTAAATTTTTTTGCTTTTACAGATTTTCATTTTCATTTTATTTATTCTATTCCATTGTATGAACAAAATAACCCAACACCAACCAACTGTAGGTTGATTTATCTTTTCAACTAATTAAATTCAATTCAACATCAGTATTTGGCAGGCAGGTTGTCTTTCACACTGTCCTTTAATTTTAAATTAGAGTTGACTGATGAAATGCATTATTGGGATGTTTTTCCTGTGTATTTTTCTATAAGTATTAGATCATATACACATTTTCACAAATCGATCGATGAAGTAAACATCTTTTCTACAAAGCTTTTTTTTTATAACCGGTTAAAATAAAGAAGGTATAGACAGTAATAGAAAGCGTAACCAGCGACGATTTTTAAAATTATAAAAAAACATAAGGTTGTTGTTTTTACTCTGGTTGTCAACATTTTTTTTATATACTGGTTAAATCAACTACTTGTATAGGAAATATTAATTAATTTTCAAGAAATATAAATATGATAATTTCGTTTTACACCAGAAAAGGAACGAGTGTGAAAAGACTACATTCAGTGTAAGAAAGCTGTTTTGGTACTAGTGATAGACTGTTGATGTTTATGTTTAATGAATTTCGATTATTGTATGAAGTACCTAGATCTTATATGCAGGACATACAACTATTCTGTTGAAATAAATTTATTGATGAGAATATTCATTAGATTTATTTTATTTTACAGGCGATGGATTATGTTGGAAAGCAGAAGAAAATGAGGTGAATGTTAAGAAACTGAAGACAGAACTACAAGATAAAGAAGGAACTATCAAGTCATTGATATGTCAATTGGAATCATTGGAGCAAGAAAAGATAAAAAAGGAGAGAGAGTTTGATTTGTTGAGGCAAAGCTTGAGAATCATGAATGGCGGCAACAAGAAGAATTTAGTTCAGACAAAAGAGAAGCTTTTGAAATCCCAAAAAATGGTAGATAATTAAGTAATCATTCAGTTGCTTCTTCAGCAATTGTAAAATTATTGAAGATTCTCTATATAAGTTAAAAGAGAGTAAATTAAATTAAAGTAGCTAGGTCCCACCTTGGTGAAATTTACAGATGTAGAGGTGAGACATTTTTTTTCTCTTTCTTTCTTATTTCACCCTCACATGCATCTTTCTTAGATTGAATATGTATACGCATTCTTTTATCATGGTACTTTCCGTTTTCAATAAAAAGGAAAAATAAGAAAGATATGTCAGAACTATTTCAAAATATACTTTAAGTACTATTAAAAAATTGAGTTTCTTTTTAATGAAAAATAATATATATAGTTGCAATGATTATAATTAATTATCATTACTTTAGCTTAGTTGCTTTTTGTTGTCACTTGATAAACTAAATTTGTCAGTTGTTAATACAAATAATCATTTTCTTTTGACATTTAACAAAAAAAGATCACTGGTGACATTAGTTGACATTATTTTAGTTATATTTATTATTCAAGAAGTTGAAGTTATTACTTATTAATGAGTTAATATTATTTCATTTTTCAAAATTAAAAAAATTAGGTTATTTTGCAACGAGGTAAATTTATCTTAACGGAACCTGGTTCTTATAAAAGCATCATCTCATAATTATTAGACCATCTTTTGAGGATCTAACTTAAGATTTATATATCCTAGGAGATTTTTTTTTCATTCTCCCAAAGGATGTGAAAGACATTCGATTTTGTTTTCCTAATACTATACTAGAGGATTTTATTAATATTCATAAAAAAACAATAAAAACGGCTTCAACAGCTGTGAACTCCAACGACAAAAAACGTACAAGTAAAACTTTGAGTGAAAAGACTAGCTAGAACAATAAAGGTCAACATCAAAAAATTATATCGTGATAGCCTAGAGCCCATGATTCAATCTACCTTATTGTTGTTACCTCTCTCATGAAAAATTCGAAGACTCGTACATGCCGGGATGAACCGACCATGACCTGAACATGCGCCCGCAGAAATATTTTCAATAGGTAATATATATATCATCATGAGGCACCATAAGATATCCTTATGTCTCTTTACATCCCTGAAGATATTGAAAACAACTTTGTAATCGAAAAACTAGAGATACAATGACAGCTCAATATCTGACGACTTTGCTATACAACCTTGACAGCATAGAGGATATCAGCTTGCCAGTGAAAAGAGTAATTCAATTAATTTGTTGGAGCATGAAATACTCAATAACATAGTTAAAGAATTTTTTTTTTGCTAAAATAACATATTTAAAGAAGAAAAACACTCAATGTTACGTTACTCTTGTTCTTTTTTCACTAATCACTTTTAGGGATGGAAATAGGCTAGACTTAGGTAGGCTTAGTTAAAATAGGCCTGAGCCTGTTTAAAAATCTAGACTGTAAGCCTGAGCCTGAGCCTATTTGTAATTTTAATTTTAGGCCTGAGCCTAGGCCTTCAAAAGGCCTAACAAGGCTTGAAAGCCTATTTAAAAGCCTACTTAAAATGTTGACTCTTAAATAGGCTTGAAATTTTATACTTCTAATTTTATATATAAGTCTTTACACCTATTAAAACTTGTATACAAATTATGAGATGTGAAGTTTAGATGCACAAATAAGTTGATACTATTATAATTAATTTATATATTTTATTTATTTTATACAATATTATAATAGAAATCACAAAATAATTAAATAGGCCCGGCCTGTAGGCTTGTAGGCTAGGCCTTGTGAAAAAAAGCCTGGCCTATTTAGTTAAATAGGCCAAATGATAGGCCTGTATATGAGTCTGGCCTATTTACTAAATAGGCTAGGCTAGGCTTTTTGAAGGCTAGGCCGTAGGCCCCTGTTTAAAGCCTAGCCTATTTCCACCCCTAATCACTTTCTTATGTAGAAGCAAACAAGTTCATATACTAGTGATAAATAGAAGCATCCCAATCACCTTATGATAGAGTAACTAATCAAAAAGATGCATGTCACTATTAATTAATTGGCCAATTTTTTTACCTAAATTTACATTCATCTCTCAATTGGCATTTTTTTTATACGTGGAAATATTAATAGGGGTAATAGCATTTATAATCAATCCCTTTGAAAATAGCTGTCTAACTTCGAATAGCAATAATATTATTTCTTTAATTAACATTACTTTAACAGAAGGGATTCGATTTCTTAATAAAAAATTGAACTTAAATTTTGATTGAACAAGCTACTGAACAATTCTTGTGAGTAAAAAAATCAGTTACACTATTGAATAGCTTGGTAACCATAAACATATGTGATCTTTCAAGCTCATTCAATGGCCACCGTGCATAATTTGTCCACACACATCCTTCACAAATATCTGAACATGGAGACAGATCATCTGATTAGTTTCAAAATACTACAAATTAAAGAAGCAAAACTGGATTCAATATTAATAAGGACTTACTAATGTGTTTGCGAAACTGGATTCAAATCTTGCCCTCTGTCTCTCAACAATGAAGAAGGAAATCATTAACGCCTGCTAAGTAATTAAGAACTTAAGAGCATACATAAAATATAAGGAAACATAATCATGCAAATAATTATAATATAAAGCTAAAACATGAAGATAAAGGGGGGAAACCTGAAGAAGGAGAGCCTCTTCCACCTCAGACAAAGAGTTATCACCAAATAGTTTCAAACCTCTAGGCCTCAAAAATCATTAAACACAAAACTCTATCAGATTAGGAAGAGCTATCTATGTTCAACAACAACTAAAATCAAACAATCAATCTTTAATGGAAGACATTCAAACATAAATGAAATTTAAAAAACACTTTGTAGGTTATTAAAAATTTCATGACAGTGATGCAATGGCCCTAGAGGTTTATCCAACAACACACGGGTGAATCAAGAGAGAAACAAAGGAGCATGTCCCTCTTACAATATGTTCCTACTAATTCACTATTTGGGCACAGAAAATTAAATGAATTTTTCAAAGGAAAAAATTAACTAAATTTTTAATCTTCACCTTATTAAATATACTTTTTTTTTATACATGATTAAGGTATCCCCTCACTCGACAAGTGAGAGACTAATCCCCAGCTGATTTGTAGGCACCTCAAAGGGTGAGACAGCTGGCCTGAGAGATTTAATGCTTCTCCATACCCAATGCTAGGGATCGAACCCCAGACAATTGGTTAAGGGTGAATGAGTCCTTGTCACGCAACCACACACCCCAGGTTAAAATATACTTAGTTTAACAATTTGTTATATTTGTTTTTCTCTTATTACTTTTATTTAATTAATATTGATACTTATATAAAATATTTCACACTTCTTACAACTAAAAAGATGTTTACTTTTCAAAAACTGTGAAGTCAAATATAAGTGAATACTGGATCTGAAAGAATAAATTAATGGCATCCGTATATGTCTAAATTAATGAGACCTAATAAGTCCTAAGGCGTGTTTCTTCAGAGGCAGAAGTGTCTTCAATCGTTCTTCTTTCACAAAACAACAAGCGAATTATCTGTCACGAAGGTCCCATTTCTATTAATATGTGAGGAATCTAAACCATTATTGCTTCCACTTTATGTCAATATTTATTTAACTTTTTAGTACAAAATTCGCTTTCGTGTCACAAAATGCTTTATATCACATACTCGTGACAAGTTCCGCATATTTTTTTATCTTTTTCATTTTTGTCGAAAAGTGTAAAATTCAAATTATCAAATAATTAAAATCTCATTCTTCTTACGGAAAACAAATCTCATCAATCTTCTGTGCGTATAAGGTAATTGGTGTGATGCTATATCATTTAAAATATATAACAAGAATATGAAGTTGGAGCTCGGTAATTTCAAAATTTTCTCTCATTTGGTTTTCTTTTAGTTGAGTTTTCTATTGGGAGAAAATATATGTAAGAGTACTCAAACGTGAAAATTTCAAAAATATAACCTCAAAACACTTAATTTCATTTGAGATAGAGGTTAAATTGTTATTATTACTACGTTTCAAAAATAAAAGGACATTTAGATAATTTTGCTATAAAATTTAAGGGCTAAAGTGCAAAAATGTTCATGTAATTGTCACGAAAATGCAAAAATACCCATGAAAACTTTTTGGAGCAAAATTACCCATCAAATTTCAAAAGTGAGGCAAAATCACCTTTAATTTAGGATAACATCCGTTTATTATTATGTCATCAAGTACCATGTGGTCGGCCATGGACATTTTATAGAGCAGGGTATTTCAGCCCTTTTGACAACTTTTAACAATCTCAATTCAATATTATCTTCATTATCCTTTTGGATATTTGGAGTACTTTATTTGGAATTTTCCCGAGAAAGTTTTCATGGGTATTTTTGCATTTTCGTGACAATTTCATGGGTAAAAATTTATTTAATTATAAGGGCATTTTGGACATTTCATGTCTAATATTATTGTCATATTAGTGAAAATATCATTTTTGATCACATGGTAAAAGTTGGGTATCATTTTTGTACCTTGGAATAGTTATGTACTATTTTTGTTCCTTGACCAATAGTTATGTACTCCCTCCGGTCCCTAATGTAAGAGCCCAAAATTTGAATGGTTTTGGTCCCTAATGTGAGAGCTCACCCAATATTCTCTCCTCATTTAATGCATTTTTTCCTACTTTACCCCTAACTCTCTTTCATATTTATTAATGCTTATATATTTCTCTCTCTTAAAAGTATCATAATAAATATGGGCAATTTTGGAAAAGAAGCATTAACTCCAGACACCCAACTAACATTCACATGTTTTCTTAAGAAGCGTTTTTTTGACTGCTAGCTCTTACATTAGGGACCGGAGGGAGTATCATTTTTGGGTCTTCGCCCATAATTTCAATGATTTAGTTGTTAACGTGGATGATGCAGTGGTTAATTGCTAACAGTTCAGATGTTTATTTCCAATGGTTAATTAATGCTGTTGTTGTTAATTTTAATTATTCAGTTGTCAATTTCAATTATGCAGTTGTTAATGTGGATGATGCAGTGATTAATCACTAATCGTTCATATGTGCATTTCTAATGATTAATTAGATTGCAGCTGTTATTAATTTCAATGATTCAGTTGTTAATGTGGATGATGGAGTTGTTAATCGCTACCCGTTCAATTGCTTTTTATTTTTTGCTTCTGATATGTTAAGGGCATTTGAGCCTTTTATCCTCATTTGGTAATGTGAATTTGACAAATCCTTAGATTTGCATGGTTTTATTTGCTAAATTTGAGGCAATTAAGATAATAGAGATGCAATTTTTATCCAATTGTGCTTAATTAATATCTAAATTCATTAGGTGTGATGACTCCCATTTTTAATTATATTTGACAAATATTTTGATTATATTTGGGAATTCATTGATAGAAAATTATAGGGATTTGATCTTGAAAATAATATTTTTTTGAATCAAATTGGTGCTTCATGTGTTAGCATATCTTACAATTTGCTTAAATGACTTCTTGTCATCCCTGTCTTTTAACTAGGCCCACACTATTTGGGGAGAATTATGAGGCTTTCAAAGATTAACTTGGGCTAACCTGGCGGGTTGGCGTGAGTGGTAAGTACTCTCGTCCCTTAAGCAAGTGGTTGGGGGTTCGATCCCTAGCTCTTGCGAATGGAGCAAACTCACAGGCCAGCTGTCTACCCCCTATATGGGACTTCAGAACAGCGAGGAATTAGTCTCACTTGACACGCGGGTGGGGATACCTTTGGGTAACAAAAAAAAAGATTAACTTGGGCTTGGACTTGGACTCTTTTGGGGGTCTAGCAAATAAAAAATTAGAATTGAAATGAAGGAGGGCTGCAGAATAGAAAAAGAAAAGGGGAAGCCACGTGTAAGGGGAGGAGGAGCTGCTGAATAAAGAAACAGAAAGAATGAATTGAGAGGGAGGAGAAGACGGACGCGAAGAGAAGGGAAGGGATAGAAATGAAGTGAGAAGCAGAGGCGCAAGTGAAGGGGTGGTGGCGCAAACCCCCTTCTACATTCATCAACTCTTTTTCTTCCATTTTATATCATGTTTTCTCTCAACTCTCTCCTTGTTGGTGCTTCTCATATGAGAGGTAACTAAATATTTTTGCTCTTGGGTATGATTTGGAAAGCTTGAGCTCTCATGCTTAATAGGGAAGACTTTATTTTCCTTTTCTCTTGTATTTATGATTATTCTAGGTTTAGGATTGTCATTTATACTTAGATTTGGACTATTATGTTTGTTTGAGTTTATTTGTGATTTTGACTTGTGATGAGGAATTTGGACTCAACAATATGTATGGTCATACATGGTATTGGTAGATAGTTTATTGAATTGAATTGTAATTGAACCTAATGCATTACAAGTTACTAATCACACTCTAGGGTAATTAATAATGCCTATTTGAATGGTTTCATGAGACTAGGTATTGGACTTGCCGGTTGGTGAGGTTTGGTATTTAAGGAAACTTAGAGAAAACTAAAAAGGTGCTAAAGGGTTTAACAATTTCTAGTTAGTTGGGGTTCCGCTAATTAGGTAATTTGACTCATGGGTTCATGAGGTTTGGTAAATTAGTGATTAGCACCAAAATGAACTTCCCAAATATATTAATTGAGCTAGGATAGTTATTCTCAATCATTTCCCAAGAGTAATTCCATTTTATTTTACAAAATCTTTACTTTTTCCCAATTCTAATTTTCTCTTTTGCATATCACACATTTTACTAATTTTCATTATTAATCCATAACAATTTTCCTTATTTCAAACAAGTTTAACATTTAATTACTAGGAAATTAATTGCATTTTTTTAGGCTCCTTTGAGAACGACACCCGGGGTAACTTCCGCTTACCTTGAGGTCCTAAAAATTCTTGAAGGATTAGGCCCAAGGCACACTACACCGACCGTAAATTCCGGTGTCCTTCAGAATTTAATGTCTGTGACCTTATTTGTCCTTTTAAAAATTTAGCAACCTTAATTGTCCTTTTACATATTCAAAAGGTTTTATTTATCTTTTTCCCTAATATTAGTAATTTTTATTTTCATTTTTATTTAATGAGTCATCATTATCATCCATTAAGTAAAACAAATGGTGCTGAAAATGACTAAAAGTGTACTTTTCGAAAATAAATGATTCAAATGAAACTTATTGGAAAAATATTGGACTAACAAATTACTCTAGCTTTAAATATTGAAGAAGTAAATCATTAAGGGCACTTGGGTGTTCCTTCCTGAGTCTTCCAATTGTTATAGCAAGGGCACTCTTCCTTGTGACCGAAGGTTCCCGAGGGCACACATAAGCACTTCTGGCAACACAGGTTGCAGAATGTTAAACATGCCTTCTTGTATTGAGTATTAGAACACCGATAATCACATGCGGCACCACATTCTGAGCAATTACAAAAATAATTAAGCATCATTGATATAAATAATTAACTAAAATAAACTTAAATATCAAATGAAAATTTTAATTCTTTGACGGGATCAATTAGGTAGCAATTAACTTACGATCTGCACGAAGTGATCCTTCTCCACCAGCCTGAACATGTTAAGAAGGAAAATTAACGAAGGGAAAATATTAATGCACAATTATATGTGTGTATGATGTCTATAGGAATATCTTGTTTTCAAATTGTAAATGACAAATGGATAAATGATTGAGTGGATTAGTATAGTGTTTTTCAATTACCCAAGTATTAATCCAAACTCAGTGCAAAATAAAAGTCTCATGCAAAACACAATACAAGAAAATAAGTTCATCGTCGCACCTCAAATGTCATGCAAAACCAAATAATGATATAGCTAATAGGAATGTTGCGGTGTTTTCTTAAATAGCGATATACATTGGTTTTTTATTTCTTTTAATACAAAATAATGTTGAGCCATAATGTGGAACATATTAAAAAGACATTTATCTAAACACCACAATTCTTCGCATATCTCCTTTCAATTTTTTCTCCTCTTACCTTTCATTTTTTACTCGCTTTCTTCATTTTTTTTCTTTTCTTCCCTTTCATTCTACTTGCTTTCTTCATTTTCCCCTACATAAAATTGTTTTCTCATCATTTTATACTTAACTATTTGTATTTTCCTATTTTTGCAGGTTAAAGATTTCTCAACACTATAATTTATATCCCTACTATTTATTTTTCTACTAGGTATATAATTTATCATACCTATTTGTTTACATATTTGTTTCTACCAAATATATTATTTCATCATCTAATATTTGTTTCTTCATTATTGTATCCCTCTACTCTCTCTCTCATTCAAGAACTATCTACTATTTCTCCATTATAATCAACAATAATATTTTGAAAATTTATGCATCTTATACAAGCTGGCGCAACATAAGCATATGGATTTTTTAAAAAAGAAACTTTAAAGATGTTGTGCCATTGTGAGGCCATATCTTTCTTTGTTTTTTTTTTGAAAAAAAATAACGATGTTGTGATCTGTGGCGCCACATCACGTGTTTTCCCATAACCGCGCGCGACATATAACTTTGTCTCGCACATTTATATTACGCAACAAAAACTGTGCTATAGGCCTCTTGTCGTGTCTTAATGCGTGACATCCTTCAAATTTTTTTCTGCGATTATTGGCCAAAATTCTTGTAGTGACAATTCATTTTTACCTTTCATTGCCAATCATGCTTCTCTTGTTAATGTTTTTAAACAAGTAGTGATTTCGATCCAAAATTCGTTAGTTACTCTAATCTTATAAATAGTAATGGGAGGTTTGTTTTCATTTGTAAGTGTAAAATTGTTATTCAATTTTTCATCTAAATATAATATCACAAAAATATGAATGTAAATTTCATATATTAAATTCTTTTTTTTTATTTGTATAGACGGAGTTTCCGTCGATGACTGTTTCAATATGAATTATTAAAGAGATATTTCAGACACACTAACATAATTTTTATATATCATGGTTAAATAAAAAGGAAATTAAAAATTTATTAAATATTAATTAAATATCCTTAAAAATAAAGCCACCAATTCCTATTAGATTTGGATTTTTTGTTCAAATGACTAGATTTGTATTTACAGAAAAAAAAGAAAAGAAGAAAAGAGAGAGTCCAACTCATGCCATTTGCATTAATTGAATAGTATAATTTATTTGAACAAACTATTAATTGAAATTGTAAAATGCTTTATTTTTGTAAAGAGTAGAATACAAAATTCAGATTATGATAACAAAAATTAATACAAATTCAGACACCAAACTGTACAGCTATTTTTTCATACATAAACTAACTGTACAGTTATTTAAAAAACCCAAATCCTTGTATCTTAAAATCCTTAAATCCGTAAAAACCAATACAATTTGCTTTTTTTTCTGAAACAAAAATACAATCTGCTTTGCATTATGTAATAAAACCCTCTATTTGTCGGCAAAATGTAAAACCTCTATTTGTAAACTGTTCATTATTTTTAATTTTGAGAAATTACTGAAATCAAATATGTGCCATAAGTGCAAGATTATGTACAAGAAGCTCTTAAAAATACTATAGTCTATTTATAAGGAAAAGTCACTTAAACTCATCAACCCCATATTACTCATGAGGCTTCGATTTGGAAGCTATAATAATCCGTTTCTTACTGCACACATACAAATTAATTTTTTTAAAAGGCCTAAAAAATTTAAAATAAATGAAACCATAGGTAAATGAAAAGAGGCAGTAAGAATATACTCACATGAGCAACTTGAAAAACAAAAGCCAGTGACAGGAATATCAGAAGAAATGCTGAACGAAGAATTGTTGCATTTGCCATAATGCTTCAGACACTTGATTATGGTTTAATTTTTACACTCTTCAACAAAATTGAGACTTCACATTTAATTTATGTTGAGGAAGGTCAATAAATAGATGCCAATTATTGAGGATATTAATGAATTTCTTATTTTTGGTAATAAATGAATGAATTTATTTGTATTAATGACATTAGATTTACATAATAAATTTGCTTTTAAAGAAGAATATAGAAGGAAAAATTGTGTGTGTATTAATGACATTAGATTTACATAATATAAATTTGCTTTTAAAGAAGAATGTGGAAGGAAATATTGTGTGTATTAATGACATTAGATTTACATAATACTATAAATTTGCTTTTAAAGAAGAATAAATGTGAGTAAGTGAGAATGAGATTGACAGAGCGCAATAAAGGAAACCAAATAATAACATGCAGAGTAAAAATGGAAGCCAGCAAATCACAAACTATTATGATCTATTATATAATGGGAAAAAGTGCAAGATAGTGTAATTTGGTACAAACTTGGACCCATTAATACTAAGGCTATCATACTCATGAGTTTAAGTAAACTCATGCGAAAATGTATAATTGAATTGTAAACTTGTATAATAAAGGAAACCAAATAATAACATGCAAAGTAAAAATGGAAGCCAGACAATCACAAACTATTATGATCTATTATATAATGGGAAAAAGTGCAAGATAGTGTAATTTGGTACAAACTTGGACCCATTAATACTAAGGTTATCATACTCATGAGTTTAAGTAAACTCATGAGAAAATGTATAATTGAATTGTAAACTTGAATTATAGACCGGTAAGTAAGATTCTCAAACTTGCGAATTTAAGTAAATTTATGTTAAGAAGGTAAAATCGAATCGTAGACTCGAATCGTAAACTTGTAAACTTGTAAGAGTTTACAAGAAATAACAATAATTTGACTTGAATATATTTCAAATATAAATAGTTGATAAATATATCAACATTTTTACTTTGTCAGCCCCAATAAAAATTATCTATAAACTACATATAAAAATTCATTTAATATGGTTAATTAAAAATAATTAATATGAGTTTTAGAGAAAGTCAATAAGATTTTATGTAAGATAGGAACATAATAACGGTTGATTCAGTATGTAAACACGTGAGTTTCTACCGAGTGTATAACAACTAAGAGTTTAAGTGACTCATGAAACATTTTAATTTGGTTAGGTAATGACGTAAAAACAATAAAATCAGAGTGTTTACTCGCTAGTCCAACAACAATTCTGGCAAGAGTTCACCGTCATTAATAAATACATGTCTCTAAGTATATAATCAAATAAAAATAAAAAATAACAATAATTTGACTTAAATATATTAAAAATATCAATAATTGGTATTAAATATATTAACATTCATGATTTATAAACCTCAATAAACAAATTTCTTTGAAGTTTTCATAAAAAGTCATTAAATATGGTCAAATAGAAATAATAAAAATGGGTTTTTGAGCAAGTTCACATGATTTTTCCATAATGTAAAAACATTAAAATCGGAGAGTCAATTAAAAAAGGGCGAAGGGGCAAAACTAGCCACCGTGATTTTTCAAATGGACAACTTTGGCATCCGTAAATTGGATGGTGCAAAACCGGACATTATAAAGCAAAATGGGACAAATTTAGCCACGCCGTTAAGTTGAAGCTAACAGACGTGAGTGTTGGCGTGGGGCCCACCTTCATTAACCTCTAGCTTCAACTTAACGGCGTGGCTAAATATGTTCCATTTTGCTTTATAATGTCCGGTTTTGCACCATCCAATTTACGGGTACCAAAGTTGTCCATTTGGAAAATTACGGTGGCTAGTTTTGCCCGTTCGCCCATTAAAAAAACCCATGAGTATACACACACCATGTTTGTTGAATTAATACCATATTTGCACCTCAAATTTGTTATTCATAAATGGATGTTGGTTTCTAAATGTATGAATTCACCCTCCAAAATTTGAGCGCTCCTCTAATCTTTAAGCTTGTTAATTAAAACTTGGAAAGTTTGATTAGAGTCATTAGGAACAATCTTTGCAATATGATCAAATACAAGCACAAGAGTATTCCGATCCAAGTTCCTTCTTCCACTTTTCTAAATTCTTGATTGATGACTTTAGTTATAGGAAAATTTTAATCTCCATTCCTTTCCTATTTTCCTTGAGCACTTAATTTTTACAATTCTTCATCTGGTTCATGATCAATTTTCTATCTAAGAGAGGGTGGAGCATGAAAATATCATCATTCATCCATCATTCCACACCCCATACACAATTCTCTTCATCCCATTCCATCCTTCTTTCACCATAATTATCCATCCACCTCTCTGCACACCCCATACATACTCCTCTTCATCCCATTCCATCCATACATACTCCTCTTCATCCCATTCCATCTTCCTTTTTCTATACATTATCCACCACACTTAATTCCTTCATCCCTCATACTCCTAGAACAAATATTCCATATATATGTGTCCACCTTCACTGACTTTTATCCATGTACCATCAATTCCATGGAGTCTACCATCTATTCATGTGTTCGTGTTCGGTTTGATGAGTGGCTAATATAAGCATCTTGTGGGGAGTTTAGTGGATAAAATCAACCGAAGCTTCTTATTCTTCAAGGGAGAGTCTATTAGTTTCTTTTGTCTGTTTCATATATGTATTTCATTTCTTGTTATATGTATGTGTTGTAGAAAAAGTTGTTTAAATTTACTTATGCAATGTTTTGTTGTCAAACCTTTGTTATTAGTTTCTTTTGTCTGTTTCATGTATGTATTTCAATTCTTGTTATATGTAAGTGTTGTAGAAAAAGTTGTTTAAATTTACTTATGCAATGTTTTGTTGTCAACCCTTTGTAATTAGTTTCTTTTGTCTGTTTTATGTATGTATTTCAATTCCTATTATATGTATGTGTTGTAGAAAAAGTTGTTTAAATTTACTTATAATGCAATGTTTTGTTGTCAAACCTTTGTTATTATTTTGATTACTTAAGGTTGTTGTTATTCTTCATTTCAAATCTCCTTTGAATTTCTAGTATATTTTGATTGCATGTGTGGTTGTATATGTAGTTGGACACTTGGTCCATAATTGAGAGGTTTGATTTATTCTTAATTAGAGTTTCTATGAATGTTCGTCTTGAATCAATACTATCAAGTTAGGCTTTAATACTTGCTTAAATAATTAATTAATTTATTTAGTACTTGAATTAGTGATATGTCATATTAGTTAATTGATTAAGCAGACTAAATGCGATTGCTCTAGGTTTATCATTAAAATTTTGGATTAGTTAACTCCTAAATCATAGTTGAACCTAGAAATGTTGCATGAATCAATTGAATTACCCACTTTAATCTCATATACTCCCTCTTTTCCTACATATAAGATCTACTTACCTAATTTAATGAGATTAAGGATGTTAGTTTAGTTATTTAAAACCACATGATATTACATGAGTAACCTTACATCTTCTCTTTATTTCAATCCTCTTACACACTTGTTTTATTGAATAGTAGTATCGATAGAGAGGATTTGGAGGAAAATTGAGGCAAATTAGAAAGTGAACTTATATTTAGGAACAAATATGCATTGCCAAAGTGATTTTATATTTAGTAACCGAGGGAGTAGTTCCCAAATCAATTTTATTTGCTTTCTCATAAACAAAAAATTACAAAAGTAAGTGTGTTGTCATTAGCAGTTTTCATAATCTCATAAAAACCCCACATTTAAGTTCTTACATGCATTTAGTCTGCATATGTAGTGAGACGATCAGAGATAGTATTCTTTCTGCAAATCCTTAATATTGCATTTGAACCCAATAGATTGGACAAGGCTCATATCAAACACTATACTTCCATAGCTAAATTATCAATGAAACACTTGTTCAACCTTACATGAGATTTAAATTATTAGAACAACTTTTCTCAAACTTTTCTTTATCTTAAGAAAATTGTGAAATGCTAAAAATTTTTCCAATAAATTTCAGATATCATTGTTAATTGTAAAAAACTGATTTTGACATGGTTCGACTTCCAAACGAAAGCGTGAATAGTTATCTATCTAGGAAATTATCAAAAAGAACATGCACCATCTTATATCATACAGTTTATTGATTTTCCAAATTTGCCTTCTTTCACACGCATAATTATATATCCAATTGCGTAATTTTTAGTTGGAGATATAAAACTCTAATTTATTTAACTTTTGGGTTTCCAGAAAGCCATATATGTCTAATATTTTACATAAATATTCCAGGGATAGAGAAATTCAATTACTATATATTGAATTACTATTTTGAATTAATCCATTAACAAACATAACTCATATTTAGAATAAAAAAATACATAATTTTCATATAGTAATAAATATTTTTCAACTTGGTCATGATTGACCAAATACATACATAATCTATATAAATGATAATAACACAAGGTATTAAACATGACAGTTGTTTCATAGACATCTCAATGGCATCACACATTCATTGAGGTGGATATTCTTCATCATTAAACAACAAAGTTAACACTATGACGCTCAAATAAAAGACCAACATTTTGGATCGTGTATATATTGAGATGAAAAAAGAACAATAAAAATACATATCAAAGGCTAAATTTATTAAAATCATAATGGCCTATAATAAGTTTCACATCACATTTAAATAAAAGGGTCAACTCAGTTTTAGTACTACTTGGTGAGGCGCTAGAGAAGATAATATATTAGGCAATCTAACCCCTAATTTTTACAAAGTGACTGATTTGAACCCACGACATTAGACTCCATGACAAGCCAACTTACCGTTAAACCAATTTGGCCCTTCAAACTTCACATTTAAATATTTTCAATAAAATAAAGATCGCATGCAAAAAATCAAAATAGTAACCTAAACCAAAAGAATCAAGAATTTGTCCCGTACAAAGTTAATAGTAAGTTGTAATATTCACAAGTTTAGTAATAAAACACTAAACCCTTTTCCGGTTATGCCATGTAAATATCCACTATTATCTCTACTGAAGAAATCATCTGTCTCTAGTCAATAAATATCAAGGAATACATTCAGTAATGAAAGATTATATATGATCATGTCAACTTAACACTTTGGCAAGTAGAATTGAGACTGACAAGCATCCCAAGTTCCAACGGCCAGAAACTGTTAAAAACGTCTGAAGTTTTAGGTTGGCACTGCTCATATTTCTCACTTTGCAGGATCTCTTTTTTGCTGTGGAGCTGCTACAGAAGTGGGTGAAAAAGGATCATAAATCTGGTCAGATGGATATAACGGCTTACCAGAAGTCACCAGTTGATTACTGCCGAACTTCTGATTTGGAGGCAAGGGGATTTCAGGCCACCTTTGAGCAGGAAGATTCTGTCGAATCTGCATATTTCCATCCCTAGGATGACCAGGACTGGGAAAACTTGACATTTGAGAAGGAAAAAAATTTCTCATCGCCATTTGTGGGACTGCAGACCTAGGATCAGGCTGACCGGCAAATGGTAATGCAGCGTGTCTGGGCGGAACAGGGATGGAACTGGATCCACCTCCAAAGGGACCCACATATGGAACAGTTTTAGTTTGATCTACCTGGTTGTGGAAATGTGCTCTTGGAAACATTTGGTTGGCTGGTTGATCAAACCCAAATGACGGTGGCCGAGAACCAGAGGATTGCTCTCTCACACCACCTTGGGTAGCAGTATTGGGTCTAGGAAACCCTTGAAAGTCTGCATTGGGCTGCTGTGGACGGAAAGTAAAATTTCCAGAATTTGGAACTGAAGAATGGGTTGGATTTCCAGGGCTATGATAAGTGACTCGAGAAGCAGGGTTAGGAATACCAGACTGCTGAGTCAACGGAAGTGAAGTGGGTAGTCTAGGTGAAGGAAATGACCCAGATCCAGAAGAATGACTTATAGATAAATAATTTGGCCCTGAAGGCTGCATTGGTCCATGATGCGGTGGAAAAGGGGCAGGATGTGATGTATTTGACCCTGAAGGCCGAAATGCAACAACATCAGGCTGTAAATGCAGAGAGATAGGTCTTGGAGGAATCACTGATGGAGCTAATTGCCCCATATTGCCAGGACCAGGAGACACTCCAGCTAGTCCAGAAGAGGCACCGATGGATGTCAACAGTCTGTCAGCAGTAAATATTCCAGACATAGGTTGAAGCATGGAAGGCAATGATGCCTGATGTCCTACTGGTCCTGGTTGGCTATTATTTAATGGAAATGAAACTGAAACATTCGTTACAACTGATGAAGTCTGCATCGATAGCATAGAAGGATTTCTGGATGGTCCAGTAAGTCCCACAGGACTTGTCTGGTTAATAAGTGAATGCTGGAAATGTTCTCTTGTTGGTTGTGGTTGCACTACAGGTCGATTTGGTATAACTGAGTTGAATCCAGGTACAGTTGCATGCTGAGCAGAATAACTTGAGGCGAAATTTGAAGAATTCATTGATTGCAATGAGAAATGGAGAGGTCTAGGGAGGCCTGAAGGATTTGGAGGAGCTATATTACCAGAAGAAGCAAACATTGGGTTTTGAGATGAAATGGCAGGAAACCACGGACTGGGGTGTAGAAAGTGATCTACAAACGCTTGTGTAACTCCGGCTACTGGTTGTGCCATGGCCTGGTTCACCATAGATGCCGAAACGGATTGCGAAGGGGGGTGGTTTACATTTTCACTTGGAACATTGGTGTTGTCCACAGAGACAGACATTGCAGTTGAAGAAGCATTAGCTAAATTCCCCTGCATAGTTGGCAGCAACTATTATTCCATATTACAACTATCAAAATAACAGAAAAATGCTGAAAAGATTAAAACACGTCAAACCATAGCTAAACCAACCATAAATGATAAATCATAAAGCTTATCAAGTAAAATTGTGAAACTTACAGTAACAGAGGTGATTAACATTTCAATGATGGACACAGCTGCATCCACTTTTTCAAAATTATCAGCTGATACAATAACATGCATCTCTTCATAAGTATCGTGGACATTATTTCCTGGTATAATTTCAGCCTAAAATGGAAAAAATTAAATGACTGAAGAAGCATATGCAAACTTCTAGTTATTTCTTGTCAAATAAAATTACAAATAATATCAAAAAACAACTGAAGGACAACTGACAAGATAAATATCTTTTTCAGGATTTTGTTCGCAACAAACTAACCTTCTCTCCTGCTTTGATTCCATGAATTTCAATTTTGGCACCAGTTTCCTGATCCATGTACAATAAAGAAAAGTAATCTGTAAGTGTGTATGTGTCTTTATATATAAATAAATTTAATTATCTCAATCTCCATAATATACAGATGGCACACTGCAGATCATTTATATTGAATTTAATATATTGTAGCATGAGTTATAAGAAAACATTAAAGGCTATTACCTTCTCCAACCGCTTATGGTTATCACCTCCAGATCCATATATTAGGCTAATAAAATTGAATCCAGGATAGTCTTTTACCTATGTAAATAATATTGCAAAAGAATCATATGTTAGTAACCATATGCACTTCACACTCAGATAACTTGAAATTATCCACTTGAAAAATGGTGATAGATTGTTTTCGCATCAAAATAGAGAAATGGGATATAAATTTCAGAGTTAAAAAAAGTTTATATAGTGTGGCTAAGTGAAAATGTATATAATATTGATCATCAAGCAATCGAGAAAGAGATGTCATTTAATAGCATCAGCTCTTTAAAGCAATAATTATATCCTACCCATGTTGCAATTGTAGAGAAGAATGTAGAAATTATAGCACCAACATGTGAACAGCAAGAAAAGATCAAATCAAAGGGCAGCCCTTGCTCTTTCAAGATACTATTATCATGCAGATAATGACTAGTTATACATGGAAAAAAATGCAAAACAACTCCCCTACACATCCATGGACTAAATAATACAAGAAAAATAATACATTGGAGTAGGTGTGACGGTGATCAATTCAAATACACTAAGCCATCAACGTTTTAGTAAGATCTAATCAAATAAAAATGTCATGGACATGTAAAACGATCTCACCCAAATCTCTCATAAAAATCATCACATCAACTGAGGTCACATGAAATAGTACAATAAGGCCCACAGGCCTTTCCCTGGCCCATAGTGATCATAATTGACAATGTTAAAAATAGAGAAAAACTCAAAGTATCCTGGTTAATGAATAGAAAATCATACAAATGACACTAGGGGCACAAAAGATAAACTAAACATTTGGAGAGGCAACTTTATTTTACATCAAATGTACAAGGAATCAACAATGGCATTTAAACATAAAGACCATTCAACAGAATTATTGGAATAGATACTTACAGGTAGTGGGACACTGGCTTCTTTTAACAATGGTTTAAAACCAAGTGGAGGCTTAAAACTTGAATCTAGTTGTAGTATTTCACCTGGATATTATATAGATCAGATTATCCTAAATGAACAACATATAATTTTAAGGGGTGGCAACAAAAGAAAAAAGGGGAAAAGAACTTTTTACCAGTGCCTGTGTGCATGTGTAAACAAAAAAAAAACTTTTAAGAAACACAAACCTATAACTTCCTGCTTTTCATGCTCAAGCATTTCTGACTTCTTAGGTAGTTTATCCAATAAAAAAGCACATTTCAGTAACTTAAATAAGAAGTAAACAGATGGCCATAAAAATTTAAACCAGAAGAGAACCAGTGGTTCACCTCAACATCAATTTCAGTACTGGGGTAGCTACGAACTTGATGTTTAGATCCTGATGATGAGTCTTCAGTATCTTCAACCTCCGCCTTTTGTGATTTTAACTGATGTGTAATTTGATCCAAACGAATCTAGAAAAAGTAGAAGCAGTATCACTTATCGACAGTGTAAAAAAGAACCAACGCTCAGCTGATTAATAACTTGTGCTCTCCTATTGGCTCCACCTAATAAGGGAATTTTAAAAACTAGCAGATAGTCATTATACATTAGTCAAGAAAGTATAGAAGAAAATAGAAAATAGAAGGAATAAAAAAAGGGAAGAGAGGGAAGAAGAGATAAAACAGATAGGGGAGAAGAAAATCCACGTAACACACTAATCCATTACAAGTACATCTATTTATAATTAGCATCTATTTAACCTCAAAACTAGTCCTAACTCTAAGTGCTATGTATAACTAACTAACTAACTAACTAACTAACTAACTAACCCTCTTTTGAATATTTATGATTAGATATCAATATTACACACTGGAGGATAGCAATCAGCACATCTGTACCAATCTATTTAAACTTTTTTTCTTTCAAACAACAGAGGTATTTGATCTTAGAACATAAAATGGAGCGGCGCATACAAACATTCGACTGTTTTACACAAATCCATAAAAGCAATGAATGAAATCTCAACCTTTCAAAAATAATATATTTATAAAACCATGGAATAGGAATAAGATAAATTAAAGAACTAATAAAAATTAAACAAATAAAAAATTAATAGAAACAGTTCTTCAAAGAACCTTTAAA
The DNA here is from genome assembly GCA_029929735.1 of Mimosa pudica. Lineage (NCBI taxonomy): Eukaryota > Viridiplantae > Streptophyta > Magnoliopsida > Fabales > Fabaceae > Mimosa > Mimosa pudica. Next base: position 485,170 of record JAKELP010000047.1, on the reverse strand, counting down.
GCCAGAGTTCTCCCTCTTCTAACAGCAGCATCCTGTGTCAGATCAGGTCCCCATTTGGTTTTCCTCTGAATTTGTTTCGAACTGTCTTCTTTGGAAGTTCCAGTGGCCCCAGGATTCTTAGACCCCTTGAAGATTGGAACCAATGAACCAGATAATTTGTTTTTAGGAATGACAAATCCAGATTTGGCAGCAAGCATGGAAAGCTTTTGGCCACCAGTAGATCCAGTAGATGAATTGACCCCTGACATCTTTGATGATGTGAGGTTCAGCAGAAAATGTTAAATTGACCTTTACTCATATTGCCTTATTCAGCCACTTCGCGCATATGCGTCAAACATGCAAAATATCAGCAACAAGAGCTAAGACAACCTGCAATCGCACCATATAGTTGTAATTTGGATTAATGGAAAACAGTCCAGAGTGGTTTTGGTACATCACAATTTAACGTCACAGTTGACATTTGTTCAGCAACAAGTTCATTTCAGAATAAATACTTCTCCATGACCAACTTTACCTTAATTCATTTCCTGGCCATCTCTCGAAGAAAAATGTTCATTTTTGAAAAAATATAATATAATGATCGAAAAGTGTGCAGGAAATGGTCTGTTGAGTGGCTATGACAGAGGTGTTTTTATGGGAAGTGTGAGCTTGGAAGTAGAAACAGAGTCAGCATTTATAGCTGAATGTTTGGCTCTTGAAGCATTAAGGGTCAGGGATGATGGGATATGGCCATTGAAACAGATTGTTTGGAATTATATCAAAGGATATGCAATAAGAAACTGGAAGGATGTCACTTGAGATGTATGGATATGTTTCAGAAGTGTCATGAGTTAGGAAAGTCCAATGATAACTAGTTTTGGTCTTTGGTTTAGTGATAACTACATTTTGTCTTTGGTTCCGCGAGCAGGCAAAAAAGCTGCTTATTTCATTGCAGCTGATGTAAGAACAAGTATGGTACTAGAAGGATGACTTGACAAGCCACCATTTTCTCTAAATGTGATTCTATTACAGAACTTCAATATTAGAGACTCTTTTGCAGACCTAAGGCAGGGAGTTGGGTGTTTTTTCTATGAATGAGTGATAGGTTGCCATAAATATAGCATAGTTCTTTATTGGCACTTTGTTTCTTTTAGCTATAGGTTGTAATCTAGATTTTGTTTTTTCTTTACAGGAAAATTAATGAATATAATTGTTTTTTCTGGTTAATGAAAAAAGCCTAATGGCATTCTCATTGTATGAGTGTGGTAACATATATTACAGAATAGTCCAATGATTATTTCATTGATATGATATCCTATTTATAACACAAAAGCTTCCTAAAGATAATAAACCTCTCTATACAAACTTACCTAATAATAATTCCTGATAATAACATAACATTCTTCTATTCTAAGTATTTCCTAATGAAATAATTGATAATTATGACTAAGATTCTACTAATCCAAAGCAGACTCTTAAACTGCAAATTTATCGAATACTATTATCATAGCAGCTTAGAATATGCATAAATATCATGAGGAAATATACTAATTACAGCTGAATTCTCATAAAATTTGTTATTAAGAGTTTTAAAATTCCTGTTTTCTTGTATCATTTCAGGTGTGCCATTAAGAAACCTCCAACTAATGTCTTTCTTGGCCTCAAAATGTGATAATGAAAGTTTTTTAGGTTAAACTATAGTGACAGTGCAAAGGAACATAAGGAATAGCAGAATGTTGAAATAGATTTTGAATATAATTAGCACAGACACACACACACACATACATACATACATACATACATACATACATACATACATACATATATATATAGAGAGAGAGAGAGAGGGAGGTACCTGAGAGGGGCGAGGGGGCCGGCAATGAAGGGAGAGTATGAGAAACCGAGGGGTGGGTTTGGTTGTACGGAGGGGTTTAAGTTTAACAGAGGAGTATTTCATTTCATTTCATTTTAGGTGTATATCTGAATTGGGTTTTGTTCTCTAGTGGTCTTGAATTTGGTAAGAAAATAAAATAAGATAAGAATAAACTAATGCTACTTTTTACAACTTTTACTTGGTGACTTATATGCGTGAACCTGATGCAACATGTCATTTGTTATGACTAACAATTAAGGGAAAATGATACACAAATACCTTTGAATGTCCAAAACGATAAGTAAGGAACTCAAACTTTCAAAAGGACAAGTAAGGAATTTAAATGAAAATTAACAATTGGAACATGCTTATTAACAACTAGAACATACCAATTAACAATTGTCTGATTCTTTAATTGTCCTTTTGGAATTTGGAGTTCCTTACTTGTTATATTGGAAGTTTGAGTTCCTTACTTGTCTTGTTGGATATTCGAAGGTATTTATTTTCATTTTCCCAACAATTAAAGACATGATAAGGTTTTGTGTGGAATATTCAATTTCACTGCGTACCTAAAAAATCTAATATCACATTAAAAAATGTGGAAGCTCATTTTTTCAATGTTTTTTTACTTTACAAGTTGAATATTATTGTTTTGTAATTTTTAGGTGTCACGTCATATTAAAAATTACATGTAAGATCTTATGTTAATGGTCAGACCATAAATAACTTAGTACACCAGGTTCAAGTAAGAATTTATCTAAATTGCAAGTTTACAACATTATTACTATAGTCATTTCAAGTTTGTCATAGTAATTCACAATTAATTACCTTGTTTTTACAACTAATTACTTAATTTTTTAGTTGTATGTTGTTGTTATGATAAACTTGAAAAATCCTATAGAAAAGTTGTCAATCCCTGTGTGGAAGTTGAGGAAACTTGCACAGTTGATTTATATCTAAATGCTTCTGATTCTTATTATAAATCACCAACTACCTATAATTTTTTGTCCTTAATATAAGGCACCAACCGCCGCATTAAATGTTTTTCCCCCATTTTACCCTTGTTATTAATAGAGATTCAAAATTAAAAATGTGAAACACATCATTTAATGAGGGTGGAGTTGGAAAAGAGACAAATTTAACATAAATTTTAAGATCTAACTATTACTCCCTCCGTTCCTAATTATAAGTCACCAACTACCTATTTCTCACATACCATGAAACGGTAGTTGGATGTTAAAATTCATGTTTACTTTTCCACTTTTTCCAACTTCACCCTTCATTAAATGATATGTTTTACAATTTCAACTTTGAATCTTCATTAATGAAAGGGGTAAAGTGGGAAAAAGCATTTAATGCGGCGGTTATGGACTTATATTAAGGACCAAAAATTAGAGCTAGTTGGCGACTTATAATAAGGACCGGAGGGAGTATTATTTAATATGTGAGAAATGGGTAGTTGGTGATTTATAATAAGGATCAGAGGGAGTATATACCTTATTAAATGGTTATTGTACCCATTACCAGTCATATTTGATATTCTCATTGGTAATTTAACCCGTTTGGTTCAACCTCATTGCACCACTGCAATGGTAATCCCCATTGCATTACCATACTGGGCCTGTTGGTACTTTGGTTGGGTTTTGGTATGGTAATCCAAATTACCTATGTAATCCTTGCTAAACTATTGGTAGTAGGCTAACAACGTTACATAAGTAATTTAGATTACCATTTCAAAGCACAACCAAACAGGTCCAGTATGGTAATTTGGATTACCTATATAATCATGATTGCACAAACCATGGTAATTTCTAAACACGGGCACCCCTATGAATCTTCATTGCAGTAGTGCAATGAGGTGTATATTGTCTATTTTATCCCTACTTAAACATGTTAAAAACCCCTATAAGTCTTGAAACGAATTCCCCTCTTTTAGCACCACATCCTAAAAATTCTCTGCACTGAAGATTTTAAAATAAAAAAAAAATTCTCCTATTTCACCACCATAAATAAAATCATTAGAAAAATCCAAAAACCCACATCGTGAAAATTCCTTTTATCTTGAAACATATTCCTCCTCTTTTAGCGCCACATCCTAACTCCTCTTCGTTTCTCGAAGCCCCTGCGATACTTCGACTATATAGTTGATGATTGAAGAAAAATGGGGAGAAGATTTGTCCGTGATGAAGCAAAAAAAAGGGCAAAAAAGGGGAGAGATTTTCTTTAAAAAAGGGCAAAAAAGTAATTACACTTTTTTACATTTTAAAATATTTTAAAATTATGTATTTTAAACCATCAACATATGCATGGTAATGGGATTGCATTACTAACCAATGCATTACATTGTATTACTGCCTAACTCCCTAAGTAATTGAACCAAACGGGCTGTTAAACAGTTCGCTCATATCATCTTAATATCCATCATCATCAAAGCCTTATCCCAACTAAGTGAGGTCGGCTACATGGATCACACGACGTCATTGTGCTTGATCAATAGTCATACTTGGAGATAAACCCTTTATCAAAAGATCTCGTTGAATAACTTCGTTAAGAGTTCTCTTCGGTCTCCCTCTCTTTCTTTTATATGACTCCTCCCATGAGAGTGTGATAGCCCTTATAAAGTATCAGGTACTGACCTATTATGAATAATGTGTGTGTTCATGCTCAATAGATTCGACATACTTTTACGTTGGCTGTCGAAGCCTAACACAACCCTACTCCTTTATCCGGGCTTAGGACCGGCTATAAATATATGCGGAGTATTCCTTAAAAAATCAAATGAAAGAAATAGTTTTTAAATTAAGACAATAACAAAAAAAACCTATAAATTTTTGTAGTCTTTTTTCGAGTCTTAACTTGATCTTCGTACTTTTTTCGGTTATTACTAGAAGCCCTAAAAAACTAACATAAATAATAATAATAATAATAATAATAATAATAATAACAATTAAGTAATAAAAATGAAAATAAAAATTAGAAAATAAAAATGAAAATAATAATAATATGTCAAATTAAATATTTCTATATTTCAATATAAATATAATAAGATAACTGTTAAAAATTGAAGAAAGTAATAGAAAGTATGTTTTTTTATCAGCACTAAAAAATTTGAGAGAGTAACAAGAAATACAATTCAAATTCAAATTTAAAATAATAATTTTTAGAAAAAGTGGAGAGAGTAACAAGAAATACAATTAAAATTCAAAATTCAAAATAATAAGCGTTTGGAAATTGAGAAATACAATTCAAAATTCAAAATAATACACGTTAGAAAAAAATGGAGAGAGCAACAATATCCATTGTGCATTATTATTCCCTATATTTGGTGGATTTTTAGAAAATTTTTATTATATTTAGAGAGTTATTAATTAAATAATTAATAAATTTTGATGTGAATGGGAAAGAGAATAATTTGAGTCCTTATGTGATTGTGGAGAGATTTATGTGATTCTCAAATTTAATTCCATATTAATGGGATTGTGGAAAAATTTATGTGTGAATCTTTTTTATCAGAAATGTATCAATCTGACATCATGTCATTTGTGCTCTGACCAATCACAAGTAAACACATATGGTTTGACACGTAACTTTTAATATGACTTGACACCCTAAAATAAAATAGGAACTAATCGATAAAAAATTTAAATCTTCAATGTTTTTTTTTATTTTACAATGTAAATAAAATGTTTTTAAAGTTAGTTGAGTTTTTTAGGGTAGTAACTGAAATTAAAAATTTCACATTAGAACAAATGTATCTACTTATAATTGATCAGACTACAAATGACGTGGTGCACTATGCAGCAGTTTTGTATGTTTGTTATTTTTTTTGTTCATAATTGGATGTTTGTTATTTTTTTTTTTTGATCAGAAGAGATGTTTGTTATTGAATCTTTCAAATTCCATATTTTGGTCAAAAAATATGGAATTTGAAAGATTCAATAACAAACATCCAATTATGAACAAAAAAAAATAACAAACATACAAAACTGATGCGTAAAAAAAGTAAACATTTTTATGGTTTTTAACGTCTCTCCAAAAAGTAAACTGATATTATTTCGAGAATAATATAATAACCAAAAGATACGGATCTGCAGTTTGTTTATTATTTTTTTTTCGTCTGAACTGTTTGTATATTGTTTTTTTATCAGAAAACTGTTTGTATATTATTTTTTTTATCCATGATCAAGGTATCCCTCACTCGACAAGTGAGAGATTAATCCCCCGCTGATTTGTAGGCACCTCAAAGGATGAGACAGCTGGTCTGGGAGATTTAATGCTTCTTCATACCCAATGTCAGGGATTGAACCCCAGACAATTGGTTAAGGGTGAATGAATCCTTACCACTCAACCACACACTCAGGTTATATTATTTTTTTTTATCAGAATGTTTGTATATTATTTGAAAACATATTTTTTAAAAAATATTTTATACACGCTGTTGCTATCAAAGAATATCACGCAACTAATTATGCGAGTATCTTTAATTAATAATAATTCTCTCTCCACATATTTGAAGTATTAAATAGGGATTCATTAGCCTGAGGGCGTTGGGTTCAGTGGTCAAGGGTCGTGACTCAAGTCTCGTTGACAGCGTTGTCTTGAGTTCGATTCCTGCCATCGACGTTCCAGGTGGGGTATATCGGACTTCCCTGAAGTGAGGGAGTGGGCTGGGTACCAGGAAAGGCGCAGAAAAAACTGTAGTACCTGGGAGAGGGCCCATTCTAGCCAATGGAGGGGAGGCCTACGTTCCCTGTCCCTGGTTGGGCTGAGCCTGGGTCCAACCAAAAAATTTTTTTAGTTACCAAAAAAAAAAATAGGGATTCATTAAAAGAGTTACAAACCAATTTGGGACGACTCACACAAAGAAAACAAAACACAGCATATCTTCATGGATATTCATGACTCACACGACGTTCCTCCTCGCGCCAATTCTTCATTCTTCAAGACCTGTTTCCATGGAATTAACGCTATCTCAGGTGATCACAGTACTTAACTCCTACGTATTTTCATTACTATATCTCTTTCAACATTTTCTTTATATTATCTCATTCATCTTTATCCTCAATGTATTTTGAGTTAGCCATGCAATAATTTCCAAGATTTCTCCAATTCCTAGGTATTTTTTCTGTATATTTTGATCACAAGATTTTTTGTACCAGAAGATCACAAGATTTTACATAAAATGAGCAATGTATTTTGATATGTCATGTTAAAAAATAGTTAAGTTTTCAATGATTCATCATTACTCTTGAATTGTGTAGGTTATTTTAAAAAAAAATATCAAAGCAGCATATCTTTGATAAATCATAGTTAAACGAAAAGTGAACAATTTTTTTACCCAAGAGATATCAAAATGTTATACATCTTAGGAAAAATTAATTACAGGTCCCTGGTAAGGGACTCTACTTTAATTTCACAAGTCAGGGGACTTTTCTAGTATTATGTCCCTTACCAAGGACCTGTAATTAATTTTCTCACATCTTATTAGTAGAATCTCACTTGAAAAGATGCATTTAAGAAATTTGTGAAAAGGAGCCATGCACCTATATTGTGTACACAATCTGACACCCAACTCTAATTTTCACATTTTTTTAGTATACGTTTTATGGCTCTTTCTACTCAATTTATTGTCATCTAAAATTTTGACTGTGCTATATATTTTAGGAGTTGGCGTGGTGTCTATACCTTACGCAGTGGCATCAGGAGGGTGGTTGAGCTTGTCATTTCTGTTTCTAATAGCACTAGCATGTTACTACACGGGCATAATGGTCCAACGATGCATGGACATGGATCCCAACATTAAGACCTTCCCTGACATAGCCCAACGTGCCTTTGGACACAAAGGAAGGCTCATGGCTTCCATAGTCATGAACTCTGAACTCTACCTAGTTGTGGCAGGTTTTCTCATTCTAGAAGGAGACAATATCAATAAGCTCTTTCCAACTATTGGAGGAGCCAAAGTTTCTACCATTCTTGCTGCATTGTTTATTCTGCCTACTCTTTGGTTACAAGACTTGAGTTTACTCTCTTATGTTTCTGCAACTGGGGCCTTGGCTTCTGTTGTTTTCCTTTTGTGTCTCCTGTTCAATGCTACTCTTGATGGAACTGGGTTCCATGAAAAAGGAACTGTGTTTAGATGGAAAGGAATCCCTCATGCTGTGGGTTTATATGCCTTTTGCTTCAGTGCTCATCCAGTTTTGCCCACCCTTTACACTTCCATGAGCAACAAAAGCCACTTTTCCGGTGTAAGTCGTTTATTACTTCTTTTGGTAAATATACGATAATACAATTCGGACGTGGTAATATGGATAAAAAGTCTTGCTTTTAGTAGAATAGTCAAGGAAAAATTGACTAGAGATCCAATCGAAAAAAGATAATTAAGATAAGATTCAACAAAAACATAAATAACAACTTTTTGTCTAACATTAACAACTTTTGGTCTTGTGATTATAACTTATAGGACCTTATTTTGACTATATTTTCTATCATGAAACCTCTAATTCATTCTTCTAATAGTCAATAAGTTGATCAATTGGGTGTTTACACTTCCTTTTCCATCCTCTTCCTTGCTTTACCCAACAAAATATTATTGTTGGGTCATTTTTTATTTGATTTTATCATTAGATTCTATGTAAAATATCAAAATGTTACTAATTGTATGTACAATCTAATGATAAAATTACCCTAAAAAATCAACCTTTGTTGGGTAGAAGAGAGAAGAGGATGGGAAGGGACGCGGAGAGAATCCACTACTTTTGTACTGTGTTTGAGTGAGTTGATGCTCTGACAATAACAACTAGTTTTTGGAGTCGGGTTTCCCTCATCCCCTTAGCTATACATCACATCATAGTTTTGTAATTAAGCTGAAGAAATGATAACAAGTGCATTTGAATTAAATAATAATCATGTGAACTTTCCGACCAAAAAAACTCATGTGAACTAACAAAGCACTTGCCTCTTAAATTTTATACAAGACTTTTCATAAAATTGAGTCAATATCAACTATCTTTTAATTTTCTCGGGACTTCCCAATATGGCAAACCATCATTTCATTGAAGCGGATGTATATCAATGAATTGGCAGGTGTTGGTGTTATGCTTTTCATTTTGCACTCTTGGTTACGCATCCGCAGCAATATTGGGATATCTAATGTTTGGACCAGACGTGCAAAACCAGGTGACCCTAGACCTTCCCGCAGGGAAAGTTAGCTCAGCAGTGGCAATTTACACCACCTTAGTTAATCCCATAGCCAAATATGCCTTAATGCTTACTCCAACAATAAATGCGGCCAAAAGTATGGTCAATTCTTGTTACAGCAGAAAGAGCACCCATTTTGTGGTGAGCACCTCAATGCTCATCACTAATGTCCTAGTTGCAGTTGCTCTTCCTTTTTATGGATACCTTATGGCACTTGCAGGATCATTACTCTGTGTCTCCACTTCAATTCTGATTCCATCAGTTTGTTACTTGAAGGTTACAGGAGCTTACAAGAAATTTTGTTTTGATATGATTATTACTTATTTGATTATAGTGATGGGTATTGCTATTGCTTTTGTTGGCACTAGCACGTCTTTATGGGATATAATTCACCATTTGTAGAGATGTTAGCCAACATATATGGTATCTAATAAAATAAACTTAGACGAAAATTTTGTATGTTAATATTCACATTATCGATGTGAATATTTGTATCGGTCATAGTAGAGATTTAACTTATTTGTGTTGAAAATCATGTTGCAGTTGGATGAATTATTGAGTAATATGTTTAACTAATTAGAGTATCATTCCAACGTATTGCAATGGGTTAAGGCTAAATACACACAAAGTTTTACCCATAGAGTTGTGAGCAGCGGGAAGTTATTTTTGAATTTTAAATACTCTGAAAGTATTATTTTTGTTGTACATTTTTAATTTTAGTCTTGACATACAAGTTAATGGGAGTTAAATAAATACACTGACATAACACCTAATGAACAACAAAACTACAAAATGATACTCACAAGATATTTAAAATCTAAAATCAAAACTTCTAGGCTATCCTTTGAGAGAACTTTCAAAGTATTTAAGAACCTTAATTTGAGCTATATCATCAACTCAAGAATGATTTAATCTGACATTGCCATTCATTCTGACGTGGCAAATGTATGTCTGTTTTATCTGCGCGTTAAATTTGGTCTTTAAACATGCTGCTGATAGTTCATCAGGTAGATTACTAAATAAATATAATTTAACTGAATGTTATATATATATATATATATATATATATATATATATATATATATATATATAACATTCAGTTAAGAGTTAATGAATTATAATCAAGGTAAAATGCAAGTAAAATGTATATTAAGGAAGAAACAGAGTCCACTAGCATAATTTTTTCCTTTTCTTGAGATTCAATTTTATTGAAAAAAAAATTGTCTTCACTTTACAAACATCATAATTTGGGTGCTGATTTTTTTAAAAAAAATAATACAATTGAGCTAGAAAGGAAAAACTTTTTTCATCAAAAAAAAGAAAGGAAAAACTTATAATAATCATAAATATCTAAAATCAGCGATTAAATTTTTTCAAAGAAAATCCATTTTTTGGAGAATGAATTTAAACTCAACCCACAAAAGTTAATGGATTATACTTGGAGCTAAATTATAATTTTCCATTACTAACTCAGCACTACCAAATTATCAATTCTTAAAGCAAATCAAAATTGGTCAGTTAATAATTGTATATGTGAAAGTTGCATTCTAATTGCAACTCCACAGAAAATATTGTTTCATACATAATACAGATTTAATTTATAAATCCTATCTATTTGCATTGTAATAAATATAGCCACGAAGACTATCCAAATTACACACACCATCCACTACAAGGTGTAAAAGTATATACAGTTGATGGCAAAAAGAAAGAATACATACACTTCATTTTATGTTACATTTATCTTTCATCACTTGTCTAAAAAAATCATTATTCAGTTGTCAAAGATTAATAAGATACATGATTCTAGCAATTGTTTGGCCTGGAGTAGTTTGGTGGCAGAGATGGGCACCTCTCATTCATATGAGAATACGGTTGCATGGTGTTGTAACCTGGTAACTCCATTCGATACTTCCCTTTAATCTGACAATAAGGGAGCTTCACAGTGTCTCCATCATTGCACCATTTTGGCAAGCGACTTGAATTGTTCTCGAAAAAATTAAGCATGTAAGCATCCTTTATCTGCAATAATCATTATATAGTAGTCATAAGTTTATATACAGAAACAGCTTTACAACAATATTAAAGTCTTATTCCCACTAGTTGTTACAGAAATAACTTTAAAGATGAAATTTCAAAAATATCAAATAGATAAGTTTGAAACAAGGAAATATAATGAAATTCATAACCAGATAAGATTTGTCAGATTGAAAGAGATAAAGAGAAATGGTTCAACCCACTTGATGCAGAAACTATAGCAGTAACAAACCGATTACGTTACTTCTTACAAAGTAAAAACGCATCAAACGCAACTTGGGAAGTGATAATAAATTTTTACACAACAAATTGACAGTTGTGATGGCTGGCACTATTCAATTCACACACATCCATTTGTTTCATAAAGGATACAGAAACTGTACAAAGTTTAAGAATAAGTTGCATTGGTTTAGTGTCGTTTATATATATAGAGTCATATTATGTATTTGAATTGATGAGACAGTAAGGGCAGCTTTCTCTCTAATCATTTTCAAAACACAAGTCGAAGTTCTACAAAACCACAACCCCTTTATGACTATAGCTAGAAATATGTTAGGTCTCTCATCCATCAGCTCTATTCTTCACCTTTACATATGAAGTCCTCAACTCAATCAGCTAAATTGAAACTCATCAAATTTCATAAATCAGTGTTCTATAGGCATAAAATTGGAATGCTCTTACAATGATACATATCTAAAATGCCAAGCTAACAGATTTAATAGACGACGACAACAACAAAGTCTTATCCTAACTAGGTGAGGTCGGCTACATGGATCTCACAATGTCATTGTGCTCTAATAGATTCAATAGACATTGTTGGAAAAATGAGTAACACTATACTATGAACCAACCAGACCAGTCTGAACAAACTCACCGTAAACTCTGTGACTTGAATTGAGCTAGCGATTGGCTCAAACAATCCAGCTTCCTTGTACATCTGAAGAACAAAAGCAACACAAGAAGCTGACTTCCCATCACTGTAGACCCAGTCATCTTGTTCTGGAATTGTCAATAGTTCATCAAAAGAAGATTTACGCTTCTCAACTTCTATCAAAATTTCAGGAAGGGTAAGTCCCTGAAGAAACCATAAAAACAAAAGCTGCATAATTAACTCAATGAACAAATATTACCAGATCATCATAAAACAATCACAATAATAGATGCAGCATGCCAAATGTATATCAGAGAAACAATAAATGTTAATATTTGCACCACGAGAAGAAATAAAATCCAACAACAAATTGTCTACTTATCCATGCAAATGAAATTGATCACAAGAATTTTATCTTCTCTCATGGAAGATACTATTTCAATTCAGTCTCTAGACAAGAAGCTTCATATTATTCTCATATCGCAACAAGCAAACATTGCAGCATACCTTAGTTCCAAGTCGCTTGTTCAAGGCTTCACTCCACATATTAGCAGCATAATCAGGTTGGAGTTGATTCCAAACAGTCATAACAGAAGCAACCTGCAGTATAACTTAGCTAATGGTCAAAATACTCTAATTTCTTTCCATGTTCTGTGAACTGTGGATAAAAACATTTATACACAGGGAGTTCATGAACTCATTAAAAGGGCAGCCAAGTGCACAAGGCCCAGCACATAAACTCTTTAGTGAACAGAAATAGCTTTATATGGTATTTTCACAATAATAAGCCTTATCCCACAAGCTGAAATTATCTACATGGACTGCAACATCATTTAACTCTAACAAAATCCAACTTTGTATAGTATGATGAAGTTAAACGATATTAGAACATAGATGTACACAATGAATGGTTAAACGAAAACGGAGTTCCACATGTAATTATAGTCGGAACTGAAGGAGAATGGATTATTATGATGATTACCACATGAGCATCCAGTGGAGGTGGATAATTCGCACTCAAAGTATCTATCCAGCTGAAAATCATGTTATGGTAACCATAAGGTTGGCCAACCATGGTTCTTGCATACTCCCAAGCAGCATCCTCATTAAACTTTGCCCTCATATCAGGATGTAAAGGAAGCAGAGCAATGTGGGGGTTAGAGCTATCTTTATTGAGTTCAAAGTCCCACCACTCATCCCAAGGCAACACAGCAATAATATCTTCCCCCTGAAACAAAAAGAAAGGAACCAAATAACATATGTTCATGGACTGCAAATTATTTCTATACAAATGACTAGTCATTGCTCAAATAAACAAGGAGTTAGTTTTGCTCTTTTATTTCTTAGTCTTCTTGTTTCCTTTCTTTGGAAGCACACAGAGATGGTCTGTTATAAAAGAAAATACACATTTGACAAGCTTAACAGCTGAGATAGGAAAATTGTTGAAGTACTGTACATAACAATTTGGAATAGCATTGTTCTTATACGTAGTCATAACATTGAAGGAGAATTATTTAGGAGTCTGAAACAAAATGCTAGTGCTTTAGGTCTCTCTATAATGGGTTCGGGTAGTTTGTAAACATGGCTAATGAGTAATGAAGATTTGACTAACTGCTCCTCCATTACCCTCTCTATTTTCCCTGTCTCTCTTGTTCTCTAGTATATTTCCTCCAAATAGAAAAACTCAGCCAATCCAAATAGATATATAATCCCAAGAAAGTACACATAGCTAGAGAAACACATTGACTGCAAAAATGTTCTCAACCAATGTAGAGAACGAGAAAAGATTGCAGTAACTAAAAAGAAAGTGTTACAAGAAATAGTTGATTAGATTTGATTGACGCAATGATTAAGGATCGAATCCCAGAACTCTAATTTCCATTTCTTGTATACCCTCAACAAATTTTCCAGGGACCAAAAAACAGCTGAGCATCACAGTGCTTTCAAGTTTCTACACAAGCTTATAGAAAAGCAGTTCGATCTATACAACTGATTATAAAATTTTATGCATATTTCAGAAGTCAACAGAAAGACTGTCATTATTTGCGCAAGTTAAACGGTTTTACCTCTTCATTCTCATGTCCTGATTCACCAACCCATAGCTTTCCATCAGAGTCCCTTAAGCAAACAGCAGTATGACCAGCATATGCTCCACTGACCCATTTCTCAAGAGTTTCAAACCCACCCCAGCGGCCTCGAATTTTTGAAATGGCAAGGAAATCTCCAGAATGAATGTCATCAACACTGATATTAGTAACCCATGGTTTAGGACGTGCTTCAAAAGAAGCTCCCATGTGCTTCTTCAAAAACCCAAGATTGGAGTTCTCCCCCCACCCAGTATTTGTAAACAAGGGGAAAACATCCCATAGTGCTTGAAGGGTTCCAAGCATCCCAGCTTTCATGAGAAAAATTGATACACCCTTGCGTTTAACCTGATGGCAAAGAGAGTAAGTAAGGATCCATAAAACCAAAATGTGTGTTTCAAAACAAACCATGCCATAGGCCAAGCAATGTTCTACTGATGGAAGCCACTTACATACTCATACTCAGCTTTCCCCTCCCACTCTTTGAAATCCAAAGTATGGTCCCGAGCCATGAAGTAATAGTCCCATGTCACACGATATGGAGTGGCAAAGACATAAATGTCCATGCATGTCCAACTATGAGCATTGCTTATCTGGTTGAGCATGCAGATAATCAGCGGTATTAAAATCAATAACTAAGATCACTTCAAGGCCTTAACCAACAACTTAAACTATAAAAGGAAACAAATTAGAGAGGGATGTGCAATTATATTTGAAGAAAACACATAATCAGGTTAGTGAGAGCCTTTATCTCTCTATAGCCTGAGTTAGTCTAACAGTCCCTATAGCATATACAGAATAGACTAGATATAGAATAACTAACTTCCCTTTTAACCAACACTAACACATTCACAATCATTATTATTCTAACATATCAAAGTCATGCAGTTTACCGCAATTTAGTAGGATTACACTAAAATCAAGATTACAACCTTTGCCCCATACACACATGAATACAGGCAAAATCCTAATACCCCATGAATTCTGCATACAGAGGCCAAATGCATTCAAAATTCAGAAATTGAATACTCACACCATCTCTCTTTTTTTTCCATCCAATCACCATCTCAAGCTAAGTTGTTACCTAAAAAACGAGGGGTAAAGTTGGGAAAAATGTGTTTCTTACGTATCACTGCCTCCGGTCCTAAATATAAGACCCAATTTACTAAATTTGATTAGATTAAAGATATTAGTTAAGTTAGTTAAAATAATAGATGATATTACCCATATACCCTGATTATACATTTACCTCAGCCTGCCTCTTTTATTTGTCTATTATTGGAGATAGAAGGCTTATATTTAGTACCAAACTTACCTCCCTATAGGTCTTATATTTAAGACACGAGGAAGTAATTGCTTTTAATTACTTTAAAATGTTTCTTTGAATAGAGAAAAGTAATTATTTGAAGCTTATACTCCTTCCTCCGTTCTTAAATATAAGATTAGTTTCAGATTTCAATATGTTTCTAAATATAAACACCTTTCTAATTTTTTTCGACTTTTTTCCAAATGAACCCTAATAATGTTTATCTATAGGAAACAAACAAGAGTAGGAGAGTGAAAACAAAGTCATATGACTAGACTAAATTAGTAATATCATGTGTTAATAACCAACTTAAATAGCATATTAATGTAATGAAATTAGGGAAAATTGTGTTATTTAGGAATGGAGGGAGTATTATATTATGAGTTCAGAGTTCAATTTTGAATCTCTATTAATAACAAGTGTAAGGGGGAGAAAAAGACAACATGGAATTTAGTGGCTAGAAATAGTTGGTGAGTTATAATAAGTAACATAGTGTTTTCAAATCTGAACAAGATGTAAACAAGACCAGTGAATCACAGTTTGCGTGTGACTGTCGGCAAAAAGCAAAAAAAAGGAAAAGGAAAAGCGAAGGAACCTTCAAGTGCAAGGTTCCGCCGCCGAATTGGGTGGCAGTGTGATTGTGAAAGCGGAGCCAAGCGGTGGTGTTGTAGAAGCAGGAGCCTTTCCAGTGGGAGGAGGCGTTTGTGGAGGGAGAGGCGGTGCCGACGAAGGTGGGGAGCAGATCGGTGGGGCGGTGGAGAGACTTCAGAATAGGCCACGCCACTTGTCGAGGCAACAGCGGAAGCACGTCGCCGGGGTAAAACGGGGATTTCCACGCCCACGCTTGGAGGCTGAGAATAGAGAAGAATAAGAAGGTGGAAATGAAGAGGAGAGAGGGAGACGCCATCCAACTCGCTGCTGCTTCCATGCTACCCAGACAGTTAGTTAGTTAGTTAGTTAAGGAAGTCTCTTCTTCTAAGTTTTCTTTTTTATTATTATTATTATTATTATTATTATTATTATATTTCTAAATAAATTGAAAAGCTGCGTTCGTAAAATGTTCAAAAGGAAAAAGAAAAGCTAGTTGGTTGATTGTCATTCTATTAATTTTTTTTATTCATCATCAACGTATCCCCTCACTCGATAAGTGAGAGACTAATTTGTAGGCACCTCAATGTGTGGGAATGTTGGCTTGAGAGATTTAATACTTCTCCATACCCAAGCTAAGGATTGAACCCAGACAATTAGTTAAGTTGAATGAATCTTTGCCACTCAACCACACACCCCATTTTTTTTTACCCAAATAATAATAATAGTATTTTTTCATACAATGAGAAGAGTACAAATGAGAAAGGCAAGAGAAATAAGACCCAAAAAAAGGTGTAAAGACTAAAGGAATGGCTCGTCAAATATTTACAAAAAGAGCTCAAACAAATAAAAATTAGTTGAACTCAAACCCAATGGATTGGTACACAAGAGTGACTAAAAGAACTAATCCACATTCAAACACCCTTCTAATCACAAGGGGAGAAGGAAAACACTGAAAGTTGACAAATCATTGTATACATAATCAATTACCACCTAAATTAATCTAAAAGATAAGGTAATTTCTTGATTGAAGCAACATATAATCAACATTATATAAAGATTCTAAAACTAAAGAGGGGTAAATAAGGTGACAAAGGACATTGTCGTAGAGACCTTCAAACCAAGGTTCTTTAATGAGTTAAATATCATTCTGACCAATAAACTATTTTAAAAGAGTCAAATTAGCTAAAAAATAATAAAATGGCTCATTCTGAACAATGAACAATAAAAATGATTCAATTTTGCCAATGTCATAATGGAAAATACTCTTTGGCCAAAATTAAACCATTTTTATTGTCCAATGTGCTAATTGAACAATAAAAATGGTTCACATTGGCTAAATTGAACCATTTTTATTGTTCATTGATCAAAATGAGTCATTTTATTGTTCTTTGGCCAATTGGACCCTTTCAAAATTGTTTATTGGTTAGAATGATATTTAACCCTTCTTTAATTTGTAGCAACATTTGAATTGTTGATTGAGATGAAAGGGAGACCATGATAAGTTAGATCGACACACAGTGAAGAAAGAACTATCTCACAAGTTGAGAAAATTTGTCTCATCGTGTCGATGAAGGAGAAGCGCAGGCTATTATTTTCTTTCTGCTTTTTGTTTAAATTAGATGGAAATCGCTTTTTCTTACCATATGTTTTTATATTTGGTCAAAAAGAACCATATGTTTTTATATTTTCTTGTCAACATTTTTTTATAACCGAAGTTAATCTAACGCACTGTTTGTAATAAAATGTCTGTTTTACTTTGCACACACATATTTTTGGAAAATGTCAAATAATACAGTCATATTTATTAAAATTTAGAAATTTATAAGATTCTTGGTAAATAAATATTGTGAATGTTTGTATGTATTTAACGCCATTTGATGCATAAGATATACCATCATTAAAATTTTAAAGGGTTAAGGTGCATTTTTAGTACTCTAGAATATAGCAAAGTGCACCTAACATAATATACAATATTGTGGTCCATTTGTGGTAACCAAAAATTATTTTCGTGGCTTATTTAGTAACGACGTTAAATAAGTTAAGTTTGACCGTTATGTGTCAAATTTTGACCGTTAAATTGTGGGGTAAAGGAGCATTTTCAGTACTCTAGAATATAGAAGGGGCATCAAACATAATATACAATATTTAAACACCATAAACAACTAAGTCACAATATTATTCATAGTGTCAAATAATTAAACACTACAAAGTTATAAAAATCCATAGACTATCCTAGTATCATGCATGTATAAACTAATAAGTCATTAGTATTTTACATATATAAAAAAATGTAAGCTGAGAATCATAAATTAAACAGGTTGGCCTTACTGAGTTAAAACGAGTTGGTCATACTGGCTCGACACAAATTAAAACGGGTTGATCATACTGGCTTGACCCAAATTAATGACCCTATGATGTAATAGAAGAAGAGTTACTTCTATATGATTACATAGTTATAGTAAACTTAAAATAATGTTCGTTAAATTGTCATTTCAATATACATATATTACATCATTATGTCACATTAGATTTTATCTTACAAAAGTGAGTTTTAGCTAACGAATCACTAGATAAGCAATGAAAATAATTCTTAGTTATTACAAATGGACCAAAATATTGTATATTATGTTTGGTGCTCCTTCTATATTCTAGAGTACTGAAAATGCTCCTTTACACACAATTTAACGGTCAAAATTTGACATATAACGGTCAAACTTAACTTATTTAACGTCGTTACTAAATAAGCCACGAAAATAATTCTTGGTTACCACAAATGGACCATAATATTGTGTATTATGTTAGGTGCACTTTGCTATATTCTACAGTACTAAAAATGCACCTTAACCCAAATTTAAAAGCATTGAAAGAGTTAATTAGTAAAAATCATGTAGACCTTACATTAATGAGTGAATATACTCAAAATAGTATATGAAGGAAAAAAAATGATAGATTTCACACATTCATCCTTTCGAATAACAATAAGTTTAGTTGAACCCTTTATAACAACTTTAGAAATATTCTGAAATATTATTCTTGATTAAATGTAGTTAAAATTTGTAGCGAGAATGTTGTCTTATACCGTGAAAAAGTATGTATTGAATTTTTTCCTATTATATATATAATAGGAAAAAATTATATTTAAATGAATTATATGATGAAAATTTTCCATTTAAATGACTTATATAATTTTCACCATACTATGAATAAAAATTATTGGAAATATGTTTTAAGCAATTTAATTAAAGAATACTTTTTAATGAATAACTAAAGAGAAATTTTTTATTTGAATAAATATCAATAATTCTATTAAAAACAATTAAAAACTGAAAAAAAAAATGTTTGTGTGGCAGTTGAAATTTAACCTAGAATTATTTTTAATTTATAAAAATAATTTTCATAAGTATTAATATTCAAATAAATATACGGTTAAAATGGAATTCTTGCCTTCTTGGTTCAAACAAAGTTTAAAAGTCAAAATTAACGGTTAACTGATAACTGTTCAACAACTACATGAAAATGAAATATCATATATAGGAGGAAGTTTATGAAATTACAAAGTAGAGGAGAATGAGTAGCGTAGTTTACTCTAAAATAAATCTTATTTAAAGTAGCACTGTAAAACCATTTTAAAATTAGATTATGTTTCAACCAGACACATACTCAATATACGATCCAGAGCACCTTACTTCCATGTTTCTTTGAATGGAGATTATTGTTGATTTTGAATTCAGTAAAGCAAGAAACAAATTGAGACTTTATATATTGATAGTAGAAGAAATGGGACACCAACAATGGTGCTGTGTTCTAACCAAAACAAAAAACAACCGTGGTGTAAATTACAAATATCAATAAATCATATATAATGTAATGAAGATTACAATAAATTTGATAAAAAAAACATAGGAAAGTATATTATAGAAAGAAATAAAGAATTTTAATGTGAGATAAGAACACAGGTTTATGGAGCACGTAAACCCGTCATGAATATTACAATAAATTTGTTAAATACTACCTCCGGTCCTAAATATAAGACTTAATTGACTTTTTTTTGGAGGGGTTAAGGTTGCGAAACAGACTATTAAATCATGACATATTTGATATATTTTTAGATTATACATTAGTTTATAGGTAAAATAAACTAATCTAAGAGAAAAAATTAGGTAAATCAATTTATAATTAACTTATTTTGCTTTTTTATAGGATTTTCTAAAAAATTCAATTAGGTCGTATATTTAGGACCGGAGGGAGTATCATTTTGGAGATGTTTGATATTCTTAAAAAAAATAGAAATGATGAATAATATAGGTGTTGTGTTTTCTTTGGAACATATAAAGCTCCGATAATCTTCACTTTATTCACAACCATTTTCATTTTTTTTAGTTATTCACCGCCCGGTTTAATCTGGGTCGAGGGTAGGAATGTTGCCCACATAGGCAAGGTTGTCCCCTCTCCCAATGAGAGAGCTTCCCGGAATTCGAACACGCGTTCTCAACCTTACGGGGGTTGTAGCCCACTTACCAGCTCAACCAACTACCCATTGGTTACAACCATTTTCAGCTTTCTCGATAATTTATATATATATATATATAAGAGTGGGTATCACTCATTGTAGAAATTCAGAACAATATATATTATTTTACTATGAAGTACATATTTTACATATTTAGTCATGCTTTTGATTTGTAACTATTATGACAATTTATAGGGCAAATGTGCAATCTTACCAATAGACTTTTATCAAAATATAGCACTAGTATAAAAACGTTATTTTTGTGCAAATTTACCGATAAACAACTAAAATATGTGCAATTTTGCTAAAATTGTCAACTTTTTGGATAATGATCGTCAAAGGTCAACATTCTTGGTAACTAAAATTTTAACAGTATAATAATTGCTAAAACATGTCCATTGTACACATTGCGACTCAAGTATCCATTATAGTTCTTAAAAGTTTGATTCATTTATTCTTAAAGCTTTCTCCAAATTTGTTCTTAATATAATAATATCATCTCTCCTTTTAAGGAAAAATTTTGAAAAATGTAATCTTACATAAAAAGAAAAATCATTTATTAATATTAATGGCTTTTAATTATTTTCCTTATGAAATTACTTATCTTACCAAAAAATAATTATGATACAGACGCTCAAAAGAAGTTCAATGTATAATATGATGAATATCTAGAAGGATATGTAGGACCTACCTATATTTTATTGACCAGTCAACCTAAGTGGACCCACATTCAATGTACGTACTGGCCTCATAAATGCCACGTGGGATGAGATGCACATCCATTTAGATACCGATTGCTATCATTACATACATTACACCTTATATTTTGAAACCGCTCGATAGCACTCTGAAATAATATTTATCTTCGATCCCTTTACCATTTGTGTATATCTACAACTCTTTTGAGCAAAGTCGAGATCTAAAACTATTTGCAACATTCATCATCTTTTTGTGCAATGGATTATAGCAACTTTTCAATCCCTAGTTATGGTGTCAATCCAGTGATAAATATCACTCCCAGTCAACTCCGTGAAAGCCATCAGATGGGGACTGAGCTAAGAAGATCAAGTGCCCTACCTCAAATAATAGATTTTGGACGATCAATCCCAGTGCCTCCAACTTTCCCCCAAGGTACTATTAAGAGAACACACACCTATCTACACCCATGCACAAACGCAAATTGATGATTTTATTTTATAATAACTTAATTTTTTTACAGGTATGATCCTTGGAGAACATCTATTCTCAACAAAAATGCTAAGAATGCGTCTTTTCGGTTATGACAACATAAGTAATAATAATACAAGAGCAAGTGCTAGTCCCATAATCACTAATATTAATTCGGAAGAATTTGAGGCAAGAGAAGTGACTAATGGTGATCAATTGGATGGGCGAATACGTAGCATCACCAAGCAAAAGTATGGCCCATACACATGCTCCAGATGCAAGGAAGTATTTCCAACATCACAGCACTTTGCAGCGCACGTGAGAGTCCATTATTTGGATGATACAAAGGAAGAAACGAGAAATCGTATCCTCGAGAAGATAAGTAGAAAAAGAAAATCTTTTCATTTGCATGACTCAAGGGAAGGGATAACTATTGTCTCTAGTCCTCCAGTAGTGCAAAATCAAGACAATAATGTTGTTGCTCAACAAAGAACTAACGTATCTGTTAAGGTTGAAGTACCAGATCTCACACAAGACCATTTTCCAGGTGTTACTCCAGGATTGCAGGGCAATCAAAATGGCTCTTCATCATTATTGGGCGTAAAAATCAACGGTCCAAATGCTCCTCCAGGGTTTGAGAATAGTTATTTTGGCCCATCATCATCTAATATTAAAACCAATGTTCCAAATGCTCCTCCAGGGTTTGAGAATAGCTACTTTGCCCCCTCATCATCCAGTGTTAGAATCAAGACTGAAGCTGAGCAGGTTTGAAGAATTGAAAAATAATGCTTTGTTTCGTTATGTGGTGGGTCTGTTGTGAAATTTAAGCTTTTGTTTTTACATGCTATTGTGATTTAGTCCAAGTGCGTTAGTTTGTTTATTTTGATTTCCCATCCCTCCGCCCCTCTTTATGTGTAAGAACTCATTTAGTCTCAATACCTGTAACAATGTTGACTCTGAGTTTCCTTAATTCCTGCGTAAGTTGTTGTAACTGATAACAGTGTCAATGTTGAAGACTGAATAATTAATTATTTACTATATAAAAGGGGAATCCCAAATAAATTGTGGTTGAATTTTAACATCTAAAAAAAAGATATTTTAAGTAGTAAATGTCGTCAAGGTCAGCTCTCTTGAGTTGACTCTAATGTAGGGTATAATTCCCCACAAGGGAGTTGTACCCTACATTAATTATTTCAACTTTTGGGACTTTTCTAGTATTAAGTCCCTTGTGGGGCTCAAATTAATTTTCCCACGAAGCAACTCCATTGTGTACGTTCTTCTTCCAACTTAGCACGCTCTACGTCCATGGCTGTTTTCTCACGTAAATAGATATTTCCCCCTTTTAGAATCAATTTACATTAAATGAACACAAATTCTAGCTTTTTATTAGCGGATATAATACGTCTGCATATTACCGGGATAAATATGACTTTTTATCATTAAATAATAGATACAACATACAAGGTAACATCAATAATGTGTATTTGTGAGCTATGTAATAATATTGGGATTTTTAAATAATGAACTATTAAATTTTAAAGAACATATATGGTAAGACATTATTGTAAGAGTATTTAAGAATTTCATTAAGAAAGGGAAGATTTAATGATGATGATTTGAATCATTTGCATTAAACTTATTAAGCCATTTATTTATTTGTTGGTACTGGAAAGTTTTTTTTTTTTTTTGATAAATGGTACTGGAAAGTTAGGCTATCTGTTTTGTATCAGGTAAATAATAAAACTAGGGATGAAAGATTCTATATTATTACATATACTTTCTTCATGAGCTTTTATCATATAAAATGAAAATTAGATTATTGAAAAAGATATATACACCATCCGTTTGTAAATATAAAACACCATGTTTACCTAATTTGATTAGATTAATAGTGTAAATTAAGTTAATTAAAATCAAATGATTTTAAAATTACAGTTTAATTATCCACCTTTATTCCTCAACCTCCCTTTCTTATCTATTATTTATTACTAAAGAGTTATCAATAGAGGTAATTTGAGAAAATATTGAGAAAAAATAAAGAAGTCTTATACATTAGTAGAACAAATTCTCCTCCCCTAATAGGTCAATAGATCATATATTTAGGAATAGGGGGAGTATATTACAAATTCTTGAACATCAAAGGACAACATTAAGAAAATAAATAAAAAAAATGGAGGAAAAGAGATAAGAATTTTAAAATCAACATTAGTAAGAGAAAATCGTTATAGAAAAAGAAAAAAAATGTTCTCTAATAGCTATAGTTTCTCTTTAAGTTATGAATCGTCTAGGGCTTTAACAAAAAAATATATCTTCAAGAACCACTTATGCTCTAAAGATGTTGCATAAGCGTTATTTATTTAGGTCTCCATTCTTGTTATCACAACTGTACATAAATAATATAATCATTTGCCAAAGGATGATTTCTCCTTCCATTCCATAATAATAAAAGTCACTCATAAAAAATGTCTTTTATAAACATGTAAAAGTCACTCATAAAAAATGTTATTTCAATGGATAGAATCAATTCTATCCATTTGATGATCATTTCATGACCTTTATTGTACTTGCTATAACCAGTGTTATTTTGCTCTCGTTTTCCTCAATCTTTTTAAAGTATTTAGTCACGACTCACCAATGACGACTTTCCTCACAGAAATTGTTATTGAGTATTTGAAGTTAATTGAAGTTAATTATGGAGTGTATTTGCCTATTTCGGTAAGATAAATCCCTTTCTTGCCCCAAGAGTGTAGATATGATACTCCCTCTAGTCCAGAATATAAGAGTTTAACCGCCAAAACATTGTTTTTAAACATAAATGATTAAATTGATATTAGATGAAAACATAATAGACAAAACGTATACTTTAGCCAATTAGTAATAATAATAATAATAATAATCATAACGATGATATAACGAAATAACAATGATATTGTTATTATTTATCAACTTTTGTCGATCTAAAAAATGAGGCCAATTTATCCGAAACACAATGAGTTGAAGTTATTTTGCCAACTAAATAATAATAATTATGAATATTTGAAAGGCCATCATATCCTATTCAATTACAATTACTAGTAGTAATTAAAAAAGGGAAAAAGTTTTACTCTCTCAAGTAATGTAGAGAGATGCTCCCCCTTTTCTCTAGAATATAATCCATCTGTCAACCATGTCTCAAACCCCCTTCTTTGAAAGCTCTCTGAAAGATGAACATCCGCCTCACCCAGGCGACACACGATCCGCCAAGAAAGTTAAACTCAAGCCCACATCCCCTGAAGCTTCGCTCATGGAGATTAGCCCCCAAGCTTCCCAAGAAACCCACGTGTCCCCTACCCCCACCTACATCCCAGAAACCCCACAAGCAGCCACCATCCATGTAGAGCCACAACCGGAAAACCCTCATACCCCAACTAGGCCTTCATTCAAAGATAAGCTTCTCCACTCAGAGATCCCAGCCCCTGAGCCTGAGGAGGAAGAAGAGGATCTAGTCATAGAAAGTGGTGACGTCACCTATGACCTTGAAGGAGCCATCCCTGCGGTGCGGTTTGGGCCGCACATTTTGGATGTCCTCAACAAACGGATGGGCTTCTCAGTGGTGATCAAACTACTTGGGAAATCCATCGGATATCAGCAGCTCCGACCAGAAATCCAGAAGATTTGGAAACTAACCGGCACCTTCCGACTCACAGATCTAGAGGACGGGTTCTTCCTAGTCAGATTCAAGGTCGAATCCGACTTCCACCACATTCTCCTGGGTGGGCCGTGGGTAGTTTATGGCCACTACTTGTCGGTGCAACCTTGTGCACCAGATTTCAGATCTCAGGAGCATCAAATCAAGAAGATTGTGGGATGGATTCGGCTGCCCCGCCTATCTGCAAGGTACTATCATAAACGATTTGTTAGAACCATTGACAACATCTTTGGCCGAGTCCTGAGAGTGGATTACCACACTGAGTCAGGGGAACGGGGTAAATTTGATCGGATGGCAGTGGAAATTGATCTCACTAAGCCGCTCATCCCTAGGATCCAAGTGGATGATGAAACAATCCTAGTGGAATATGAGAATTTACCGATGATTTGCTTCCATTGTGGCCGTTATGGACATCTTAGAGATTCATGCCCGGAAACCCAACCCGCTCGGCCAACGCCACTGTCGAGCCAGCCGGAAGAGAACATTAAGGCCATTGTAAATGTAGAGGCGGGTGGTCCCACGTCAGAGGAAGAGCACTTTGGCGCTTGGATGCAGGTGCAACGTAAGCAAAGATTCCCTGCCAAAGGTATGCAAAAGCCTCTAGTGCAAGGCAACCTTGCCAGCACATCAGGGTCCAGGTTTGACGTGTTGCGTCAACACCAACCCCTTGAGACTACCAACCCGCCGAATGCTCAGATTAGAGCTGGTCCCACCCCTGCTTCTTCCCCTACAAGACACAAAAATGCTTCCCCCAACTCCCAAAAGAAACCTGTGGGGCCCAGTAAGCAAAAAGTGGCTCCGCCTACTACTCCTAGTAAGGATAGCATCTTTCAGTCACACCCATACACAGTCAACAGAGCCCAAACCACGCTGGATGCCTCAACTAATGCTGCCCTAACAATCCTGGACCCACGCCAACCCCAGTCATAGGTTGCTCGACCGCTCTTGTTAGGCCCTTCCCTATCCGAGGCCCACCAACAACCAACTCCCACTCTTTCTCATGATCCTGGGCCTCATGACCCTGGTCCAAAAAATAAAGGCAAGGGCATCAAGTTATCCTCTACCCCTGGTATAGCCAAGTTGGGCCGGAAAGGCCCAGAATCAAGCTCTGGACCACCTGCGCAAGTGATCCAGGACATAGCCAAGAGCTGGCACACAACTCTGAATGCCGACGATATCTCCATGCTTGTTGAGGGAGGTGATTTCTCCTCATCCCCTTCTTTATAGTTGTTTTATGTCGATTATTACATGGAATTGTCATGGAGCACTTAATAAAAAGCTTCCTTCTACTGTTAAGTCTCTTGTCTCTAACTATAAGGTTGATATTTTTGTAATTATGGAGCCCAGGATCTCAGGTAGCTCAGCTGACAGAGACATTCATAAATTGGGTTTCCACAACTCTCACAGAATTGAGGCGTCTGGTTTTTCTGGCGGGATATTGGTTCTTTGGCGGCCCTCAATGGAAAATGAAGTACTTGATAACCACCTTCAGTTTGTCCACATGAAGGTCCGGACATTTAACCCGAGCTCAGAATTTTACTTCACTGCCATCTATGGCAGCCCCAAGCCTTGCTTCCGGAAATTTTATGGGAAGATCTTGGCCTGATTTCTCCTGGCCAGTCGGCACCTTGGCTCCTATCTGGCGATTTTAATGTCATTCTCTCGGGTGATGAGCGCAGGGGAGGCTCTAGTAGAAGGAATATTGGATGCCACCTCTTCAAAGACTTCATTAACCGACTTGGGCTGGTTGATATGAGGTTCATTGGACATAAGTTTACCTGGAGAAGGGGAACCCTTATGGAGCGGCTTGACCATGCTCTGTGTAACACCACATTTATCCACACTTTCAGCAACAATTTAGTCGAGCACCTTCCGAAATTCAAATATGACCACCGGCCAATCCGAGTGTGCTTGAATTCTTCCCCTCGACCCATCTATACTAGCAACTTCAAATTTATCGCTACATGGGTACTCATGATAGCTTCTCTTCTATGGTCCAAGGAGCTTGGGATAATACGCTCGATATCTCTACCAATCTGGACAACTTCACGAATGCTGCTAAAACTTGGAATAAAACTGCCTTTGGCCATAGTGGTAGCAAAAAAAGGCACCTCCTTGCAAGGCTTAAAGGTATTCAGGAGAAGCTCCAACATGATCCTGATCCTGATCACCTCTTGAACCTCGAGGCCTCGCTCATGGATGAGTTTGAAGAGATTCCCTTTCAGGAAGAACTACTTTGGGCCCAGAAATCCTCCTCCCAATGGCTCTGCTTGGGCGATCGGAACACGTCTTTCTACCACACTAAAGCCATAATGAGGAGGAGGCAGAATAGAATATCTAAGCTCTGTAGTGATGATAGGGGGTGGATCATAGGTGAGGAGCCTCTCGCCGAGCATGTCCGATCCTTCTTCTCTGACCTATACTCTATTGATGATTTAGCTCCCCAGCCCCTGCTCATCTCCGGCAAATTCCCAGCCTTATCTACTGACCAGCTTCATTCCCTGGACACTGATATCTCCATGGCTGAGGTCAAGCAAGCCATTTTTGAGATATACCCTCTCAAGGCTCCTGGGGCTGACGGCATACACGCTCTCTTCTATCAGAATCAATGGCAAACAGTGGGGCAATCCCTCTTCTCCTCAATTCAAAAGCTTTGGCGGGGACACAGTTTGCCTCCATCTGTTAATTGGACGCTTTTGGCACTCATCCCTAAGGTCCCCAATCCCTCTCATATTAAGGAATTTCGCCTCATAAGTCTTTGCTCCGTGCTTTATAAGTCAGTTAAGAAGGTCTTGGCCAACCGCTCTAGAGATATCATGCCTACTCTTGTTAGCTCTTATCAAACCAGCTTCGTCAAAGGGAGGAGTATAAGTGACAGCATTATCATCGTGCAAGAGGTAGTGCACTCGATGAGGAAAAAAAGAGGCAATGGGGTTGGATGGCCATTAAAGTTGACCTTGAGAAAGCATTTGACCCCCTCCGATGGGACTTCATTAAAGACACTCTCATTGATGCTGGCCTCCCGGCAAATATGATCAATCTTATCATGGAGTGCATTACAACCTCCACTATGCAGGTCCTATTGAATGGCCAAAGGACTCCGGCCTTCTCTCCTCAATGGGGAATCCGCCAAGGAGACCCTCTCTCTCCATACATATTTGTCCTTTGCATGGAGAGGCTGTCGCAACTCATTCAAGCCGAGGTTGAGGAAGGTACCTGGGAGCCAATCATCATGGGACGCCGCGGTGTTCCCCTGTCACACCTATTTTTTGCTGACGACCTAATCATCTTCAGTAAGGCCTCCTTAGCTCAGACTTCCCTCATCCAGCGTGTTCTTAGTGGCTTTTGTGAGGCATCGGGGCACAAGATCAGTAATGTCAAATCAAGAGCCTACTTCTCTATGAACATCCCTATCACTGCTAAGCGGGATTCGTGCCGCCACCTGGGCTACACGGAGACGGATAACCTCGGTAGATACCTTGGGGTGCCTTTGATCAATGGAAGGGTCTCTTCTTCTACATATAACTACATAGTGGAAAAACTGCAGGTTAAACTTGCCGGGTGGAAGGCCCGCACTCTCTTATTAGCAGGAAGAATAACTCTTGCCACTTTAGTTCTCACTGCAAATCACGCTTATACCTGTGGCGTCTTGCAAATCCATTCTAAAAAAAGTGCGGAAATTCATCTAGGGGGACACTGAAAACCACAGAGGAATTAGCCTGGTTCGTTGGGAGGAGGTTTGCCAACCAAGAAAGTTTGGTGGCTGTGGTGTCCTTAGGATGATGGACCAGAACAAAGCCTTCATCACCAAACTCATCTATAGGCTTCACGCTGAGCCTTACCAGTTATAGACCCGTATCTTGAAGGGTAAATATGGCATCTCATTTCCTGAATACAATCCTCATCGAGCCCAAGCTTCTCATTTTTGGCAAAATCTCTGTAAGTGCTGGCAGGATGCATTGGCTTGAGGACTTCGGCCCCCTAAAGAACCGAGCCTTTGCTGACATCTCTGACCAGGATTTACATCAGCCTATTGCGAGCTACGTGGATGAGTCTGACTGGCACTGGCAATCAATCACACACCTCCTTCCCCCGGACATCCTAGCGGCAATCTCCAAACTCCGCATTTCACACTCACCTTCTGAACTGACCTGCCATTGGAGCCTGACTACAGCAGGAGAATTCTCCACAAAGTTAGTCTATGAAGCGAGTCAAGTTCTGAATAGGAATGATGCCAATGGCCTGTGGGGGAAGATTTGGAAGCTCCCTATGGCTCAGCGAGTCCGCACTTTTATCTGGCTTTTCTTCAAGGAAAGGCTTCTTACCAATAGCCAACGAGTTCGTCGGGGTTTCACCCAGGACTCAACCTGTTCCTTATGTGGCAGTACCCTGGAAGACTTGGCCCATGCTCTAAAATATTGCCCGCTTGCAGCCTCGGTGTGGAGGAAAATTTTGCCGGGCGACATTTACTCAGATTTCTTGAGAATACCTCTAACACGATGGCTTGTAGCTATTCTCATGAAATCTGAGATCAATGTTAGCTGGAAGATTGGCCTTTGCATCACTGATTTAACTGTTTCCTATTCGCCTTGGGGTTAAATACAAGTTATTTATGAAACCAAGGATTGCAACACAGTGACACAACTTTGGGTCGTCTCTCTCTAGGAGTCTTGTAACTACCCTAAAATGAACTAAATATAAATTAAAAGTGACAAAAGGAAAGAGGTTTATTTGTTTGGTTTTTGAAATTAACTAATTAAACTAGTAAGAAAATGTAAGTGCATGTTTTTGGTGTTTTTCAAATAAAGATGTGAAGGTTTAAAATAAATGCAATGAAAAGGGGCTTTGGTAGTGATTCAATGGTTCAATTGCTTCTTTAGAAATATCGTGGGAGTTATATCATTCATCAAGTCTATTAGAAAAATCCCAAAGCAACCACTAAGGGCCCTCCAACACTAATTAATAGCTAATCAAGCAACCACTTAAAACTAGCCATTACTTAGGGTTCGGGTTAGGTTCCACTTGATGTGTATTAGAAATAAGTTCGTAAATCAAAATCCTCTTCAAGGGAGTGCAACCACAGCAACCTAATTGAAACACTAGCTATTCAAGCCAAGCAACCACTTAAAGCATGTAAAGCATCGTGAATCAATTCACATAGGAAATAAGGAAATGCATAACATTTGACATACAAACATAGTATCCAATACATATGATATCAATCCATAACAAATAGAAAGATAAAACCATGTCTCTACCCAAAATACACAAGGAATTGCAACCACATATCCCAAATATACAATGAAAGAGTATGAAACAAGAGAACTCCCCTATGAAGCTTATTGAAGCTACTGAACATCATCACACCACCAAAGCACCAAGAACTTAGCCTCTCATGGAAGGAGGAGAGGAATTTAGCCCAAAATCTACCCAAGAAGTGGTTGTGATGAGGAGGGATGAAATGAAGAAGAAGGGTGGTGAAAATGGAAGAGGAGATGGAGATGAAGAAGAAAATATGGAAGATTTGAGGTGAAATGTCGTGGAGATGGAAGTGGAATGAGTGGGTTTGAGAGATTTTGAGTGAACCCTAAAATAGCCACCTTATTTTCGTGTAAATGGGGCTTGGAGAGAGGCTTGGGGGGTGTTAGGAAGCTTATATAAGGTGTAGAAACCCTAAATTCGCGAATCTGAATTTTTACTGCAGAATGGGGCCCAGGTGGCGCCCATGGGCGCCCCCAGGGCTCCAATGTGTGGCGCGCCACTCTTCTTGCGCCCCAGTGAGGCCCCGGGGCCCCGGTGGGGCGCCAAACTGAACTCCTTTTTTTCTTCAAATTTTCTTGACTCTTCCTTTTTCTATTGCTTCCTCCTTCTTGAGCAATGCTTCCATCACATCTTTGACTTCTCTTTGAAGTGTATTTTCCCATTGATCTACAAGAGATTTAGACTTGAAGTAGCATCACAAAGTTCTTGAAAAGATGAATGATAATAAATCAAGTTAAATATCACAAAATTGCCCTTAACTAGAACAAATTCCAACAACTTAAGCAATGGCTAGAATCTATGCTAATTACGTGAAATTATCATCAAAACATACATTAATTCAATGGATTTGGCCATGAAAAGATATGGAAAAGTATGGTGCAATCAATCACCCTCTGGAAACTCTGGGATGCTAGGAACCGCAGGATTTTTGAACATGCACACTTCACACTTGAAGGCATTATTGGACAGACTAGATCGATAGCGCAACACACACAGCATAGCTTTAGTATCATTAACCAACTTTTGTAAATGCATAGAGTTGAGCCTTTGGCTCCACAGACTTGTAACTGGGCCCATGGCCTTTGTACAAACCATTTTTTGAATGAATGAACACAGTATCCTTCCATTCAAAAAAAAATTACTTGCAGTAATTATATCATATTCTTCTGCCGTAATTACCAATAAGAAACAAGGAGTTTACAAGATTCTTGGCGTCTCCAGGGTGTGGATGTATGGATTTAATATAATTGATACTGTATCTATGAGTGCATTTCAAAAAAGGATATTAGGTTAGAGGTGTAATTGTTTCATGCTTTGTTTTCATTGATAAAAAATTCAATATAATACGTGACACGTATATACTTGCACAGCTTTTATTTAAATTTTGGTTCTATCAGTTTAGTGTATAATATTTTCTATAATTCATCAAGTTAAAGGAGATGTGGATTGTAGGCTAAACAATTGGGTGGCTCATTTGAGACTGCACATCTCTAAAACTTGGATGTTATAATTCTTTAATTTTCTTTTCATTAAAGAAGATTTATTTTTGAAAATAAAACTGAGATTATAACTCGTGCAGACTTTGATACTAAACCTTGGCAATGAAACATTATATTGATCATCAAGATTAGGAGACATTCAAATATTTGTATTTGAATTTTGATAATTAAAGTTGAACTAGTGGAGTTGCACTTTGTAACAGTTATGATTGGACTAAAAGTATCAAATACAAGTTTGGCACCCAAATCAAGGTTAACAAAACTATGACACAGAAAAGTTGCTAACTAGACAAAAAGAATACGACAACATATAAGCCAAAAGTGAGTTTAACAATAGTATATAAATTAAATTATTAAAAGAAAATGCAAACTCTATCTATGCATTCATATCACATCTCAATATCTTCAAGATCTGGCAAAAGAGGAAAACGAAGAATCGCTACGATGCCACTTATTTGTGTTAGCTGCTCTCCAGATATATACATGCATGGACGAGAATACATGGACAGATCCTCCTGAATCCTTCATTGAGTTGACCAGGCTCTCATACGTTTTCCTCAATGTCATATCTGAATTCCTGAAAGAATCATCCGTAATGAGAAGTGTTTGCACAACTAGACATTCAATGGCAACCTCAATATGTGTTAATCCATAAGCAGCAAATGATGGATCATTTGAAATCATGTTGCTGTAGAAATTCTCCAAAATATCAACCTCTAGGGCTGCTTTTATGTTGAAGAATCTAAAACCTCTCTCAAGCTATGCATGTATCCTGAATTTGTATAATGATCCTGAACTTTTGAGTATTAATGGAGGTGGGAGAATTCAGTGCGATGATGATTTTTTTGAGAAAAAAAGGATGAGTGGTGCTTGTTTTTGTAAATGGGTTGTAGGAGTTTAACAGTAATCAAGAAGATGTGAGAGAAAATAGAAACTAAAATCAACTTGTAAAGGAAAAAATATTACAAAAGATATATATAACACTTGACGTTTTCTTTTGTGGGACGTTCTTTGTTTTCTAATCTAAGATTTTTTTTTTCACTTATTCCATTACTACTAACAATCAATTAGTTCCGTTTTGGAGAATTTAGGCCTACATAAGAAAAATTCTATAGCCCTACGTAACTACAATCTAATTATCCACTGGTTTTGGAGAATGTAGGCCTACCAAGAAATCTCTATTACCATTATGTAATTTTTTTCCCTCAATTTTTTTTATTTTAAAATTTTTTACCCAAAAAAATACTCAAATGAAGGTATCAGTTTACTTTCGGCAAAAGTTCAATTATTTTCCATTTGAAATAAGCCTATTATTTATCATTTGAAATTTCTAATGGGGTAAAATGTATAAAAAGTTATGTATAGATTAAAAGTTCAAAATAAAATTTTATGTGAAGTAGAAGGGTTCAATATATATATATATATATATATATATATATATATATATAGAGAGAGAGAGAGAGAGAGAGAGAATACATACGTGTATGTATGTGTGCGTTTGTGCATTTTCTCTTCTTTTTTGTTTAATACTATGACTCTTGGTTAAAGAAAATATAATTTGATAAATTAAATAGTAATTTTCAATTGATCATAGAATTCTTCATTTTATATAATAATCGATCATTGATATAATTAGATTCTTTGGACTTAAAAAACAATATCGGTGATCCATAATTCTCTCTTATACTAGAGGCCGATGATGTCATTGTCATTCAATGGCCTTTTCAAGAGCAGAAATAATCGCCCACTAACGGTGGAAAACACGCTTCTTCCCAACCACGCATGTTATATATATATATATATATATATATATATATATATATATATATATATATATATATATATATATATATATATATATATATATATATAGATACACCACATCTCTTAGGATCCACATTCTCTCATATCATCTCTTAAGTGCTTCCAACACCAAATCCATAAACAATGTCAAGTGGAAACTTCAATGCTGGCCTATCTAAGGTGAATTCATCAATAACTTCTTTTGGAAACCTTACTATAATAATAACTCTGATTCTGCAATTCTTGCCCATTTTTAGTAACACTACCAAACTGTACATACCTTCTTTCAATTTCTAGATATCAAAATAAAAGAATACACACACGTCAGATATTTTGTTTTCAAAATTAATAATGTTCATGGTTGTACTTTATTTTTGCAAAAGAATGTCCATGGCTATTTATCTTAATTGACTAACCAAAATTTTGTGATGTGTCTAATTAAATGTTTTTTTGTTTGGTGGATTGAAGAAGGCAAACCAATGTGCAGAAAACACGAAGAAATCAGCAAATGCTGCAAAGAACAAAGCAAGTGAAGCCCTAGACAAGGCTTGCGATGCTGCTCACTCATCTGGAGGCCAAGCTCAACAAAAGAAGGAGGAAGCTGTTGGCTTGATCCAACAGGTTAATTCATTATAAAACTATACACACATTTTATGTGTTACTTATAAGTAACTCTAATGTCATCCATTAGACTATTTATAACTTCTTGATTATCTTAGATTGATTAATTACATCGATCAGCTGGTCCAAAATCACAGAAGTTATATGAATATTATTTTAATTAATTTTCATAAAAAATAATAAGAACTAATGAAAAACTCGTTGTAAATCTATTATTCACAAATAACATGCCTTATCTATCATGTTAGGTTTGTATGTTTTAAGAATATAAAAGACATGTACCTAGAATGTTATCCGAATTGAAGACAGTTTGTTAATGACTTTTTGAAATTAAGAATGATTCAATATATGTTTCTATATAATCAGAAAACCTAAATTTGTAAGAAAATATAAATTTCTCAATTAATCTGAAAAATGTTGAAATATGCTGTTGATAATGCAGACAACGGAGCAAGTGAAGAACATGGCTCAGGGTGCTGTGGACACCGTGAAGCATACGCTTGGAATGGACAAGTAGAGCTGATAAATGAGGCCTCTTGTCTCCCTCCATATTCTATATATAATTGTTAAATAAATATGTATTATTGTTTTCATTTTTATTAAGAATTATTGCTCTATCCTAATCATTAGGGATTAGCATAAACTTTGCCATTTTATTATGTGATTTCCCTAATGAAATCATGCAATTTGTACTAATTTTTTTTCCATCTTTGTTATTATAAAAGATATAATTGTATGTTTGTTATTATCAAATGTCAGGAATAATCATTTTGGATATAAGTGTCCGGAATCATTATAACACAAAAAGTAATGGAAATTTAGCATTTTTTGTTGTGTTTTACTAAAGCGTGTAACTCCGATTTTATCTATGTGCAATCTTCTGATAATTAAAACTGATTTATTTGGGTGATGAAAGATGACAGATTTTAGTGAATTCCAAAAAAAGGAACAAGTAACGTTTTAAATATTATTTTTAATTAATTTTTAATTGTATAAACTAGGAAAAAGTAAGTAATTTGAAATTTCAATTCCAGTTCTCTTTTTTTTTTTTTTGAAAAAAGTGCAACTTACTGAATTCTCTCATCTACTTTCTATCTAACTAATTAAACCCATAATGATTTAATCAATAAAAGTTAATTAATAGAAATGAAAACATTAATTTTAAAACTTTTAAATTAACGGTTGTCAAAAAATAGTTAAGTAATTTAAAAACTTATTGAAGGCAAAGCAAGAATGGTTGTCAAAAACTATGGGAGAACCCGTACGAGCAGAGCACCCCATAGATAGACACCATCTAGAGAAGCAGTGCCATGGAAGGAAAACAGGTAATTTTCAGCCACACACTGAACTACAACGCATGATGAATGAGATGTTCAACACTTTTTTTTTTACCAGAAAAAAATGTTCGACACTAATGCCTTGGATTTGCCTACCAAACAAATTAGCAGTGGTCATCAGAAAGACAGGGAATATCGACAATTATTTTTTTATCTAAATGAATTCCTGGTCGAAATTCTATTCTATTAATAGATCAGAAGTATGTTCTAACAATAGAAGTGTCTTCACTCTATCATTTATCTTTTTGACAAAAACATTTTTTTGGTCTAGAACATCTTTTCTTCACTGCCTTTTTATGTGTGAAATAAATTGTGCATGATCTTTACTTATCATTTATTTAGTTTGATGCATGTATAAATATAAACGTCTCATCTCATTAATGGAAGAAGTTCATTCACGAGAATGGATATTATTTAGCTGATATTAATTAAATTTTGTAATGCTTTTTTTAGTTTTGATGAAAATATAACGCGTATACATTATATATTGTTCTCTTAGTTTGCACCAACTTTGATTTGTTTTATAGTTTCTTTTTTATCAGCATTTTGGTTTTATAGTTTCAAACAATATGTTTTGGCATCTCAAATTTCTCTCCACAACATTAATTATTGTAATTTACTTAAGACCTTGACGGTGTTAAAACATGATGATGTGGCACAAACATTATTTATTATACATATGCGGCTTAACGACTAGGTAGCTTCTTCTGGCTAAGAGATAATTTTCCTTTCTTGAAAAAAAAAAACAATCCGTAGACGAAAGCCTTCTTCCATAATTAGCGCGCGGTGTTAATGTTACATCATTATTTTTATAACCTTGCAAAATGAATGATTTATAAATATCACTATTTTTTTTCTCTTTTTAAACCATATGAATAAAACTCAGTATATGACATAAAATAAATTCAACATATGCGGAGACCTATAGATATAGGTTTTGTATAAGTTATTGTGAACAAGAATTAAGTAGAGATTATTTACTATTTAATTGTAATTTGTTTCTCAAAAACTTGATATTTAAGTTACCAATGTCCTTACTTAATATTGCTATTAAAAAATGCATACTAGGTGAGTAAATGTAAAATTAATTTATTCATTATATTATTTTAAAAAGGAAGAATCAAAATTAGCCTAAAAGGATGATAATCAAGGCGGACTAAATGAAAATTAGTTTTACAATTATAAAGAATCAGTATTTTGGCCGTGTAAGTTTGGCAACTAATGCACTTTGATTTTGAGACGCCTGGCTTGATTGCTCGTAGGCCTCAAAAATATTTAAACATTTTTTTTATTTTCATTAAGGAATTAAATTAGACAACTAAAATTAATATTTAAAACAAAACATAGATATTTTCTTTTGACAAGTGCTTTAAGAGATATATAATATATATGTAATCAAAAAAAGAGATATATAATATATATTTTCATTTTTCAAATATATGTGCACAAACTTCTCTTTTTGATAGTCTACAATCTACATGATGTATTCGAACCTTCTAAAATGCAATTTAAAATTCTATGTTTGCCTTACATTAATAACAAATGAATTTGCCAATATTATACATGGGGAAATATTTTTGTAAAACTACTAAGAATAAAATGAAAGATTCTAGAAAATCTAATGCACTTCTTGAAAAATCAATTAGAATACAATGTTTCTGCTAAATATATCTTTGATAACCATAAATTAAAGTGCAAGTTAAAGTTTCCAGGAGATAAAAAAGTCACAAATACATAAGTTAAAAAGGTGCAAAATTATTTAAAAAATGAATTGACGAGGTTAAATAGGCCATTGATGGGCCTAAAAGATTAGCTTGTTTAAATTCGCATCCTACAAGTGCAAGCTAGCCCTTTTGAAGTTCGACTTATTCTAAAGGCTAAATAAATTTTTCTTTCTGTAAGGACTTTCTCCATGTGAAAGCTAAAGCCTCCATAGTTACGACTCTAGATTTTAGTGGGCTTAGTGTAGCCAACTAGGCAAACGAGCTAATGAACGCACGCCAACGAAGTTATGTGTTTTATTGAATTTTCTCATGCGATGCGACTTGATTGGTCCCACAAACAAGGACATCAACATTTTGTACTATTTTAATGATTTATTATAATAAAGAAACTGGCACACAGCAACTCGCACAGTGTAGTTGAGCACTTGAGCTTGCGAAAAATCTACAGCTCCTAGTTCAAGTTTTGCAAATCTCAATGCAGTTCGAATAGTCAAAGCTACCAGGTCAAATCAGATCTATATCAGCAAGGCATCATCGTTTGTCACCGTTCATCTATTTCAAAATATGCTCTGAATTTTTAAAATAAATTCATTTTTTATTTTTTATTTTTTTTTGGGA
Organism: Mimosa pudica; assembly: GCA_029929735.1. Classification (NCBI taxonomy): domain Eukaryota; kingdom Viridiplantae; phylum Streptophyta; class Magnoliopsida; order Fabales; family Fabaceae; genus Mimosa; species Mimosa pudica. The sequence goes on along the minus strand of JAKELP010000047.1, from coordinate 447,003 downwards.
AAATGTCATTTAAATCCCTCCGAATATACAAAAGGACAATTCAGGAACTCAAACTTCTAAAAAGACCATGAAGGAACTAGGACCTAGTTGACATTTTAAAATTGTGTGAAAAGACAAAATTGCCCTAATCATAAGACAGAAATTACTAACCACCCTATTGAAAATGGTGGGTGTAAGGGTGGTTAGTAATTTCTGTTTTATGATTAGGGCAATTTTGTCTTTTCACACAATTTTAAAATCTCAACTAGGTCCTAGTTCCTTCATGGTCCTTTTGGAAGTTTGAATTCCTGAATTGTCCTTTTGTATATTTAGAGGGATTTAAATGACATTTTCCTTTTTTTATTAAGCTTTAAGCTTTGTAGTTTGGATTCGCCCCCAACCTCTCTAACATCATCGTCCATCGATTTAATATGGATAATATAGAACAAGTTTTTCTTCTAACTGATCACCAAGTTTAGTACGTACAACTAATTAATCATGTAAGCTTTTGAAACTTGATGAACTCGAGCCTACCATGATCCACCAATTTGATTGACGCAAAATTGATGGATTTTTAATAAAGAAAATATTACAATGTGTGGTCCTAGCGTACTCATTTTTAATGTCTTTGTTTTATTAAGTTTTGAACCGGACATTTCAATCAATTAAGTTTGACTTTTCTAAAGATATCAGCCCATATATGTTAATTAAAACTTATATAGGTTTCTATTGTCTATAAATCTTCCAGATTTTTTTATCATTGCGATACAATATAGTATTAGAGTAGCAGCTTGTTTTTTGTTTTATAATTTAAGATACTAAAAACCAAAATGAGATCATAACATGAATAATATATACCAAACCCAAAAATTTTGAAAATTATACAAACGTAGACATCAAGTATGACACAGAATCTCTAATCATCTTGCAACCGTAGGCATCAAAAGTACTAGCTATTTATAAAATCATACAAACACAATCTTAGTGCAAGATAAACAACTATTAAAGAGAAAAAGAAAATAAAACATTAACAAAAAGAAGTCGCAATTACAGTTGTTCCGTTGTGGGAGACGTACTAGCATTGGGTTCAACTTTTCTCAATTGAATCCCATGTTTATGTGAATCATCTTCATAAGCATAAGCAAAGCCTCCATGTCGGGTCATATCCATACCCGCCAGCTCATCCTCTGCAGAGATTCTCAATAGATTGAACTTGTGAAGAATAAAGAACAAAGTCCCCATGGTGGCACTAACCCACCCAACAATGACCAAAATCTGAATCACATGAGCACCCAACAACCTTCCTCCACCGCCCATAAACAAGCCATGTGGACGACCCAATTTATTAGGATAAACCTCATCCACATACTCCCCTTTTGCAAACAAGGCCGTGAATATTATCCCCCACGCGCCACACCCTCCGTGTAGTTGCGCCGCCTCCAAGGGGTCATCGAACCTCATTTTCTCTGCCAGCTTGTTGCAACCTATCAACACCGCCGCCGCCACCACGCCGCATATGATCGCTGCCCATGGCTCCACCACGGAGCACCCCGCGGTAATAGCCGCAAAGCCCCCAAGCAAACCTGTAGAAAGAATCTCTAATTCAAGATCATATGATTCATATAATATTTGTAAATAAGCTTTTAGGAAACATTTAGTCTTAGTCAACGAGCAAGGTTTTTTTCTTTAATCTTAAATGCATGCTTTGGTAGCTTTAATGCCTAAAACATAAGTCTTAGATACCAATGAAGTACTAATTCCTAGCATCCAAACTCTATCTTTTGGCCACCAAATAATATTTTTAGGACATTTAAGAGTAAAAAAAAAAACTTCATGGTATTGAAAGCTCATTTTCTAAAACTTTTAATCCAACATTTATAAATATACTTTTAAGGAAACTTTTAAGAGTGTGGGGTTCAAAATAAATTGTGAGGAGAGATAGATTTTGGAGTTTTGACTAATTTTCTCATTCTAACTAGCATAAATAACATGTAATTGATTTGATCCATTAGTATTGGAAAAACTGCATCTAGATCCCAAATAAAAGAATAAAATTCAAAGAGAGGTTTAAGGACTTGTTAATGACTACCAATAACAATATCGTTAACAAGTAATTAATAATAACTCATTGCGACCTCTTTTAAATTAAGTGTTTTATTTGGAACTCAGTGATAAAATTGTCGGTTTGATATTTTCCATCAATTGAAGCAGGGTTCTTACCGTTACAAACATCCGTCACATTCCAATGACCAGAGAGAATTCTTTTCCCAAACAGGGTGGTCAACGCGGCAGAGCAACCGGCAAGCGTGGTTGTCACGGCGGTCCGGCCTATCGCGCTCCACTGACCATGGTAAGTCCCGGTCTCATAAGCATTCAAAATCTTACCAAACGAGCCCGGATTAAACCCATACCATCCAAACCACAGCAAAAAAGTCCCCAACACAACAAGCGTAGCGCTATGTCCACGAAGTGCTATAGGCCTACCCGTATGGTCAAACCTCCCAATCCTGGGCCCCTCAATAAGAGCCCCCCATAGCCCAGCTATACCCCCAACAAGGTGGACCACCCCAGACCCCGCAAAATCAATGACGCCAGTGCCGAAGAGAAGGTCTGATGCCTTGGTAGGGCTAGCCCAACCATCACCAGACCAAAACCAATGAGAAACCACAGGGTAAACAAAGCCTGTGAGGAATGATGAGTAAATGAGATAAGCCACGAACTGGGTCCTCTCGGCGATGGAGCCGCTGGTGATGCCGGCGGCGGCGATGGCGAAGGCCCATTGGTAGAGGAAGTTGCTATAGTCGAAGTTTGTGTTGGGGACTTCCTTGAGGCCGAAGAAGTGGCGTCCTATGAAGCCGTTGGAGGGGGCACCGAAGGCGAAGGCGAAGCCGAAAAGATAGTAGAAGATGCCGCCGGTGGCGGCGTCGAGGACGTTGGTGAGCATGATGTTCATGCTGTTTTTGGCGCGGACGGAGCCGGCGCATAGCATGGCGAAGCCGAGCTGCATGGCGAAGACGAGGTAGGCGGAGTTGAGGAGGTAGGTGGTGTCCACCGCGAAGGTGGCGTCGGAGAGCTTGTTGGAGACGGCGGTGAATTGGTCGCAGATGAAGGTGGCGGCGGCCGCGGCGTTGGTCGTGTTGGCGCCAAATAACTGGGCCAGCTGTGTGGCCGAGCACTCTGGCAAGGCCATGGTGGTAATTGAATATTCTAAGTCTTCTAAGTGAGTGGTGTGTATATGTATGTATGTGGGTGAAGATTGATTAGTGAGAGGGATATGATTATTATTATTATGTGGAAGAGAAGAGAAGCAAGTTGGAGAGGGAAACGACGGGGAAGGTGGGTGTGATGGATGTGTATTTATAGGTAGAGATGTGGTGCCGGTCATTATTGGGTGAAGGAAGACAACTTTGGTGGGCGGACACAGGAGATAATATTTTTTTTATTACATTTCGATGTCATCATTATATTCGATATCATCATTTTAACCAATTTATAAGCAATGGTTCAAGATTTATTGTTCAAGATTTATATGTATAATACATCAAAGTAAATTTCATGACTTGTTGTCAAGGATAAATGTGTGTTGTAAATCAAACTAGAGGAGGAGAGCTCAATTCAAATGAAATAAATATAGAGACGGGATTTGAAGTTGGGGAAAATCATAACTATTTATTTATTGATGATTTTTTTTCATTTACAAACGAATCCCCAATAATAAAAACTAATAATTTGTTCAATTATTCACAGGATAACTTTTAGGGCCTGTTTGGATAACTTGTAAAATAGCTTTTTTGAAACCAAACCTAGGTTTGAGGCATTTGTTGCCAAACACTCAAAAAATGCAGATAAGCTATTTTACATCTGAAACCTCAGTTTTGGATCCAAAACCTCAGTTTGGAGAAAAGCTACTCATTTTTGCTTTTTTGGATCCAAATAAGCTATTTTGGTTAACAATGAAATGTAATACTCCATTCAGTTCTAAATATAAGACTTAGTTGACTTTTTTGGAGATGTTAAGGTTACAAAATATGTTATTAAATTATGATATACTACCTCCGGTCATAAATATAGGACCTAATTGAATTTTTTTTGGATAGAATAAAGTTGCGAAATAGGTTTTTAAATGATGACATATTTGATATTTGTAGATTATCCATTGGTTTATAGGTGAAATAAACTAGTTTAAGGGAAAAAATTAGGTAAATCAATTTATAAGTAACTTATTTTGCTTTTTAAGGATTTTCCAGAAAAAGACAATTAAGTCTTATATTTAGGACCGGAGGGAGTATTTGATATATTTTAAGATTAGTCATTAGTTTATAGGTTAAATAAACTAGTTTAAGGAAATATATTAGGCAAATCAATTTATAATTAACTTATTTTGCTTTTTTAGGATTTTCCAAAAAAGTTAACTAGGTCTTATATTTATTACAGAAGGGAGTAGTTTTTATCAAATATATTTTTGTAGTATTTTTTAATAGTTTTACTAACAATGATAAATTTGATCATTTAAATCTTTAAAATAAATTTTTGGGCAAAAGTGTCCTTTTTGGTAATTTAACATTCAAAAAGCTATTCTAGTGATACTTAATCCAAACACTTTCATTTTATCGAAAGCTATTTTTCAGAAAAGCTATTTTGCTTAAAAGCTATTCTCAAAAAGCTATTTTCCCATAAGCTATTCTCCAGAAGCTAATCCAAACAGGCCCTTAGTGGGTTAAGACTCAAATATTCTGAAAGTATTGCCTAAGGAGCTCCCAACTGGGAATTTTCTCTTATAAAAAATGATTGAAAAGGTATTATTTCGTAGATATAATGCTCAAAATTTACGGTTCAAAATGCTACAAAATAATAATTTCATGACACTTAATACCCAATATTTTTGTATTACTGCTACGAAATAATAATTTTAGAGAACCTCAATTTCAAAACTATTTTTAATGTTTGAAGCTTCTTAACTTATAAAACTTATGAGCGTAGTTAAGAGGCTTAAGTCATTTTTGATTTTGTATATATTCAACTTATTTAGCCGTTTTCTCAAAAAACAAAACTTCTTATGTACTAATAAATGAAAAGTGGCTAAATTATAGGAGTATAGATGATTATATTTTTCATTTGGAAAACTTGTATATAATCATTTTGGAAAATTTTCATTATAGAATCTACGAGGGATCTAGTGCCACCTTTTTTCTCGACATTTAGTTGGCAGTTCGAGTGTGAATAGAGTTGGGCCATGTATGACATTATAATATGGAAAGGAGTAGTGATTGAATGTGCGTGGTAGTGGGCGAAGACTTTTGACTTTTCAATGTTTGAATATTTGATTCTGTACGTAATGACAACAACTTAATAGTGGCCCCGGAAAACTTATAAAAAGTTGTTCTTTTCATATATTTATAAAGGATTTTGACTTAATAAAATTTTGATTAAATATTTTTAATAGGAGCATCATTCAACATCATAAAGTAATTTCTTGTGTACGTTGGCAAAAGAAAAAAACAATTTCATGAGCAATAATTCTGTCCTTATGAACCTTAAACCTTCGACATTTACTTTATGATATTGGACACCCCTGATGAATCTTAATCCTTTTGTATATAAGATATTTTTATAATTTTTTTATTATTTCCATTAAATAGGAGTTGTTACTATTGTAATCATTAATTATTGGTAATCCCTCGCTCACTTTTCCCATAAATTAAAACATTTAAAAGAATCACATTTATATTCATTATATTTATTCAATTTTAATCCACTTTTAAATTAGTCTGAAAGATTGTACTCTCTTAGGTCTTAATTATAAGATCCTTTGACTTTTTGTTGATGTTAAGGAAAATAAACTAATTTTGAGGAAAAATATAAATATAAACAATTTAAATTGAATAACTTTGTATCATTGGTTCCCCCAAAAACGTTAAAGGGGTCTTATAATTAGGACTAGAGAAAGTATCTACTCTATCTTATTATATGAAATCAGCAATGCACCACGTTACCAATTTCATGTATTTAGAGTATGTTTGGTTGTAAGAAAGAAAGTAAAGAATTCGGAATGAAAAGAGTAAGAGATGAAAATTAAAGTAGAGGTAATGATGAGAAAGTAAAATTTGTAGACCCAGGAAAAGTGTGAGATTGAGCGAGAGAACTTGTGGGCCCAGGGACATATGTAAATGACCATATTACCCTAACCTTTTCATTTATTGTGAGCTCATTTCCTCACTTTCTAAGCAACCAGATGTACCCAAGAAAAAAATATCCATAGTTCCCAACTTTAAAATTGGAAAGTGTCAAGTTTTTTTTGGCCGAAAAAAATTACACTTTTCACTTTTAAGGCTTTCCCCGCCAACATTGACTTTGGTCACTCACTATAATTTGTGTGTTGAAAATATATCTCTACCTCCACCTTTTCTATTCCTTAAACACTTTTTGTAATAATATCATGTTTATATAGAATATCATATAAAGAAAGGTTAATGCGTTTTCACTTTTCATCTGCACTAGTTATTTTGTAATACTCTCTCCGTTCCATAATATAAGATCACTTTAACTAATTTAGAGAAATTAAACAAGACATTCCATTGAGTTATGATTACATTAAATTTTCAAAATACCCCTCAACTAAATTTTAAAAATATAACCTTCTTCAAACCACTATTTTTTTTGGGTGAAGGGAGTATAGGGGTAATTTGGGGAAAACTTGAATCAAATTAGAAAGTGATCTTATATTTAGGAACGAGTTCTCCTCCCTAAAGTGATATTATATTTAGGAACGGAGGGAGTATATTTTTTTTATCAGATATTTTGTAATATAGTTTATTCTGTTGAAATGCATATCATTGTTTTATTAATAAATATAGTATACGACCAATGGGTAGTTGGTTGAGCTGGTAAGTGGGTTGCAACCCCCGTAAGGATAAGAACGTGTGTTTGAATCCCGGGAAGCGCTCTCATTGGTAGAGAGGACAACCTTGCCTATGTGGGCAACACTCCTATCCCTCGAGTCTGGATTAAACCCAGCGGTGATTAACAAAAAAAATATAATACACATTTTATAGTTCATTAATTACCAAGTACTTTTTTTTTGTCAAAAGAAGTACTTAAATATATACTCTTATATTCCATAAAATGCAATTATCCTATTTCTATGCTTCCTTTTTATTCATAATATTCATTTTTTGGGATGGTGAACGGGTCAAGGCATTAAGTTAAGGGGCTGATTGGTGTTGAGAAAGGAAATTAGAGAAATGGAAAGAAAAATGGTAAGAATAAAAAGTAAAGGAATTGGTGGGAAAGTAGAATTTGTGCCACAAGAAAAGTGTGAGATGAAAATAGAAAGTCTGTGAGCCCGGTATTTAAATTACCTCATATACCTTTTCCATTCCATTTTCTCCACTCCCAATTCTCAACACTAAACGGGCTCATAAGTTCATTGGATTGGACACCTAAAAGGCCATACTGGGGTCAATAAAAATATAATACTCCATCCGGTCCTTATTATATGTCATTAACTATCTCTAATTTTTTGTCCTTAATATAAGTCACTACCGCCGCATTAAATGCATTTTTCTCACTTTACCCCTGTCACTCCATATTCTCTCCTCATTTAATGCATTTTTTCCTACTTTACCCCTAACTCTCTTTCATATTTATTAATGCTTATGCATTTCTCTCTCTTAAAAGTACCATAATAAATATGGGTAATTTTGGAAAAGAAGCATTAACTCCAAACACTCAACTAACATTCACATGTTTTCTTAAGAAGCGTTTTTTTGACGGCTAGCTCTTACATTAGGGACCGGAGGGAGTAATAGCAAGATTAAGATTCCGAAGATGAAGGCTTTAAATGAGAATATTTCGTGGATCAAAATTAGAGATGGAGGAGCCTGTGTGGGTGTGTTCAGTGGGAGAGTACGCTTTCACCAATCAACTAACGAACGATGGCATTCAAGTCCAACCTTTTGTCCTTACACAAAAAAATCTTAGACATTTACTCTCCACTTGCACATTCCATACGTGGCAGCAGATCTTCCATTTTCGATAAGGTATGGCCTTCCAGTGGGCCTTTCACTTCTCTGACCACTAATTTACACTAGAATAAGTTTGCAATTCTGCCACAATATGTAACTAGAAGTTCATGGAGATGTAGGTTCGCCCTTTGCGAAATTCGTTTATCAGTTTTGTCGCTGACTCGCTGTCATCATTTGGGAATTTGGAGATATGTTATCTGGTTTATACAACAAGGATAAGGGAGGAAACATAAGCTCTTTGGTGGACGATAACCAAGTAAGATGATTCATTTTCGCAATAGTTTACATTAAATAAATTTTACATTTAACCCTCAAGGTATAAAGGATGGGTTAAATCACACGAGCACGTGATAACACTAAAAAATATAAGTTGGTAGTCGCACAAAAATTGAAAAAAAAATGTGATGGATATCGCGCTATATGGCTGGATAAGATACATGTATCTCAGTTTTTTGTTGCGCGATATAAACATGCGGCACTTTTTAATTTTTATTTTTTAAAAAAATAAAAAATAAAAGAGTTAAAAAAGGATGGATTAAATCACATTTATCATCATCTGTCGTATCATCATCACACAAGGTCAAATAAATATATAAGTTTGCCACATATTTTAGTGAGAGGTGAATCGGCAGAAGATGATGCGTAAAAGAGTTAAAAAATTAATTAAGTGGGTCATTTTTGCCCCAGTTTTGAAATTCGATGGGCAGTATTACTCCAAAAAAATTTACATGGTCATTTTTGTACATTCGTGACAATTACATGATCATTTTTGCACTTTAGCCCTAAATACTACTCCAAAAAGGTCTTGAAACAAAACCTGTAATCATTAATTTTCGCGGATTAAACCCCTTCTCTCTTACATGTGTAGTTATTGCCTTTTTCTCTCCATGAATATTAACAATCAAGTCTCCCATCTATTATTATCATACCCAATATCCCCACCAATCCATTTTCATTTTAGGGCCGGTTCTCGAGTTATTAGCTCTATCCTGTCTCCAACTCCTCTCTAACTTTTCGGGTGGTTATTGTGGAATCTTTCTCTCGTCGTTTTTTCATCGGCGTCTCCTTAATTCCCCGGTTCATGATGGGGGAGGACCGGGGAAGGAGACGTCTGTAACTGTCATTGGTATGCTTTTATATTTATTTCATTTTCGAATGATTTCATGGCATGTCTATGCTGAAATAAATTGGTTCGAGAATTTCGACGACAATAGAAATTTCTTTTACCAAATCTTCATCTTATGTATTAGTTTTGTGGGTAAGTGTTTCTGTGAGATCTGCTCAAGGAGATTTTTTGAAAACCAAGTTAATTGGTTTATTACCGACAAGAGGTGTGGATATTTGGAATTATTCTTTGAACAACCACTACTCAGTGACTTTTCTACCGGTTACGGTTCTTTTTATAGACCTATTCCCCAGTTTAATAAAATCATTTATGCTTTCTAATAAAAAAATATCACCGCCAATCCTTAGTCATTAAACTTATCATCACGACCAACCCAGGCCATTATCAACTTTCAAAATCCTCATAACACATTGCTATAATATTGTTAAAATCTTTACTACAACCGTGCTCAATTACACATTTGTCCTTAATGTATATTTATATATTAGATCCTCCCAAATATGTTTTAGTCATCACCCAAAAGGATCATTAATTAACTTTTTAGCAGCATTCATTTAGCTAGTATCGTTATTTTTAATTTGTCTCTGTTTAACAACTTCTTATAATCAAACATTTGTTATGATCTTCACTGAAAAAGTGTTGTTAAATTTCTAGGTTGCAATAGAAGCTAGTTTTTTTTATCTAAACTATATATTCTGATCTGTCGATCAATAAAATATCAATAAAACACTAATAAATGCACATACAAAGCACCCCTAAATTTGTAAATTATATTTATCCAAATGACAACTTTTAATTTGATGATTAATTTTATGCATAAGCCTTCAAAATTCTTTAGTCAAAAAATTATTTGGAAAATAATAAAAATCTGCACTATCATAGTCATGAAGCTCACAGTTTATATTTATATTTGTGCATTAAAAAAGTCCACAGCTATTAGTTATATATAGTTGTGAATAAAACCAAAGAAACATCTAATTTTAAATGGTTGCCTTCGAAAGTCAACAAAATCGTTATGATAATTAAAATATGAAAAACCAACTAATTCTTATTTTTTTATAATTGCACTGACTTTCTGTTTATTTTAAAAATATTCATTGTATCCAAATAATCGATTAGATATCAAAGAACATATTTAAAAAAATATTTTAAAAAAATTTCACTTAAAAACATATTAAAGTTTTATTTTACTAATTCTTCCCTCATCATATTAGTTCTCTAACTTCTCTTTTTAGTATTAAAAATTTATTAAAAATTCAATCATATTCTGTTTAGTATATTCAATAAATTCTGACAGAACTTCAGTAATTTTGACTTAAAATATTTGCATCTTGGTTGGAAATCTAATGGCATGTTCAACAAAATATTCCATTTGAAGATTTCAAATTTTAAATTGACATCAAATATAACATTCTTAAAATAAAAGAGAAAAACATATTAGATGTTTGAAAATTGCTGAGAGCTGCTCCAATTTTTTCAAAAAAGTAATAACTCCTTGCGGATTCCATACGTCCATCGCCTTCTGGGCGGCTCACTGACGTCATGGCCCTAACCACTGCTTGTTTCATTGAGATCAAAATGTCTTTAAATGAATACTCCTATAATGCAAAATATTACTCCCTCCGGTCTTTATTATAAATCACCAACTACCAATTTTTCTTGGTCCTTTCTATAAGTCACTTCATTGTTTCCAATGTGCATTAATTATTTTTTCCACATACAATCATATTTAATAGGGGAAGTAGGAGAGAGCGATAGTTAATACTCCCTCCGGTCCCTAATGTAAGAGCTAGCCGTCAAAAAAACGCTTCTTAAGAAAACATGTGAATGTTAGTTGGATGTCTGGAGTTAATGTTTCTTTTCCAAAATTGCCCATATTTATTATGGTACTTTTAAGAGAGAGAAATACATAAGCATTAATAAATATGAAAGAGAGTTAGGGGTAAAGTAGGAAAAAATGCATTAAATGAGGAGAGAATATGGGGTGACTCTTACATTAGGGACCAAAACCATTCAAATTTTGGGCTCTTACATTAGGGACCGGAGGGAGTAGTTAAGGAAATAAGTGTAATTATTAAGGGTAATATTGGAAAGTACTTGAATTGTAAGACAAATTAAATGTATTTAACCAATTTTATTGGTATGTGAGAAAGTTAGTTAGGTGACTTATAATAAGGACCGGATGGAGTATTATACTCCTCAATTATTACTTTTGAGTCGTGTTCATTCACAATGTTTGTATAGATATTCCATACACTTGATAAAGAAATATCAACTTTAGCATTGTAACCAAGCCACTCTTCCGCCTCTTCCACGGCTTTATTAAGAAATTTAACAAGGCCACTCTTTTAATCATTCGAATTTTTTTGTCAATATTTCCTTCATTTAAGTATATACTCCATTACCAACTTTTATTTTAAACTGTAATAAGTTCAGCTTTAAGCTCATTCACAAATACGGTGAATAGCCGACCGGCATCGAGCTGTGTACGGTGACTCGGTGAGGGCCATGTTGCCATTGGCTGACATAGTAGCAGAGCTGTGTATGGTGATTGGTGAGGGCCATGTTGGCATTCACAATTTTTCTGTTTTGCATTAATTTTAAGTCCCTCATTATGATCTCATATAACTATATCTCACGGGCATTATTGAAAATTGGAGCCAATTTATGAAACTTTCTTATTTATAATCTTTTTTGTGGCTTTTTTCTTTTTTATAATAATGTGATTCAATTGCATGTATATATAGGCATAGGCTAAATTATAATGTTCTTCTTTTATGTTTGCATTATATTTTGGAGTATTTTGAAATCTTAGGTTTTAAAAGTATATTTATAATTTAATTTTTGTGTGTTTGCACTATTATTAGTTCAATTTAATTAATATACAATGCTTTAATTTTCATTTTCATTTTTTGTATATTCATTTTTATTCACATTTAATTATAGAACGAATCACCCTTTAAATTTGTTGAATAATCACTTTCTGTTAAGTTGAACTCATTGTTTTAAAAAATAAATATTAAAAGTCAACATTTCAAAGTTAGTACATTAAAATTAGTGATGTAAACATATAATATCAAAATCATAGTTTGGCCAAACACGCGTGTGTATGCATGCATACAAAATCTTCTCAATCACTGTATTTTTTAAACGATTATATTATAAATAACTTTTAAATAAACAAGATTTTGCATTGAAAATTATTAGACAAACAAAGTTGTATAAAATAAGAGTTAAAAAATTGTGAAACATCAAGCCCAAATTTATTATCATATGATTAAAAGTTGTTGTTAATTTTTAGGCCAAACGATTATTATTATTATTGGGTCAATAGTTGTTAGTGACTTTGGATTTACATGCAATAACAACTTTTAGTTAGATGATAAAACTATTTGGCATGTCTTAATAACTTAATTAATGATGGTACCGTGATTCCACGAGACCTTATCCTAATTTAGTTTGTCACAAGAGACCTTTAATTAATTAAAATTTGTTAAATTAAAAGTGTAGATGCCAATATGAATTATTGTACTGCAACTAGATTTTTTATATTACGGCATCAACAATTTAGTCATTAAAATATAATTATAGGAGTAATTGTTAAATAAATTATAAATATACAAAATACTAAGAGACGGAGAATAATGAAACCGCGCATGAATCATGACGTAATCCAAGTGTTTGGATGATCTATCTACGTACAGCCTTCTTATGCGGCGATGCCTCATGATCGATTGATTATATTTTGGTATTTAAACACGCTCTTAGATACGTCTTTAATTAATATTTTTGGTCAACCCTCAGATCCGTCATCCATGACTCCATCATAAATGAGACTTCTACTACCTTTTGAAAGTTTGTGGAGAAATGAATTTGTATAGATAGCTGATTTATAGTTTAACCAATTAAAATACAAGTACTCCCTAGTTCTTAATATAAATCACCAAGTACTAATATTTTTTGTTCATTTTTATAAGTCACTTCATGGTTTTCAACGTGCATTAATTATTTTTTCCATATATACTCATATTTAATAGGGGTAGTAGGAGAGAGTAGTAGTGGTTAATACTCCCTCTGGTCCTATTTATACGTCGTCAACCGCCTAAATTTCCCATACCAAATAATTGAGGTTAATGGAAGTTGCATTATTAAATTGATATTACTTTTTTTGTTTTTTCCATTTTTACAGAGAAACTAGTTTAGGAATTAAATGTAGTGTTGAAGAAAGATGAAGAGAAGAGGATATAGTTGAATAGGGGGAAATAGAACAAATGAATCAAATGTTTAGACATCACCGTTAGTGAGTTCTTATGAAAAAAGCAATGTAGTTATAATTTTGGACTCTTATAATAAGGATTAAACGGGACCAATATTCATACTTATGCTTAATAACTTATATATAAGGCTACAAAATTTGTTCAAAAAGTTTACATTTATATTAAAGATTGAATAGAGAAACTTGGTATCAAGTTAATACACATAATGTTTGATCATTTATATCCAAATTATTCATCAAATTCTTTAATATATGCAAGCAATAGAAACATTTTCCAAAAAAATTTAAATACATAATAGATACAGTATATTAATGGTTTATATATATTTGACACAAAAATAATCTTTTAAATCAGTTCTTACATTTCGGGTCTGTTTTAATTTTTTTTTAAATAAAAAGGTCAATGACGAAAGTATTGCACCGCATCAAAAATACTTTTATAACATGGTTAGATTTATGTTATTGTATTGATTGCGTGGTTGGTTAAGATGATGGTAGTTCTTTTGCCAACTATGTTAGGAGATTTTCTTTTCTAACATAGTAATAAGATACGTGTTAAGAATATGCTTGTAATCTCTTCATAGTAGAGAAGTTCTTTTGCTAACCATGTTAGGTGAATCTTTTACTAACATGGTTAGGACATCTAATTATGAATGATATCGTTTTCTTTTTCTAACCATATTAAATGTGTTTTTACTAACATGGTTAGACAACATTTGTTTGGATTGTTTTTAGTATGTGTTGAATTATGTTAAAGTTAGTAGGTTAATAATGTGTTAATAAGAGGTACAAAATTTAAAAGAACTAACTGAATATGCCGCTACACAACCCACAATATCTCGATGTAATCGTCAGCTACTTCTACACCCACAGAGACACACAAATAATGAAAAACAATAAAACAATATGGCAAAAAACGATGTTGAGTGTACGTAAGTAAAATGGAAAAGGAATCAATTTTTATCAAATGAAGTTTGAAAGAATTGAAAATAACTGAACTAAGAAAAAATGTAATGTCATTGTCCCTTGTAAAGTTCTGAAATTTGAAAGAATTGAAATAAAAAGAATGATATGTCACTGTCCCTTGTAAAGTTTTTAAGTCCCATGATGCAATCAAAATGAACATATATAATGGAGGCATTTGACTTTTTTATTTTTATTCTAGAAAAAATTGCAACCAATTAATTATAAAAGAATTAGTCACAATCAATGAGTTAACAATCCATCTCCCTCGTAATGAAACTACAAAAGAGTTGACACTATACTAGGAAAAGTTCACCATACACTATATTAAAAGTGTAATTTACAAGTACCTAAATTATATACATTACAAAAGAGCTCTCAAATTTCACAGCCGTTTGAATGTGGTTCACTTGGCACCATAGTACTATGTAAAACGAAATTGATTGAGGCAATAAAGAGACTAGAAAGATGAAATACTGAGGAGTGATGGATCATCACTTTAAAAACAATTAAAAACAATTAAACCCCTGTAAGAATGAGAACATGTGTTCGAATCTATGAACATGTTCTTATTATGAGAGAAGACAACCCTACTGATGTATGCAACACTCCTACTCCTTGTGTCCAAATTAATCGGTTGCCGCCGAATTACCAGGCCATATTTAAAAAAAACAAAGAAAGCCGCCACACCCCTCTCCATCGTATACCCTCTTCTCCATCACTCAGCACCATCATTCTTCTTCCGCAGCCTAGTTTAACGGCATGAAAGAGAAACCCGAGGAGGGGGAGGGGGGAGAGTTCTGTGCGTGAGAGGGGGGAGAGACAGTGGAAAGTCTCCGTCATTCATCTGCCGCCGCTTGTCACTGGCTGCCACTATGGGGGTGTGGTTGCCATCACCACCATTTGCATCTTTCTTCCTTAATTTCTCTTTGAGTGACTAATTTATATCTATTTCCCCTGCTTCAATTTCAGTTTTGTATAGTGTTAGGATGAACATTAAATTTCAGAAAAATTAATTATTTCAATGAGCTTATGGATTTGATTCTTGTATGTGTCGTGACTGAATGAAACAAGGGCCTTATGTGTTATTGGAGTAAGGGACTGATTTGATTAATTATGCCTCATTTTGCTAAATATTTATGTTATAGTCAGAGAGGGTATAATGATTATTATGAAGGCTTGTAGTGTTGTTAAAAAAATGAAATGAAATTGTTTCAAAACAATCATAGGTTTTTCCAACTAAAGAAAAAGAGCGAAGTTGCAAAAATGATACTAAACTTTACCTAAAATTGTGTTTTTAGTATTAAAGTTTCGCGAGGTGCAAAAAGAGTACCCAACTTGGGTTTCAGGTGTAAATATAGTATTTTCACTTTAGGGAAATAAAATTTAGATATGAAAAGACTGTTATGCCTCCATTCCTCCCTCATTAAATAAAATTTAATAAGGGGCATAAGAGTCTTTTCATATCTAAATTTTATACCCCTAAAGTGAAAATATTATATTTACACCTGGACCCCAAGTTGATACTATTTTTGCACCTCGCGAAACTTTAGTATTAGAAACACAATTTTGGATAAAGTTTAATATTACTTTTGCACTTTCGCCTAAGAAAAAAAAGGAATTGTTGAATCTCAAGTCTTGCTTTTAGAAAATGTTATGTAGATTTATATTATGACATCAATAGAAACATGTTAGAATGATGGAATGTTAAACATATAGTAGGCTAATTAAGTTCCATCCCAGTATTGAAATGTTGATAGAATAATCATTGAGTTGAGCTCAAGGGGATGATAACTACAATAGGAATAATTTTTTTTGTATTAGAGGATGCTGCTGTATGTGGATTCTTTTGAGGGTGGAAATTTACAAATTTAGAGGACTCCTTGCTCCATAAAACTAAGCTAATGCGTCAAAGTTGGGAAGCTTAAAGATTTGAGTCTTTAGGCTAAAGATGGTTTGTTGTTACAAAAGGGGGTAAGACTTAGAAACAGAAATTTAGAAGGAATATCTAGTATTGGGGAAGGGATGAGAATTAAAATTGGCTAAACTATATCTAAAGAAATATTGATATGAATTGTTATCTTATGCTTTTAAAGTCAAATGAATGAAATAGATGTTTTTGTATAACGTTGCAAATTACAGTGTCTATGCTTGTTTGGGTATATATTTGTGTGAAGTAAATTTGAGGAGATTGACTCTATTTTAAATTTCATATAAGGGAAAGAAAGGATTTAAAGTATGACTTAAAACTTGGAATTTTGGTAAGATAAATTCTCATGATATTATCGAATACGATACTCATATGGGAATATAGAAAGTAAAGAGGAAAAGGCATGACCAGAAGAATTGTGTGAAATAAGTGAATTTATCCAGTTGAGGCATTATTGATTGAGAATAAATTCTGACCTACAGGCTTTTCGGAGTTCATCTGTAGGACTAGTGTTTTTTTTTACTATATATGGTGGTTTGTTGTTGACAAAAAAAGACATGGGAAAACACTCACTGAGTTACTTACGGAATATCTCTCATTTCTCGGAGTTTTTGACGGAAAAGGATATATCGATCAATTCCGATTCTTTTTCTATTGATTCTTTTTCGTTCGAGATGGATGGATCGGGTCCTGAGCTAAGCCTTGGCTTAACCTTGGAAATCTTAATGCCATAATGCTTTTCAAATCACGTGGATTCACGTAGAACATCGCGCCACCATTTAGTGGATTAGCTCAAGATTGGATTTGTAAAAGCGTGTTTTATTAGCCTTAGAAGTAGATATATATGTTGAAAATTTAATTTTAAGGTAATGAATGAGTAGAACTTAATTAGAAGTTAATTAGTGTTAATGTTTGAGACTTTAAAATCTATTAGGGTGAAATTGAGATTTTTTTAGATTTAATTGATATATTGGGAATGCTTGTGATAAGCTCGATATGGGCTAAATTAACTTAATATATATAGTGAATTGTAGCACTAGATTGGTTAATTAGGTGTATACTACAAATTGTCCCTCTACCAGCGCACCTTTACATGCGCTTAGAAAAAACGCATGTATAGAGGGTCCTTTACATGCACTTTAAGCGCATGTACAGGTAAAAATCTATACATGCGCTTAAAGCGCATGTAGAGGCCTTATCTCTACATGCGCTTTAAGCGCATGTATAGAAATGTGATTCAATTAAAATTCACTAAAACAATGACTAGAAAAGGATTTAAGTATTTAGAGATAAAATATAAAATGAACTTAGGTGAAGAGCTCAAAATCATATGGAAACACCCTTTACATGCGCTTTAAGCGCATGTAAAGGCACAAACACCCTTTACATGCGCTCACTACTGAAGTGCAAAACAAGGAGTCATGCATAAGAGGTCCTCCTCAGACATCATAAGGTGTTCTTGCTTGTGGAATTAGTGTTTAAAAGCTATATTACCACATTCGGTGCTATGAAAATGTTCAAACACCCTTTACATGCGCTTTAAGCGCATGTAAAGGCATTACTAAGTGCAAAACATGGAGTCATGCATAAGAGGTCCTCCTCATACTCATAAGGTATTCCTGCTTGTGGAATTAGTGATTAAAAGCTCCATTACCACTTTTGGGTGCTTTGAAAATGTTCAAACACCCTTTACATGCGCTTTAAGCGCATGTAAAGGCACTACTGAAGTGCAAAACATGGAGTCATGCATAAGAGGTCCTCCTCAGACCTCATAAGGTGTCCCTGCTTGTGGACTTAGTGTTTCAAGGCTCCATTACCACTTTTGGGTGCTATGGAATTGGTGAAACACCCTTTACATGCGCTTAAAGCGCATGTAGAGGTAGAAACACCCTTTACATGCGCTTTACATGCGCTTTAAGCGCATGTAGAGCCTCTACATGCGCTTAAACGCATGTAAAGGCTTGTTCTTCAATGGAATTCACTATAACATTGTCAAGCACAAGATTTGAGCATTTTGAGATGAAGTATTAAAACAATTTAGTTGAAAAGCACCAAATCATATGAAAATCCATATAATTAAATGGACATTGGTCTTTACATGCGCTTTAAACGCATGTATAAGCCATAAAATATTATTATAACAAAGGAACGCCAATACATGCGCTTAAAGCGCATGTAAAGGCTGTACTAAAGTGAAAAAATGGTAGTTAAAGAAATCATTTGGAACTTGAAGCTTTCATGAAAAATATTGGGAAACCTAGATAATATTATGATGGAAATTAATGGAAACAATAATATATATAAACTTTTGGGATAGAAATATAATTAAGGATGAATAATAGGGTAGTTAATTGTAATTTAATTTTCCATAAAGTATTTATATATATATTCACATCTCCTTCCCCTAAACCCTAGCAGTCGGACCCCCTCTGTAACATCCCAAAAATTTAATTCAGGATTAGAGATATTTTTAGTAAAGGACCATTAGAAAATTTGTAGTATTTAGTATTTTTTTATTAGGGATTTCTTGAAGTTTTGGGGATAAATACAATTTAAGAAGATAATATGTCTATTTTCTTTGGAAATTTGAGAAAAAGAGTTAGAAAGTTAGGATATATGAAGGTTTTGTTGAAATTAAATTATTTTGAAAGTTAAGGAGATAAGAACTTTGATTTAGTGATTTGGGGATTAAAGAAAGTAGTAGTATGGTAATTTCCCTATTTGTTAACCTAACTAAAATAAACCTCCAACCAAACAAAGCCTCTCCTCCCTTATAACACACCAAACCTCCTCCCTTATAACACACCAAACACGGCCTCCCCTCCCACAAATATTCTCAAACCCGACACCCCCCTCCCTCAAACCCTAACTTCTTACTTCTTCATCCTTCTCCACGGTGGCCTGCGGCGCGGCGGCGCCGGCCCCCCCTTCACCAACACATCTTCCTCTTCTCTCCCTTTGTTTTCCCCTCACAATCGGAATTTCAATGCCTCTTCATTTTCGAATCCTCCCTTCGTTTTCCTAGTTTTTCCGGCGGGTTTCTTCGATCTCCGGCGAAATAGGCGGCGGATGGCGGCGGAACTTAATGGTAACACTTCAGCCTTCTTGTGCTTTCGAACTATTCCACCTTTAATGTTGATTTCTCACTTTCTCTTTTTCCTTCCTTTCCTAAATCCGAGTCTTCCCTCTATTTATCTTTGTCTCCGGCGAGCCTGGTCGTTTCCGGCGGCGGCGAAGCTCCTGCCAGACGTGGTGAGGTCGAAAATGAGTAAGGTAGTTCCCTTTATCCCGGTTTTACCCCTCCTTCTGCGATTTGGTGAGATTTGAGTGTTAGGGTTTGACATTTGGTTTGACATTTTTTTTATTGTTTTCAATTTCTGCAGTCTCTGTTTACCTAGTCCTAGTTATATCCATTAAGGTCTACAATACATAGACCTTCATGGTTTCACATGTGTAGATTTATTATTCTAATTTGACAAGGTCTTTCTCAATCTGTAAAGCCTCCTTCTGTTCTTGATTCATCAATTGTATTGCTCAACAAAATGTTTGGAAATGAAAGCAAAATAGAGAATGCCATGGAGTACCAAGCCCAGATAGCAATTCTGAGGCCTAGCATACATTCCAGGAGGGCAAATATGACTGTGAAATTCCAAGACATTTATGGGTTCAATGTGGAAGGGAATGTGGATGATGTGAATGTGTTAAATGAGGTGAGGGAGAAGGTGAGGGAGAGGAATAGGGTGTGGTGGGCATTGGAAGCTAGCAAAGGGGCAAATTGGTATTTGCACTGTGGAAATATTATTGGTGAAGGAGGAACAGCCAGTAGTGCCCTTATTAAGTCTTCCTTGAAATTGTCTTCACTCACAAATGCCATCACTCTTAGGAAGCTTGTTAGGCAAGGAATCCCTCCTGTTCTTCGGCCTAAGGTTTGGTTTTCGCTGTCCGGGGCCGCCAAGAAGAGGTCCACGGTTCCTGAGAGTTATTATTTTGATCTTGTTAAGGCCACAGAGGGAAAGGTCACTGCAGCTACTAGGCAGATTGATCAAGTGAGTATTCATGATAGCTGTGTTGATCATGTGATTGAGATGTGTGTTCCTATTATCAGTTCTAGAAAGTAGAAATTGATTGTGGGGTTTGACCTTTTTAGCTGGATTTGGTCCTTAATGGCTTGAATTTTCATAAATATGGATCTTATTTAATTGTTTAGGACCATGCTTTGGTCCTAAATATTGATGAACTAGATTGAGTATTGGTGATATTTGTGATGATGCTATGATTGAGATGTGTTCTTATTATTGGTTCTAGAGATTGATTGAGGGGTTTGACCGTTCTGGCTGGTTTTTGTCAAGAATGACTTTAATTTCCTTATATGGGGATGTTTTTCAATTATTTAGGACCATGCTTTGGTCTGGCTGAAAGTTTCATTTGTGATCAGAATTTTCATCAAATTTGCATTATCTATCTTGTCGATTTTATGGTGAACTTTAGATCCATATTGTTGCAGATTCTGATGGACATATGAGTCAGGTTAATTGGTTATCATTGGTATCCTTGAATCCAAAATCTTCACCAATGATTAGAAAGAGCTTCAAAAGTTGAACCAAATATGTGAAATGTTTTTTCCCCTAAGCTTCATTGAGATCTTTTCACCTTAGCTCATATAACAAAGCATACATCTCTTTAACATAAGAAAGCCTTGAGAACATGTGTCATCATTAGTTTATTTTTATTTATGGTGAATAAATTTGCATGTGACCTTTGTATTTTCCTTTGTCGTGTGTCTGGATGTTATTGCATTTCACCCTCCTTTGTGAGCCTCTTAGTTTTCAATAAGGGGCTCTTATCAAGGTATCAAATACCTATGCGCGCAAAATATACGTATACTTTCTCTGTCTTATTTTTCTTACGGTCATTCTGTTCGCATGAGTACAGGACCTACCACGGACCTTCCCTGGCCATCCATGGTTGGACACACCAGAGGGGCATGCTGCTCTTAGGCGAGTTCTTGTTGGCTACTCTTTCCGTGATTCTGATGTGGGGTATTGTCAGGTTATTCTAGTTCCATGCCCTTCCTCTTGTTACTAAGTGTTGTTTTCTTTTGATAGCTAGTTCTGTTTGGAAAACATTTTTTCATACAACCATATTTGGTACTATGTACTAATTCCTTAATGAAGAGAATGTCTTACTAATGATGTTTGCTTTCCGTGATTTATTTCTTCCCCCATAATTTTATCATTCTGGTTTGAAATAGTTGCTAAATTCCTTTCATGAATAATAACATCAGGAACATTATTCACCAGCTAATCACATTTTTACTACACATGGATTCGTTCGTGTCTTAATACATATGAGTAACTATATTTCAATGATATTTGGGCATATAAATCATTGATGTTAAATTTTCTTCTGTTTCTTACTCAATGATGTTTAGATTTATGAATCACAGATGTTAAATTTTCTTCTGTTTCTTACTCTAAATCACTATGAATCCAGGGGCTTAATTATGTAGCAGCATTGTTGTTGCTTGTCATGAAGACTGAGGAAGATGCATTCTGGATGCTAGCTGTCCTGTTGGAAAATGTATTAGTTAATGACTGCTACACAAACAACTTATCAGGATGCCATGTTGAGCAAACAATGTTCAAGGACTTACTTGCTAAGAAATGCCCAAGGTATTATTACCTTTGATATTTATGAAGTAATCTTTCTTGTAGGTTCCTTTTCTTCACTTTTCATGGGTTTTATGCTTGAATTCCAGCTCTATTCTATTTGTGTTGTCTTTATGATCTAGATGTATCTTCATATTAATTTATCATTTGGCTATATATTATTATAGGAGTGGGTGCAAATGTATTGTGTGGCAAATGTAAAAAATATATATTAAAAAAAATATATAGTTGTACATGCGCTTAAAGCGCATGTAGAGGTATGTACCTCTACATGCGCTTTAAGCGCATGTAGAGGTAGGCACATCTACATGCGCTTTAAGCGCATGTAGATGTACATGCGCTTAAAGCGCATGTAGAGGTGCATACCTCTACATGCGCTTTAAGCGCATGTATAGCCCCCCCTCTACATGCGCTTTTTAAAAGCGCATGTAGAGCCTTTACCAGCGCCCCCCTCTACATGCGCTTTATAAGCGCATGTAAAGGCCAAAATAAGCGCATGTAAATGGGGTAATTTGTGGTAGTGGTATATGTTACATTGTTGTTGATTGTAGATTTTGGTTTTAAATATTTAGCTCGACGCGCATTGATGAGTTGGTAAACTCAATTGAAGGTTTATTATGTTACCTTTTATCTGGAAAATAGTATATGTGTTAGATTTTGTTGTGGTGATAATTGCATGTGCTGGAGAATATTTTCCGTATCAAATGGATAGTTATGGATGTTCATTTATTCATCTTTTATGTGGAAAACATAATCCATATTTTCTCATCATTTCATCGTTATTCTTCTCCTGCATGGCTGCATCTATTTCATATCAATTCTAATTTCTCCATTTATCCAAGCACTGACCCCATCCGTGTCACTTTTGTACTTCCACCAACCCTTCCATCCAGCCCAGCACAATTCTACGCACCAGATAAGATCAAGGTCTATTTTATCGGTGTTGTTTTTTCAATATTATCCCACATGTATATGATTTCAAAATCACGGGCTCAATTCTAAGAAAGTGTAAACCTTGAAAATTTCGAATATAGGTTAGAAATAGTTTGAATTTTATTTCTTTTTCATGTGGATTAGTATTTTTATTTCTTTTTCATGCAAGTTTTTGATTATGTTGACCTTCATGCAAGTTAAAAATGTTGACCGCTCCCTCTAAAATGTCAAATTATCCAGAAGGTGAAGTGGACTTTCTATTAAAGGTCAAAAATAAAAAGGAATTGGACTTTCTATTTATTTTAAATTTCATCATTTCTCTCTACTTTTTCGCCATGAAAATGTAATAAAGAATTGGAAAGTGTAGAAAGTTCAGGGTAATTTTGTAATATATATATCTTGGAGCCTACAAGTTTCTCTCTATCTCCCACATTTTTTAGGCCTCACATATTTATTTTTCATCATTACTTAATTTAAGTATACTTTCCATTTTTACCCCTCTCACTTTCCATTTCTCCATTTTCCTTCTTACCCTTAATCATCGCTCCACTCCAAATGTTTTTTTTCCTCCTTCCAAATGGTGCTGCATGTCTTTCTAATAAATTATGCAATATTTTTCATAACATTAAACATCGACCTCGTCCTACTTTTTTGTTTTTATTTTATGAGATTTAATGGAAAGGGAGGACAAAATACAAACCAATTTTGTTCCCATTACATATACAAAAGATGGATAGATGTCATAACTACAAAAGTGATTCAACAAAACCCATGAAAGACTTCATCATCCCAACAACCCAAAACGAAACTTCAGAGAGAGAAAAAAACATAACAAACCAACAAAGACTACAGTCCCACCAACATACAGAAACAAACTTTAAGAACCAGCTGATTATCATCGTAATCGCATGTTACAAAGGAAAGTAAGTGGATGTCATCATACACGAGTGCCGGCAACAGCAGGGACACTTGCACCCTTATGCATGTGGTCCCCACCGACCCCATAGTTGTCTGTGTCACGGTAGCCGGGACCGTACTTGCTACTGTAGAGCCCGGCATGGATGAGGATACAGTAAAGAAGCTGTGTGAATGCGAGGATTATAATGAAGGCTTCCACTATCCTCAGTCTCCACCCTCTATGCCCTCCTATGTGTATCTCCTTACACGCCAACCTGCAGTAAAAGCTCATCACTTCCTAAGAGAAAATATACATATACAAATCTTCATTTGAACTCAACTTCTTTGTCTGCCTTCATTTCTATATCTATTTTGATAAAAAATCTACTATGACAAACTTGAGTGCAAGATATTACTCCCTCTAATCCTAAAAAAAGTTAATTATAAACTAATTTACCTATTTTTTTCCCCTTAGATTATTTTATTACCTATTTTTTTCCTCTTAGATTATTTTATTTTACTTATAAATAATATAAACCTTAACCTCTCGGAAAAAAAAAAGTCAAGTAAAGAAATTTAGATTTTTTAATTTTTTATTCTCTAATAGAAGAACCACGCAGCGTTGTATGCTAATCGTTCGATTAATTTAAGTATAAATTAATTAGTTCATAAGTGCTATATATGAGAGTGATAACATTATTTTCTTTTATTAAATGCTTACTATAATCATTTGCAAACAGTCCTTTGAATAGGAAATAATTTTATGTGTACAAGTAAAAATGAAAAATGTTAAATAATTTTGATGTTTAATTATGGTACCCAAAGGCTAAGGCAGTGACAGCCCAAGCAATGAGAGAAGAAGCTCCAGCTCCTGCTAAACTATCGCTCCTCCAAGTTCTCAGATGGTTCCCTCCTATGAACTTTGACACAATCCCCAACACTGAAGCTAGCAACGCAAACGTTAAGAAGAACATTGTCGCACCATTCCCTCCAAAACCTAAGACAAATCAATCACATTAATATTAAACCATCATGTTCATTACTAGCTAAACCATCATGTTCATTACTAGCTATATATGTTATACTAATATTAAATATATACACATATTTAGAAAGTGCTGCATAAACATATTTTAATGTGATTAATTATTTAACTCCCTTAATTAAAAAAATCAACTAAATAATCAACTATATATAAACACACACAAACCATAAGATTTAGTTTATAGAAGAGAATGAGAGAGGACTTACTTGGGTGATAGGTTTGGCCATTAATGAACCTGTTAATACACCAACTAGAGAAGCCAAGCACAATGAAGTACATGATCAAATTAAGAAACATCAAGGGGGCTGCAACGTTTTTTCCCACAGCGGCCATTGGTTCTTCTTTCCTCGGGCTTCAAAGTTCCAAACTCACTTCAGCTAATATAAGGGCAAGAAGAAGAATAATATGAGCGTAGTTATATTATTGCTTTCACGAAAGACTTACTAGTATAGAATGCCTTGTGAAGAAAGGGTTGTGTTGAACCGATATATAGAGGTGGTGAAGGAGGTTTTGAAGATACGTGTCAAGTGACGGTGTTTTGCATGTGTTCTCTCTTGTACAGGTGTTAGGACACTTGTCGAGTTTTGTGTCTGTTTCTCCAATAAAATTTGGTTTGTAAAAGAATTGTTTATCTCTTTCCATCTCTAGATCTTTCTTGGAATCTCGAAGTTCGATTAAACGGTGGGTTATCTCGAACGAAAAGAAAGGGTTTCACTTTCACAGAACAGAATAGGAAACATCTCGTGGTCCATTACTAGCTAGCTGCTGATAGGATCCGAAGTCTCCAACATCTTGTTCGGTTGATGATACGATAATAGGATTATTGGATAAATAAAATAAAGATTAATATTATTGGATAAATAAAATAAAGATTAATATGTATGTGTTTTTAGCTTAAAAATAGAAAAATGCTAAGTAGTGCATCGTTTGTACAAAATAAAATATGTAATTTCTTCTTTGACCTTCGAAAGAAAACGGTGCTGCTCTAAGCAGATCGTTACGAATAAAAGGAAAGCATATTAGTTTCCTCAAAAGAAACAATAAACACACACACACATATAACTCTTTTGATTTATAAATTTTATATTTAAATATTAATATATCATTTCTTAGTTGTGGTTCATGTACAAGACGAGATCAAGATAACCCCATCCCAGGAAAGGGCTCAGGATGAGGTTTCTGTCCCGTGCCCTGTCCTAAGCTTTGTCCCGTCCCGATCTCGATCAGGAAGAGAAAACTTTTGAAATTTTTTAAAATTTTCATATAAAAATTATCTACATATAAAAATATGTAATAATTTGGTTTGTATGTAGCAAATTAAATAAAAATATTAGTTCAATATTACTTCTACAATATATCCTATATAACATAATAAGCTAACAATTTATTAGGATAATGTTTTTCATAAAAAATATCATATATACTCATACATGAATCATGATACCCATGACATTTGTATTTCTTTCATAAAAAATTATATAAAAACAAACACGCGCGCGCACGCACACACACACACATATATATATATTTGGGATGAGACATGACTAAACAACCTCATCACATGTCATATCCCATCCTTGAAGATGAATTTTATCTTGTCCCGAAAATTTAATTTTCAGGACGAGAATTTTCTGTCACAAAAAACTATGGGATGGATTGGGACGGAAAAACGAGACGAGAATTTCCAGTCCCAAAAAGCTACAAGATGGGCTAGATGGATTGAGACATGAAAAATTTGCACATGTACACCACCATCATTTCTTTAAAAATTTAATATTCCAAATTCTTTTGTAATATCCTATTCCGATTTAAGTAATAATTATAATTGGTTTTTGGTTTATTGTTGATTTTTTATTTGCCAGAGATTTAAAATTTGTTGTTTTAATTTTGGAAGTGATCAGTTTGAAATTTTCTTGGGTTGTTAGGGTAGAAAATCTTGTATTTGTTGCTATACGGACGGCGTGACTCGAATTATACAATTTTGTTATTTGTAGGTGCTGTTGTAATAGGTGATCTATATAGCAGTAAAAAAGCAGTTGGAACATCTGTCGTGCTGCATGACAATATAATCGCTAATGCCAATAGAAATTCATAACGCATTTTATACAACATGGAAACAAGCAGAGTATGGTTCTCTACTTCTCTATATAAACACGAAATGAAGAGAAAAGAAGTTGTCTCTATAGCCATTTTAAAGAGGACTAGTTACAGGAGGGAAATTTTATTACTTACGCCCCCAAAACCTAACCTACCTGGAATATGGAAAGCTTCATCGGTTTCTTGTGGAATAATATAATGGGTCAAGGCCCAAAAGTCTGTGAGAGTAGGTTTAACCCAACTCATCTATCCGATGGGCTGGAAGACTTTGTTTAATGGCCCCAACTAGTAAGATTATCAGATCTAATCCAAGTATTTAATTATTACTTGAAATAATTATGTACTTGTGTTTATTTTCATGCATGTTCTAATGTTTCTATACTTATTTCATATTCGTCTTATTTAGTTAAATGGCGAAGTCAAATCCAACCATTGTTGTTCTCGATTGATGATATCTCTCCCAAAGACATTTTCTACTAACAAATGATCTCGAAAGCGAGATTTCATACTTAAGAAACCAAAGCTCACTCCTTCTATTAAACTATTGTCTTGTGGTTATTTCTTGTTATGATCTCATAGTAGTATTTATTATTATATATGTATAGAGTATCATTTTATATTTAAACGATTACATCAGTAGCTTAATTTTCATTCTAAGAATTGAGGTTGGATCATGAGAATAGTAAATAACTAGTTTTTATGGTTTAACACCCATTTTGCTTTTCAACTATCATTTCATAAGCTACTCTACATTTAAAAAAAAAACGAAATGCTTGTTACCAAATCAGAGTATGATTCTCAAAAGTAGGATTATTGGTGGATTTTGTTTCAGAATTTTTAATTATGATGCAATTTTTCTTTAGAAATACTCCCTCTGTTCCTAAATATAAGATCTCTTTATGGAGAAGAGTTTGTTCATAAATATAGGATCACTTTCTAATTTGACTCAAGTTTTTCCTAGATTACCCCTATACTCCCTTCACCCAAAAAATAATGGTTTGAAGGTGATTGATATTTTTAAAACTTAAGTGAGGGGCATTTTGGAAATTTCATGTAATCCTAACTCATTGAAATATCTTCCTTAATCTTTCCAAATTTGCTAAAGTGATCTTATATTTAGGAACCAAAGGAGTATTTTCTATCAAATTTTACTCTCCAAGTATTAAATTGGATCGATTTTTATTTTTGCACTTGACTGTTAACATAGTAATGGTCAACTTTAATTGTTTTTTGCCAAATGTCAACTTCAATTACATGATGAGGTTTTTAACAGAATAGGGAAATTTTACTATTTGAAGCTTTAAGAGTAATTTTGAACTTTTTAAAAAAATTGGACAAAATTGATCTTGCAAAAAAAATTTCAAGGTAAAACAGAAATCCTAAAATGAAAACAACAAAGAATGTGTGTGTATAATAAATTTAAGTGTTTTCTTCCAAAATATGGGAAAGTTCATATGATAATAAAAAAGTGTTTTATATTCGGTTAGACTTTAATTTAGAGTATTTTACTTGAAATGAAAATATAATGAATATGTAAGATAATAAATGTAATCTGACGATTTGTCAAACTAAACTGTTAGAAAGTTGAAATACTTTAAATAATATTTATTATTAGAAATAATATGTCACTTATGGATCACCTAACAAATTGAAAACAAGGGCTGAACTTTTTTGCAATAAATTGACTTGCGACTGCTTCATCAAAGTTTTGTTAAGTTGAATAAAACAAAAGTCTGACAGTGAAGATACAGCAGCCTTGGTCGGCGAGCAAAAGCCCGATGATAATAAATACTTAAGTGGTATTTTCTCTCTATTCTTTATAACTACCTGTTATTGTTGTTATTATTATTATTGTTAGTTGTTACTTAAGTGGTATTTTCTCTCTACTCTTTATAACTACCTGTTGTTATTATTTATTGTTATTGTTGTTGTTATTATATTGTTGTTATTGTTTGGGGAGCTTAAAGCCGACGTAAATAATGTAAAATTGTCATCATTCATCAATTCAGAAAGTCGAGTTGCGAAATAGAAAACGTTGCGGTAAGTTTTAGGATTTCATGTGTTACTACTTACTACTTTCATCTTTACCACAAGAGCTTTCTAAAATATACTAATTGAAAGCCAATGGGTAGTAAATCAGTGCTAGTAGGAAAATGCCTTATTTTCTGGGTGAAATATAGTTTACAAATATAAACTATATCCCAAGTATATATATCACACACACACATATTATAATTAATAAATTGACTTTTATATGCCAACAAAATTTTTAAAAGCGGAGTCAAACTAACCAATGGGTAGTTGGTTGAGCTGGTAAGTGAGTTACAACCCCCGTAAGGATGAGAACGCGTGTTCAATTCTCGGGAAGCGCTCTCTTTGAGAGAGGCGACAACCTTACCTATGTAGGCAACACTCCTACCCCTTGAGTCCGGATTAAAACGGGCGGTAATTAACAAAAAAAAAGCGGAGTCAAACTCGCCAACCATGTTAGATATCATCTCAAATCATTTAATGAACTCTTACATGCCATTCATGTTAATTATGTGGCACTCTTGTTATTAATCAGAAAATTAATTATGTGAAATTTTTTTACATATTGATGACTCCCAAATTTAAGTGTGTTTGATATATATATTTTGGGAGTCATCAAGTTACAAAATAAATAGATTTGATGAAAATTAAAAAAAGATTTTGATGTGATATAATGTTCAAAAATTTATTAATTGAAACAAGAAAGTAAAGTAAATAATATATTGGCATTATCATTCATTAATTTCCTTGATGTTTGTAGATTTCAAATAAAATAAAAGGAAAGAAATGCAAAATGGAAGCTGAGCATGGGCTGGTTTTGGGCTTGTGGTAAGAGCCTTCTAATTATTACATATACACATACACAAAGGCAAAGGAAGCTGCAGGAGAGGAGCTGATTGGGAGAAGATTCCTAAACAAACTAGAGAAGAGAAAAGGAAAGTGACGAGAAAAAAAAGGAAGGAGTGGCAACTTTTGTCTTTTAGTGGGATTCCTCAATTACAATAGACACACCGATATTAGGAAACTGAGGGACGCAAGTTGAGACAAAAAAGGAAAGAAGGAGAGCTGATTGAAAAAGAAAACACACACGCTGGAGGAAGAGGGAGGACTGAACGCGGGAAAGAAGAGAAATTGGCGGCAGGAGCATACATGATACGGTGATTACTTCAGCTTGGTCTGGAAATTTTTGCTTGCTAGTTGTTGTCAGATCTTATTGTTTTTTCCTTATCGCTATCACTATGCTTTCAGATTCAGTTTCAATTTTTTTTGGGATTGATTTGGACCCTATGTATGTCTAATTTTCTCTTACAACCTAGGATACTATGAAATATATGTGACTTACATATTTTATTTCCAACTATTTAGTTTTGGTTAATTTGATCTAATTTATATAATCTTCCTCTGATGGTCACCATTCGACATGTTTAGGGAATTTAGAATTAGACTCGAAAGAGGGGATTTTAAATTGATCATGAGAGCGGTACCGGTATAAATTAGTCCTAGTAATTTAGTGCAAGACATTGCATAATTAATTTAAGTAAGGATATAAGTGGACCGAAGGACATTTATAGACATTAGAACTCTAGATGAACTTTAGATTAAATAGTTAAATTAATTCATAATTAATTTAGTGGGAATAAAGTTTAAGAAGCAAATAAAGGATTAGTAACTTTAGGTTGTTCCTTTTACCCGCGATTTTCACCTATTTTAATGTAGTCTTTCTAAGATCGTATTTAATCTTTGTCATTAGCTTATAAAATCAATTTCCTTATCTTTAGTCAACTTCAACGAAAGTAGGAAATCTACTGCCTAGTTAATAATTGTCTGATGTTAGAATCTTAAGTTTTGATGAAGACTAAAATATGAAAGATTATAATGAACACTTAGGAAGAATTAGGAAGAATTAGATGAAGTTAAAAATCCTAAGTTAGAACTCAATCGGATGTAAAATCACAACCGGATGACTTAGAGCTATAACAACGTAACTAGCGCTTGCGGATGTAGTACACATCGATAGCGGAAGTCATTTGAACACTAAGTCAGAACCTAGGCTAAGTAGGATAGCTTCCCATAGCAAAAATGCTTCCCATTGCACTTAATTATATATTACTCTGTTGGACTAACATTTGTGTGCAGAACTTAGTCTCGCTTCCGATAACAAATGAGCTTCCGATAGTGAACGCTCTTTGCACTGCGTTTTCTTAGACTAACACTTGCAGATCGAAGCATTCACTTCTGATAGCAAAAGAGCATCCGATAGTGGACACTCTTTACATTGCACAAACTTGGACTAACACTTGCAGATCGAAGCACTTACTTCCGATAGCCAAAATCCATCTGATAGCAAGTACAAGAGTCAGAGTCCGTACGAGTGCTCAGAAGTCAGAATTGCTTTTTGTCAGAACAGAAATGTCAGAGTTACTTTTCAGAAGTCCTCTGTGCAGAATTAATTAAAAGCAAAGTCAACCCTGCTAAGCATTAATGAAGATGTACTTAACAAGGGATCAACGGCTATATTCAAACGGACATATTCCAAATTGCCGCCCAAGCCAGTGAGTGTTGGTAGCTGAGTATAAAAGAAATATCTTCAGCATTCATAAAAGGAGAGACGAAGAACAGCAAGCTTATTGTCTGAGATATTGTAGTCTACATTCTTCTTATCTTCTACTCTCTGATCTTAGAGTTGTAATATTCTTAGAGAGAATTCTTGAGAGAATCATTTGTACTTAAGTGTTTATCATAATCAGTTCATAGAGTGAACATATTATCAAATCCTCTATTTGATAGAGGCTGTTCTAAAACTTGGTGCTTGAAGAACAATGTTGTAACTTTACAAAAGTAAGGGGGAGTATTTAGAGGTTTTCTAAATCTCCAAGGTTTGCAGGTAACCCCGTTGCAAAACCTGTGGGTTGTTAGGTGAACCCGTGTTCGTAAAACCTAAGGTGTGAAGGTTTTTCTTGTGCCTAGATTAAACAAGAAGTTTAGTAGATTGAAAATCTCAGGTGAAGCCTGGGAACTGGATGTAGGTCAGGAAGTGACCAAACCAGGATAAATCTGTGTGTGCTTATTCTGTCTTTAATCTTCTTATTTCCAGTACCACACTATCATATACTTATTTGTGCATAGTATGATTCATCGTCATTTTCATCAAGCACAATAAGTCATGTTTTAAAAGAGCATTTTAAGTTTTATTCCACCACCCAATTCACCCCCCCTCTTGGGTGACAGCCACACATTTCATCTGAGTCTTTGTGGGGATCGACCTTAATTTGCTAATTTATTAATTTACGATTCGTACACTTGCAGAAATTTTTATCAAAATTTTGGTACAATCGCATATAAGAACACATCATTAAAACAAGGGTTAAGGTGCGTTTTTAATACTTTATAATATAGCAAGAAGCACCAAACATAATATACAATATATTGGTCCATTTTTATAACTAAGAATTATTTTTGTTGCTTATTTAATTATGACGTTAAATAAGTCAAGTTTTACCATTAACTAGTTGGATAAAACCGTAAAGAAGAATTTTCAGTACTCTATAATATAGTAAGGAGCACCAAACATAATATACAATATTTGAACACCACAAAACACTAAATCACAATATTATTTAAAGTGTCAAATAATTAAACACCATAAAGCTCTAAAGATCCATAGACTTCCTTAGTATCATGCATGTATAAACCGATAAACTATTAATATCGTACATGTATAAAAAAGGAAGTCATGAATCATAAATTAAACAAATAATTAAGGAACCCACTATCATAAACAAATAATTAAAAGGGGGAAAACAAGCCTAAATGGGCCGATCCTTGGGCCGGCCTGAAAAAGCCCTCGGCCCTTAAGAGCCCGGCCCTTATAGACATGCATCTCATTTTTCCTATAAATCCCAAATCCGGCCCTCCTCGGACTTGGGTTAAAATGGGTTGGCCCTACAGACTTTGCCCGAATTACCGGCTTTATGATGTAATAGAATAAGAGTTACTTCTATCTTATTACATCGTTATAACTTAAACTAAGTGTTCCTTAAAAATTGTCATTTCAACATACAAATATTACGTCATTATGTCACATCATCTTTTATCTTACGAAAGTTAGTTCAAGCTAATGAGTTACTAAATAAGCAACAAAAATAATTCTTAATTATCACAAATGGGCCAAATATTGTATATTATGTTTGGTGTTTCTTGTTATATTCTAAAGTACTAAAAATACTCCTTTGCACCACCATTCAACAAAATTTGACACTAGCGGTTAAACTTGACTTATTTAACGTCGTTATTAGATAAACAACGAAAATAATTTTTGGCTATAATAAATGAACCAAAATATTGTATATTATGTTTGGTGCTCCTTGCTATGTTCTATTCTAGAATACTAAAAGTGCACCTTAACCCTTAAAACAAATATCACATAATTTTGTGATTAAAAAACAGACATGCTATATCATTATTTTAAAAAAATATTATTTAACTTTAAAGATACATGTTGCACCACCTGATGCGACATGATGCATTTATTCAAAACAAATTAAATTTGTCATGCAGTTAATATGTCGTGGTTAGGCCGATAACCGCGACATATCACTAGTTTATGTCACTAGTGTATGCATCTTGTCACAACTAGAGGCGCATGCTACATGTTTTTCACATTATATTAATATAATATATATTAAATAATATATTATATATTATTCAATAATGAATAATATGATAAATATATTATATATAATAATATATTGTATAAGAATATGCACTATACTAGTATATTTTATAAATTCTATGTGTATACATACATATATTATT
Source organism: Mimosa pudica (assembly GCA_029929735.1). Lineage (NCBI taxonomy): Eukaryota > Viridiplantae > Streptophyta > Magnoliopsida > Fabales > Fabaceae > Mimosa > Mimosa pudica. Next base: position 413,218 of record JAKELP010000047.1, on the reverse strand, counting down.
TTTTTTATAAGAATATGCACTATATTGTATATTGTATAAGAATATAATATATGTGTGTGTATATGTCGCCCCTAGGGGAGAAGACAAACATACATGCTTTCTATATATGTACCAAATAGAAAGGTTATATGCTTATTTTTTTTTGGCCATAAAAAAGGTTATACACTTATAGACATATACACCTTTCTATAACTATTTAATTACTGTTGAAAGGCTACAATAAAGGGTGTTTGTGAAAATATAATAAATATATATAGAAAAATTGTTCTACTAGATTATAGTTGTAGTCTTAAATATAAAATTATTTTGATTTTTCGTGGAAATTAAAAAAACAAATTACACCATCAAATTATAATATATATTAAAAGTAATTATATTGAATATTAGTTTGTAAGTAGAATAAATTATTTTTAAGGAAAAATATAACTTTGTGTCTTTAATTTTTCCAAAAAATCAGAGTAGTCTTATAATTAGAACCGTAGAGAGTATGTACATTAAGATTCAAAAGTTTGTACAACATTTTTGTAACTTTTAAGAAGTCATAATCTCTCATATTCTTACTATTTAATTTAACTAATAAAATGTTATTTTGTCTTGAAACAAAATTTAAAATCATATTATAAATTTTTTATTTTTGAAATAGCATTCTAGAAATTTTATCTTCCATGTTTTAATTTAGTATGTAAAATAAATATATATATTAAATTATTTATGAATATAATTCGACCACGATGCTTATGTTGACTTTTAGGTTGCAGTAGGTTGTCTACTTTTTTTAAATCGTTGAAGGGAAGAGACCCCACTTTAGAGTCGAAGAAAACCAATAATAATTCAGCAAAGTTATTTAACAAAAACAAAAAATGATAGTAGAACTGTAAGATACAATCAATTAATGAAACCACGTCATTTATCCGTGAAGTGGAAGCAGAAAAACGTGGTGAAAGTGTTCTTGACGTATTTATGACCAGATAGCTAACTTCTTGTTCCTGGCAAGTAGGTAAAGGCCTTTTTTTTTATCAAAGCAAAACGACTCATTTAGATAGACTACTCCAGTGAATTATGACGTGGTTTCTTTAGTCATGGATAGTGCGTGAGCCCAATCCCCTCCTAAAATTGTTAAGGAAAAAAAAAAAGGCAAAGACAGTAGGGGACCAATTATAGGAGATAAAATTACGAAAAGCTACAGTCGCTGAACCATATTATACGAGGCAAAGACAGTAGGGGACCAATTAAGGGAGATAAGAACGTGGAATTTAGAAATAAGTATAAATAAATAATATTAAAAATTATATACGTTTGATATAAATTTTTCATAGCCACAAATAGCGGATATGGCACCACTATATTTAATATTCTAAATTTTAAACTTAAAATTGAGTCCTTTTTTGTAAAAACAAAACATTTATGAATCAATCTTTACTTGTAATTGTTGGGTTCTATAGTGAAATTTTTTATTAATGAAATTATTTGTAAATCACCAAAATTATTACTAAGCCTCATATGATTTACTATTAAATCTTAAATAGTAATATTCAAAGCTAGCAAATTCTGGCATAAAATAATAAAATTAACAAATGAAAAGTTATATTTCTAACTATTTTAGTGCTATTACTTTTTCCACAAACTTAGTATAATGTTACACATGGCATAAATAAAATTTAAGTATTTACATATATGATTATTATTCAATCCGTATTAAACTCATCCATATAAAATATATATGTACAATTGATGATGAGATCCTAACATGTAATGTTTTCCATATTACTATTACTATGTTTGATTCAAGATATCATCACCATATAAACATGTTTCCTTTACATGAACAAAACATGAACACATACCCCATGTAGCAAAAAAGAGTTATCATGTTTCATGCAAACTAAATATATTATTATATTCTTTCTTCATCCCTATTATTAGATTACATCTTTTAATAGATTTGTCTCTTCCTTGTTATAAGAGTATCGTTAAAAAAGTATACTTCCTATATCTTTATTATTCTTCATTATTTATAAAATGTTTTTTATAGTACTGTAATGTGATTGGGTTAAACTTAATAAAAAGACCTCTATATATACGGACAGTGAGTACCTTGTGATAGTGAAAGCCAACCAATAATTCTGAAACTTCCTCTCGGAGTAGTGAATGCCATTATCACAACACAGCAGAAATGGCAAATGCGAATGATAAACCAGAAGAATCTCACAAAGTGAAAGCCATCGTGACAGTTCAACAAACAACGAGTGGACTTCTGTCTAGTGTTGTAACTGCTGGTCTTGATGGTTTCACTGACTTGGCTGGAAAATCTCTTCTCGTGGAACTCATTAGCGTCCAGCTTGATCCTAGTAAGTATATTTTTTATGTAATCTAATAGATCTTTTCTGTTAGCAGTTGTGTAAAGATTTTCAAGCTTGTTTATGAACAAAGGAAGAGAACATTTAAGCATACTTCAAGAAAACTTGCTAAATTCTCTGTTTCCTTGCCCTGCATCAGATCTTATGTCAATGACCCCCACCCCAAAAAAAGTGGGGCATTTTCATGAAAAAAATCTGACGGAATATTACGTTTATACTCTTAAAGTAGTCTTCTTTTTATTTAAAATTTTAAACAAAACCCATGAGATACAAAATATTATACTTGTAAAAAGTATAATACAAACATTTTGGAGAGAATAAAAGAGTAGTTTTAGATACGTGGCTTGAATTTGAACTTTGTTGTTTCTGGATGTGATTGAAGAAATTAAGTCCAAGATCTTTGGAATTTTGTTGTGTTTGTTGACTAAAGAGGCGAAGTTGGAGAAGAGAATAAAAGGATATGCTGAGAAGAAAGAAACAAAAGAGAAGGAGGTGGAGTACGAAGGGAAGTTTGATATAAATGGAGATTTTGGAGAAATAGGAGCAATTTCTGTGGAGAATGAGCATCACAGTGAGATGCTTGTGAAGAAGATAGAAGTGTTTCATGAAGGAGAAAATCATTCATCTGTGAACTTTACCTGTAATTCATGGATTCAACCCAAACAACATGATAGCACGGCCAAGAGAATCTTCTTCACTAATAAGGTATTTTAGATATTTAATCTTAATGGTATAGTATAATAGGGATTAGTTGCATAATATGTATGTATTAAATTAACAGTGGGAATGACAATCGGATAGGGTGCTGATGGATGTCAATGATTTAGACACACTCGATATTTATAACAAAAAAACAAAAATTGAACTGTGTAAATAAAATATTAAAACGACATGCATGAAGTTTATTTAATTTTTTTCAACTTTCAAGATTGTAACATAAATTGTTAACAATTGTTAGAATGTTAGTTTAGAATTATTTTCATTTTTTAGCATCTTGAAAATAAATAGTTGAAATAATGAAGTCAAGAATTAAATAATTCAGTTTAAGTATGTAATATATAGATTAAATATTAAGTATTCCCCGTCATGTAAAATGTTTATACAATATCACCAATTCAAGAAAAATGAATGTGTCACATCCCTCGCAACTGATTCACATTGCAATAACTTTAGGAAACAAAATATTCAGGATCCTGGTTATGAAATTTATTGTCTAAATGTATTTAAGGACTAAGATTTGACTTTTCTTTTTTGATCAAACACTGTCAGTAATCCAGCACCTATTTGCAATCGATTAATAATCCAAACTCAATGTACAAATCCAAGGTCCGTAAAACTTAAGCAGGTGCAAACTAATCTTTATTGATACTCTTTATTTGTGTGCAACTTAAATCCTAGTTATGCCCAAAATATCTTCTCTTTTCCATATATAACTGAAACTTAGTTGAAATGTTGAACACGTGCGAATACGAGCTTCACCAATTGAAGAAGACATGTTATACTTATGTCTGTAAATAACTTTGTACTGTTTCATGTAAAAAAACTATGCACTTCAAAAAAACAATAAATTTTTCTATAAAAAATATTTAAGAAATTTTCCTTGAAATTTGAGAATCGTCATTTCTTGATTATTTATGTGTGTGTGTTTGTATATAGTTCTGAATTTGTAAATGTTATTCAAAAATATTAGACAAAACCTAATAATAAGGGGAAAATGACAAATAAATCTCTTACAATTTCAAAATCCCAAATTGGTCATCACTTTGAGTTGTACTTGATTGTTAATGTCTATTATGAAGTTATTAATGTCTACCCTAAAGTTGTTATTCAGATTTTGAAATTGGAAGAGATTTATTTGTCATTTCCCCTCTATAAGTATGTAAATAACTACTACCTCCGGTCCTAAATATATGACCTAATTGACTTTTTTTTGGAGAGATTAAGGTTGTGAAATATGTTATTAGATAATGACATATTTGATATATTTTTAGATAATCCATTAGTTTATAGGTAAAATAAACTAGTCTAAAGGAAACAATTAGGTAAATCAATTTATAATTAACTTATTTTTGCTTTTTTTAAGATTTTCCAAAAAAATCAACTAGGTCTTATATTTAGGACCGGAGGGAGTATTACAAAAATGATATAGAGTTCATATAGAGTAGTTCTACTAAGAATTTATGATTAACACAGTTCACTATGAATTTAATTGTTAGTTTACCAATTTTATTACCAAAGGGATGTCAAGTTGACAAACTTGTAGGGGGAATGTACAAAAAAATGCCCATATAATTAGGGATTAAAGTGCATCCAATACAAGGAAGATTCTTTTACTGAAATGCATATTCCGTCGACGTAGACTAATTACGTTAATTTTTTCAAAATAAAAAAAATGGTATAAAAAACTCATGAAGATTGATCTGAAGTGCGTCCAACCACGAAAGTTTTTTCAATGGGTGGTTTTTAATTCCATACCAAATTTCATTGGTATTTTCGCTCCTTATATTTTCTTCAACTTTAAAAAACTTAACATCGCTAATCTATATTGATGGAATGAACACTTTTGACCTATTTTAATAACTATGTAAGCATCTTTAGCTAAAGAAATTCTGTGGTGTTAGGTGCACCTTGTATCAAATTACATTGATATTTTTGTATCTTCACTCTTAAATAAAGAGTTCATTAATTAATTGTTAGTTCTTGACTTTGCAACAAATTTTGGGTTTGATGCAGATTTATATCATTAGTTATTTCCCTATAATTTCCAAGGACTTGATCTGAGTTTATTAATAAGAACCAAAACTACAACTTCGTATAAATAAGAAATCATTCGCTAATCTCAAACCAAAATTTTACAATATTAGCATCAAAACCAATGATTTGAAATGACATATGCTAAAACAAAACTCAATCAAACTATCATTACAAACAATATTAGCACAAAATAAAAATATATTAAATGAATGCATTATATATACATGGAGCAGTCATACTTGCCATCAGAAACTCCAAGTGGATTAAAAAGGCTGAGAGAAGAGGAGCTTGTGGTTATTAGAGGGAATGGAGAAGGAGAACGCAAGAAGTCAGAGAGAATATATGATTATGATGTGTACAATGATCTTGGTGATCCTGACACTAACATCAATCTCAAAAGACCTGTTCTTGGTGGCATACAACATCCATATCCTAGGCGATGTCGTACTGGTCGAAAACTCTCAAATGCAGGTATCAAACACAATCTTCTCAAAATATTGTTTAGGTTTATATTTTTATGATTAAATTTTAAAGAAAATGAATGTACATCTTCATGAAGTCCCCTCCCCGTTTTTTCTGGTACTTGTAGTTTTTTCTCCTTTTTTAACATGTACTACATTTAAATTTACCGGATTTTTATTAGGCAATTGTACGTTTTCTCTTTCCTTTTATGAGGGGGTTCTTATTTTAGTAGTAGTGTTTTGATGTATTTGATTAAAACCGCCTATAAAACTTATCAACTATAACAAAATGATTAAAAAATATAAGCAACTTAATAAAATCAGGTGAAATTACATTTGACATGATAAAAGGGGGAGAACGACATATACTTCATAAATAATCAAGTAGGTAAAAATAGCATATATCTTGTCAAAAATCAAGTAGAACTATAAGACCTGAAAATTACATTTCCCTTATATTTATTTTTGTTATTTGCTTACAGAATTGCAAAGATCTAAACTAAAATGTCCTCAATGTTTAAGTGCTTTTGAAATACCCGCAATCTTTAGTGTTACTCTAGTACAAGCCTTCACAACAATTATTGTGGTCTAAAATTTAATTTGTTGGCTATACAGATCCATTATCAGAGAAGAAGAGTGCAAGTGTGTATGTTCCTAGGGATGAAGTATTTGGAGAGACAAAGCAAACGCAATTCACAGCAACAACTGTTTCATCAGGATTGAAAACAATCTTACAATCCATAGCCTCAGTGGTGGAAAATCAAAATCTTGTATTCTCAAGCTTCGAAGACATAGACATGCTTTTCAAAGATGGCTTCTCTATTCCACAACTTAAGAACAGTGGATTGCTTCAGAGAATCATTCCCACTCTCGTCAGAGCTGCTTCTGATAGCGAGCAAATCTTGCGCTTTGACACACCTGAACCTATGAAAAGTAAGCATATACATACGCTTCAAATTAATTAAAGACAATAATAAAAATAAACTCACGTGTCTTTTTTTTAATCAAAAACAACATTGTCTGATAATTACTTTCTTTAATAATAACACAATACATGCATGTTAGTGTAAGAGTATTCAATCACAAATGTCCATTTTGGCGACATTTAAACCAATATGATTATTTAATTTAGCATATATACATTTTGATGTTATTATGATTTGTGAGTTTCGGATATGCAGGGGATAGCTTCTTTTGGTTTTCAGATAACGAATTTGCAAGGGAGACTCTGGCTGGTGTCAATCCATATAGCATAGAGTTAGTTAAGGTATATAATAACATAGTTATAGGAAATATTTGGCTCATTATGCAGGACAAATGCATTTTTTTTAAAAGTAATCCTGCCCATATCACTCATCTGTTCAATATGATACATATTGTATTTCATAATTTATATAACATATTCTAATTGAGTTTATTATGATACACATCATACAGGAATATCCATATATATAACATATTCTAACATTTGTATTATTGATTTTTCTAAAGGTAAATGTTCCTATGAGACTCAAAAAGTTAAAGAGAATCTTAATGATAGGAACGAAGAAGAAAATTATTTGAATAAAAAGTAGTAGAATTTTAATTAATTTCTTGCTTCCATTGATAGCTTATCAGGAAACATTTGAATTGTTTATTTGAATTTCAGATTTCCCCAATATCTTTCGCGCATAATCTGAAAATATTACAAATTGCTTAATCCAATAATATATTGTATGATAAGAAAATAGGCATCTGCCCAACATAGCTTATTATTCCTTTCACAATTGCATTTGCTGAATATTTTGGTTTATTAATTCATCATGTAGGAATGGCCATTGAGAAGTAAACTCGATCCAAAAATTTACGGTCCTCCAGAATCGGCAATCGCCAGAGAAGTGATTGAACAACAAATTAATGGCCACATGACAATTGAAGAGGTACTAAGACAAACAATATCTTAAGCATTTGCATTATAGAGAACCTAAAACCTGTCATATTAATTTATTTAACAAATAAAAACATGCAGGCCATAGCAGAGAAGAGGCTATTCATGTTGGACTACCATGATTTATTGCTTCCATTTGTTGGGAAAGTGAGAGAGATTGAAGGTACAACACTGTATGGGTCAAGGACACTTTTCTTTCTTACAGCACAAGGCACACTCAAGCCACTGGCTATTGAACTGACTAGGCCACCTCTAAATGGGAAGCCGCAGTGGAAGCAAGTTTTCTCGCCTAATACTCATTCAACCTCTCTGTGGCTTTGGAGGCTGGCCAAAGCTCACGTTCTTGCTCATGATTCTGGTCACCATGAACTTATAAGCCACTGGTACTTACCATTCTCATACTCTCCTCTTGTACGATACAATTTAAAATATTCATAAAATTAAGTCTTAGCACTCATTGGTACACTAAATTTTTTATTTGAGTAGTTAGACTAAATCTTTACCATGCATAACATAGTTGAGCATTCTATTTAATTGATTTTTCAGTCATTAACATAATGCATATAATTTGTGTTGTTTTAGGTTAAGAACTCACGGTGCTGTAGAACCCTTTATAATTGCAACGCACAGACAACTGAGTACCATGCACCCAATCTATAGACTATTGCATCCTCATTTGAGATACACATTGGAAATCAATGCCCTTGCCCGTGAAGTGCTTATAAGTGCAAGTGGAGTCATTGAGGTCTCTTTTTCTCCGAAAAAATATTCCATGCAGCTTAGCTCTGCGGCTTATGACCAGCTTTGGCGGTTTGATTTGCAGGGTCTCCCCAGTGATCTTATTCACAGGTACATTGCATAGTCTATTCCTTCTTTAATCTAATAAACACCCACACGGCCACACCCCACAACCTTATAGGGCTTCTTTTAGCTGCATCCTTCCTCTTTTGAAGGAGATTCATGTGCCATTGGGCCAAGATCCATTGACATTTGGACATATACCATGTTTTACTATATGTAGTAATATATTTAATATTTTACTTAAACTTGAGCCCAGTTAGTCAAGGACATATACCATGTTTTACTACTAACTCAACACACCCATTTGAACAGTCCATGAATAATTTGAATGACTTAATTCAACGAAATTTAATTTAATTGAGATTTGAAGTAGATTTTGTTTAAGATTTAAAAAACATATATGGCACCATCAAACTCGCTATCCTGAAGAAAGACTAAGGAGGAAACTAATTAGTTTCCTCCAAGCATTGAGCTATTTGCAAATATTCTGCAGGCTTTTAAAACCAAAAAATAATCCCTTGCCCTTTTATGTTGTGAAAACTACATGATTATATTCTTTCTTAATCATATCAACTCCATTATCATATTATATACAACTGATTTAAACCCAAAAGATAATACATATCTTGTTTTCCATCAAACCCAAGATTTAAACATAGTTTATTGACTTGTGCATTAAATGAGTCACCACTTTTTGGTGTACAAACAGGGGAATGGCAGTGGAAGATCCTAATGAGCCACATGGCCTAAAGCTAGCAATAGAAGACTACCCTTTTGCCAATGATGGCCTTCTCATCTGGGATGCCTTAAAATCATGGGTCACTGATTATATCACTCACTATTACCCACACCCTAGCCTCATACAATCAGACCATGAGCTTCAGTCATGGTGGACTGAAATTAGAACTGTAGGTCATGGAGACAAAAAAGATGAGCCATGGTGGCCAATTCTCAAAACCCCTAAAGACCTCATTGAGATAATAACAACCATAGCATGGGTAGCCTCAGCTCACCATGCATCAGTCAACTTTTCTCAATATGATTATGGAGGGTATTTCCCAAATAGACCCTCCATTGCTAGAATTAAAATGCCTACAGAGGATACTACTAAAGAAGAGTGTGAGAAATTTGTGAAAAGACCAGAGGAAACCCTTCTAGAGTGTTTTCCATCTCAGATTCAAGCCACCTTGGTAATGGCAGTTTTAAGGCTTTTATCTGAGCATTCACCTGATGAGCAATACATTGGGGACTTAGTGGAGGATTCTTGGGGTGAAGATGAGAATGTGAAGGCTGCTTTTGAGAGGTTCCATGGGAGATTGAAAAAGATTGAAGAGATTATTGATTCAAGAAATATGGATTCTGGTTTGAGGAATAGAAATGGAGTTGGCATGATGCCTTATGAATTGATGAAGCCTTTTTCTGGAGCTGGAGTCACTGCAAAGGGGATTCCTTATAGCATTTCAATTTGAAGTTTGCTTATTTATCATTGAGAAGGTAGCTTCTCAAGAAGTATCGGTACATTTTATCATGTGATCTCTCCTTCATGTATTGTAGGGTTGAAGAGATTATTCTGATGGACTATTGTCATAGTTATAACTAGCATATTTGACAAAGAAAGATCCAGCGTCACCTACCAACCTTATAACCAAGGGCATTTTTGTTTACTAAAATACAAGATTTTGATACATATGCCCTTAGTTCGAAGGCCGGTTAGTAATTCTGGACCATTTTATTGACAATTGTGCTAGCTGCAACTATAGCAATAGTTCATCTGTAAAATTACTCTCTAACCATGTATTTTATATTCATGTGTGACTTTAATTGTTTAATACTAAGAAAATGTTGAATAAAAAAGTATGTCATTTATTGAATGTAGAAGCCAACCTTGATCAAGTGGATGTGATTAATAGTTACTTCAACAACTTATGCGCCTCTAATCAGAAATTGGTGGTGTTGGTTATCCTACTTATATCCATTCTGCTTAGACGTGGCAGAAACTAAACAGATGTTCTGCTTCTTTTTAAATAAGACTCAAATTTATTATACTAAACTACATGAAAACAGAATAAGAAACAAGCACACAATTTACGCAAGGAAAATACTCCAGATACATGTAGAGCAAACTGCATACCATTTACTCTATCTCAAAAAGGACTTATCCAGGTTGTTAAAATAGCATTTTTTTTAGATTGGTTCTCCAGCCAATTTAGATTTAGTGGCCCAGTGGGTGGTTAAGGTCTGCCAGCTATCGAAAAGTTCTTGAAGTTTAAAGACAAGGTTGTAAACCACGAAGGCAAGTGATAGCTATCATAGGATATTTATTTAGATTCTATAAGTTCTGTAATGATATAAGTGTTAAATAGATTAAAATATTTACACCTAAACTATTTAAAATGTTTTTGTGACAGTGAACAACATAGATGTCCATATATGTAAATAAGCCCAAATTCTTGATTTGATATCTCTTAAACTTTCTTACACACACGAAAAATCCCCTCGCCAGTTCAATGCTCTTGGAAGAATATATATAGTATAGGAACATTGTTTTTTGCTTTTCTTAGGTTTGCCAGCTCGAACTGAAGTCCTTGAAGTTCAAAGATAAGGTTGTAAACCATGAAGTCAAGTGATAGCTACCATAGAACATTTGTTTAGATTCTATAAACTCTCTAACAATATAATTGTTAAATAGATTAAAATATTTACAGCTAAACTATCTAAAATGTTTTTGTGACAGTGAACCACATAGATGTCTATATATGTAGATAAGCCCAAATTCTTGATTTGATATATCTCTTAAACTTTCTTACAAACACGGAAAATCCCCTCGCCGGTTCAACGCTCTTGGAAGTACATATATAGTATAGGAACATTTATTTTATTTTTTTTCTTTTCTTAGGTTTGCCAGCTTCAACTGAAGTCCTTGAAGTTTAAAGATAAGGTTGTAAACCATGAAGGCAAGTTATAGCTACCATAGGACATTTGTTTAGCTTATATAAACTCTGTAACATTATAATTATAATTGTTAAATAGATTAAAATATTTACAGCTAAACTATCTAAAACGTTTTTGTGACAGTGAACCACATAGATGTCCATATATATAGATCCCAAATTCTTGATTTGATATCTCTTAAACTTTCTTAGACACACACACATATATAAGAGAAACCCTCGAATCTTAACTTATTGGCAAATAAATCCCTATCCCTTAAACTTAAATCGTTTAGGAAAATTGGAAGTTACTCTATGCATTTAAAAAGTTAGGGAAATGTTTCATAAAGTTTTAAAAATTAGAGATATCGTGTGTGTGTGTTGAACGTAATGGATGCACAAGAGGGGGGGGTGAATTGTGCTTCAAAAATAAATACTCGAAATAAACAACACAGGATTTATACTGGTTCGGTCTACCTGACCTACGTCCAGTCCTCAACCACCCAGGCTGAGAGTTCCACTATAACTCAGGTTTTAAATCGGGTTCACCTGAAACCTTACAACCGCAAGTTTTAGACGGGATCACTTGCAACCTTACAACCACAAGTTTTGCGGGCTTACTTGCAACCTTTTTACCTAGCTCCCCCTTACACCAAGCAAGGGTTCAACCTTTACAAATAAAGGATTTTACTAACTAAGTTCTCTTTAAGAACAGATGGTGATACACACTTAAGCACAACTAATTGCTCTTATAACAAGAAGAGACTTAACTACAATGAGTACAGAATAAGTACGTGAAGAATCACTCAAAGTGTTAAATGCTCTTTTCTATTTCTGGGCAGCCTTGAATGCTTTGAAGATTTCTTGTGTTTCTCGCTCTAACTTCTCTCTAGAGTATTCAAGGATAATTGTTGTTGTAATAAATGAAGTTGAGCTCCCTTTATATAGTCTTCAAGCATTTGAACTCTTGGTAGGTGGGAGTCCCGTTTGAATTTGGCCGTTTATCCCAAGTTACCGTTTGCCCAATAAATGCTCCATTAATGCATAGCAGGGTTGACTTGCTTTATCTCTGAAAAGTAGTCCTGACACCTCTGCTCTGATATAAGCATTCTGACTTCTGAGTATGTGATTTTTACTCTTGCACTCTTGCTGACGGATGATCATCTTTCATCCGCAAGTGGTAATCTTGCTCTGCAAGTGTTAAGCTCTGAGTCCCAATGTCAAGAGTCTTTCCATCCGGAAGCTCATTTGCATCCGGAAGCGTGACCATGTTCTGCACATACTGGTTAGTCCAACATAGCAATATATATATAAGAATTATACATGCTGTGGGAAGTTTGTTTGCTATGGGGAGTAGTTTACTTAGACTGTGTTCTGATTTGGTCTATGATGTATCTGGAAGCATTTTTACATCCGGAAGTAAAACTACTAGATGAAGGATCTTGGTTTACTATAACTCACTCTCACTTAGTGTATTTCATCCCAACACTCAGCGCTAGTCACTAAGCTATCGGAAGCACTTTTACTTGACGTAGTGAACTCACTGACGCTTAGGGTGAAATCTATTCTATCAATCTGCGCCAGTCAAGATCTAACAGGAAGCAACTTCACTTGATGTTGCATTTCCACTGACGCTCGGGGTTAAATCTATTCTATCAGTCTGCGCCAGTCTAAATCTAATAGGAAGTGCTTTCACTTGGCGAAGTAGACTTACTGACGCTTGGGGTAATAACTATTCTATTGCTCTGCGCCAGTCTGAGTCTAACAGGAAGCGCTTTCACTTGGGGAAGTAGACTTACTGACGCTTGGGGTAATATCTATTCTGTCGCTCTGCGCCAGTCTAATTCTAACAGGAAGCGCTTTCACTTGGGGAAGTAGACTCACTGTCGCTTGGAGTAATATCTATTCTATCGCTCTACGCCAGTCTAAGTCTAACAGGAAGCAACTTCGCTTCCGATTGAACCATAGCTTAGTCTTAGGGTTTGTGCACCTAAAGTTCATGGACTAAGTTAAATCCCTAGTTATTTACTTGCTGACGCTGGGGGATGAAAGCATTCATCCGCATGCGCAAGTCCTAATCTAACCGGAAGTAAATCTTCATCCGGAAGCACTCTTACTTGGGATCCTTTGTTATCCTATTGCTTCCTAGGCACTTGGTCTAATCCTCTACATTTTAGTCTTCATCAAAACTTAAGATTCTAACATTCTCCCCCTTTTTGATGATGACAAACCTAGTTCTATTAATTAAGTTCATATGAAAGGATTAGCTGAAGAATAAAAGCAATAGTTCAGAATAAGTAACTTAGACAAATATTATTGATAAGCATAGGTTACAGGTCAGAGCATATAATTAGATAACATTTACAAGCAGCGAGCATATAGTAGGCAGATATGAGAACATGCATGAAAAGATGAACATTTCTAAGTAAAAAAAAAATTTGGGCTGGGGGTTGTTTCTTTGTTTCTTCTTTCTCTCCCTCTCGCTGAAGCTCTTCTTCATCAAGGAACTCCCAGGGTAGCAAGGCTAGTGGTCAATGCATTTCTCCCCCTTTTGGCATCATCAAAGAGTGTTTTCCATATTTGATCGCCGCAGCCTCCTCCTTAGGGATGGACTTCCTCTTCTTAGAACCCACTAACAGTTCTGCCATTCTACCAGAAGTTTCAGGCTGACCTTGAATATTTTCATCCTGCCCTAGGGCAATTTGCCGAGAAACTTCATGATGTTCTTGATGTCTTTCACGATGCCCAGATTTTCCAGAATGTTGATGGCTTGATTTCCCAGATTTGGACTTGTGTTTCTTAGATGAGGAGGGTTTCCTCGAAACTGGGTTTGCTTCAGAGGGTTCGGCCATTTTTTGTGGGGTTGATGAAATGTTTATATGAAGAACATAGATGAAAATGAAGAATGTGTGAAATGAGATGTCCCTTTTATAGGTAAAGTCACTAAGGGCAAAAAGGTCATGCTCCTTCACATTATCACACATTGGGTAGCGTAAACGCCTTAAGTTGGATCGATATACCTGATGACACGTGTCGCTTCATATTGTCAGAGAAGTCGAAACGTCTCATTTGGAAGTTGAAGCGTTTTCTGAAGTGACGTGTCTTCTTGGACTTGTGCTGGCGCTCTCTTGGTTTGATCATCCAGCGTCAGTGTGTAATCATTCGGAAGTGGTTTTGCTTCCGGTTGCACTTACTTAAGATTCAACATTGAATACCTGCAAGGACATATATTGGCACTCCGATGCCTAAGTTAGTATTGTTTGAAGTATTTTGAAAAACAATTAAGTACATGGAATTTACACTTCATTTGGGTTTACCATTCCCAAATCACCTCTAATAAAAGTAAATTGGTCAACCCCCAGAGGCTTGGTGAAGATATCAGCAAGCTGTTGTTGTGTGGGGACAAACTGTACTTTGACATCTTTCTTTTGAACATGGTCTCTGATGAAATGATGTCTGACATCAATGTGCTTTGTCCTAGTGTGCTGAACCGGATTCTTGGCTAGGCTGATTGTGCTTGTGTTGTCACAGAGGATGGGTGCCTCAGGGAATTCCAAGCCAAGATCTCTCAACTGGTTCTTCAGCCACAACACTTGGGCACAACAACTGGCTGCTGCAATGTATTCTGCCTCAGTGGATGACAAGGACACGCAGGTCTGCTTTTTGCTCGCCCAAGACACCAGACAACCACCAAGGAAGGCGCATTGTCCACTGGTGCTTTTCCTATCAGTTTTATAACCTGCATGATCAGAGTCAGAATAAGCCCACAAGAACTCTTGGTTACCTCTGGGATACCAAAGACCAAGTTCTTGTGTCCCCTCAAGGTATCTTAAGATACGTTTAACACATGTTAGATGTGACTCCTTGGGGTTGGCTTGAAATCTAGCACACATGCCTACACTAAATTGAATGTCAGGTCTGCTGGCTGTTAAGTATAGGAGAGAACCTATCATTCCTCTATACATGGGCAGGCTAACAGATTTACCCTTTGCGTCAGCATCAAGTGCGGCAGTGGTGCTCATGGGAGTGTCATACTCCTTGCATTCATCCATCCCAAACTTTTTGAGTAGCTCTCTGCAGTATTTGGCTTGGGAGATGAATATTCCATTCTTCTTCTGCTTAATTTGCAGGCCTAGGAAGAACGTTAGTTCTCCCATCATTGACATTTCAAACTCACCCTGCATGGTCTTAGAAAAATCCTCACAAAGCTTTTCGTTAGTTGCTCCAAAGATAATATCATCAACATAAATTTGAACAATTAGCATGTCTCTATCTTTGTGAAGGATAAACAGTGTATTATCAAGTTTGCCTCTTGAGAAACCTTTGCTTAGCAGAAAGCTGCTAAGTCTCTCATACCAAGCTCTAGGAGCTTGTTTTAGGCCATATAAAGCTTTCTTTAATCTATACACATGTTTGGGGTGCTTATGATCCTCAAAGCCAGGAGGTTGTTCTACATATACCTCTTCTTTAATATAACCATTAAGAAATGCACTCTTTACATCCATTTGATATAGCCTGAAGCCCTTCATGGATGCAAAGGCTAGAAGAATCCTTATTGCTTCAAGTCTCGCGACTGGAGCAAATGTTTCTTCATAGTCAATGCCTTCTTCTTGGTTATATCCTTTGGCAACTAGTCTGGCTTTGTTTCTTGTAATTTGACCTGTCTCATCCAGTTTGTTTTTAAAGACCCATTTGGTCCCTACTATAGATTGATGAGATGGCCTAGGGACTAGTTCCCAGACTTGACTTCTTTCAAATTGGTTTAGCTCTTCCTGCATGGCAATAATCCAGTCGCAGTCCTCAAGAGCTTGTTCAACTGAAGTTGGTTCTATTTGAGATAGAAATGCACCAAACTCAACTTCATTTTGAACTTGCCTTCTGGTTCTCACACCAGAAGAAACATCACCAAGCACTTGATCAAGAGGATGATCTCTGTGATGCCTCCTAGCTGTTGGCAACTGTGCCTCATCATGCACAGTCTGCACTCTAGGTTCATCGCAGAGTTCATCTTCTTCCTTAGGATTGTTTGCTGGTGTTTCTTTTGGTGGTGAAGAAGATGATGGTAATTTTGGGAGGTTAAGTAATTCATCATCTTCTCTGGATTGTCCCCATGTAGGAATTTCATCAAATACAACATGCATGGATTCCTCTACAGTTTTAGTTCTCATGTTGTATATCCTATAAGCTTTACTCCTAAGGGAATATCCTATGAATATACCTATATCAGCCTTTGGATCAAACTTACCCAAGTTTACCTTTCCATTATTATGCACGTAGCATTTTGATCCAAATATTCTGAGGTGGCTGATGTTTGGCTTCCTTCCTTTGTATAGCTCGTATGGAGTCTTATCCAAGCCTTTACGAACATAAGCTCTGTTGGAGATATAGCAAGCAGTGCTCATAGCGTCCGCCCAGAACACTTGAGAAACCTCTTTCTCGTTGAGCATGCTTCTAGCCATCTCCGTCAGAACCCTGTTCTTTCTTTCAACTACTCCATTTTGTTGAGGAGTCCTCGGAGCTGAGAAGTTATGTTCAATTCCATTTTGCTCACATAGCTCAGAGAAGCTATGGTTCTCAAACTCCCCACCGTGGTCTGTCCTTATGGCTGTGATTTTGAGTTCTCTCTCATTCTGCACTTTCTTAGCCAAGACCACAAAAGCATCAAAAGTATCTTGCTTGGAGGCAAGAAACATAGTCCAGGTGAACCTTGAATAGTCATCCACCACTACTAGAGCATATAGGTTTCCACCCACGCTCTTTACTCTTGCTGGCCCAACCAAATCCATGTGAATTAGTTCCAAGGGCCTGCTGGTGGAGACTCTCTTCTTGGTTTTAAACGAGGACTTTGTTTGCTTTCCTCGTTGGCAGGATTCACAGATAAAATCATGCTTGACTTTAAAAGAGGGAATACCTATAGCTAGCTCATTTTTAATTAGCATGTCCAATTGAGTAAAGTTAACATGAGCTAGTCTCTTATGCCAAAGCCAACTATTCTCGTCACTAGATATTAAACATTTTTCCTCTAGCTGTTGACATAAGTCTAAGGTATATAAATTCCCATTTCTGTTTGCCTTAATCTTGCATTTTAAGTTGGCCTTATCTATATTTAGATCCTGCTTATCAACTATTAAGCACTCATTTGAATCAAATATTACCCAATTTCCTCTGTCCGTGCTCTGGCTCACGCTCAGCAGGTTGTGACAGAGACCGTCCACAAGGTAGACATCTTTTACTGGTCCGACCTCTCCAACTCCAGTGATCTTGCCACTTTGATTTCCTCCAAAGGTTACTGTGGCCCCATCTTTGATCACCAGAGATTTGAACTTGTCTCTGTCCCCAGTCATGTGTCTTGAGCATCCACTATCAATATACCATTTCTTGTTCTTGGATGCCTTGAGACACACCTGTAAAATTTAAGCAAACTTAGGTACCCAACTTTTCTTGGGTCCTCGATCATTAGTTTTTAATGCCCTTGGTTTAGAGTCATCCTTGATCTTGGGCTTGTGACTTTTCTGAGCCTCTGGCCGAGTGCTGGCTCTGGACTCTTGGGTTTTCCCTTTGGAATAATTCCAGGCTTGGGATCCTTGTCCTCTCCTAGTTTCCTTTGCAGGAGGAGGATCTTTTGTTGCCTTGGTTCTTTTAGGGATCCATTTGTAGGAGCTGTTAACTCCATGCTTCTTAGCATTACAGGTGGACGTGGAGTGTCCTTTCCTGTTGCAGTAATTACAGAAGCTAAAGGGTGAGGAGCCATGATTGGTGGCTTTATGGAAGAACTTCAAGTAAGGCTTTACTTTTGGTTCTACCCACCTTTTTACCTTAGGGGTATATCCCAAGCCAATTCTATCCCTATATGCCCTTTGGCTCATTAAAATTACTTTTAGCATTTCTGAACCATTGGTGAACTTCTCCAGGGCATTTTGCAGCTTATTATTTTCCTCTGAGACTTTGCTGCAACTAGAGCAACTCTCAGGTGTTGGGGCGTTGGGTTCTACCTGTGGAGAACCCTGGCCATCCACTATCGGAAGTCTTCTAGCTTCCGCTAGTTCCTCACTTAGTGAGTCCACCTTGGACTCAAGTGATTCCTTTTTGGTTTTCAACACCTTATAGGCTTTACATAGTCTAGAGAATTCTTCATGAATCTCATTGTAAGCCTCTTGAAGTTCAGAAAAAGTTACCTCATGATCTTCGTTGGTGAGGTCAACATCTGAAGGTGCTTCTTCATCCTCCTCTCTAGCTACCAGGCAGAGGTTGGCAACTTCTTCTTCGTCACTTGCTTCCTCATCTGAGCTGTTAACCCAAATAGAGGAAACAAGAGCTTTTCTTTTGTCCTTGCCTTTTGACCTCTGCAGGCTGGGGCACTCAGCCTTGAAGTGACCAGGCTTATTGCATTCAAAGCACACAGGGACCTTCTCTTTCTTGTATCCCTTCTTCTCACTGGTATCACCTCTCTGATAGCCTCCCTTCTTTCTGAGGAATTTTCTAAATTTCCTCACCATCATAGCCATCTCCTCATCGTCCATCTCATCATCATCATCTTCATCATTGTCATTGATCCCTTTGCTGGGAGCAACGAGAGCAAGATTTTTGTTCTTGGGTGAAGGTTGAGGAGCTCTCATAGCCAGCAAGGTAGGTTCATATTCAGCAAGAGAGCCAAATAGTGCGGTGATGGAGCTGGTTGATTCACCTTGCACTTCTTGCAAAATAGTTACTTTGGTGATCCAGTCACCCTTCAAGATCTTTAGGATCTTGCTCACTTGCTCTCTTTCAGGGATATCCTTACCCAGCGAGGCCAAATTATTGATGAGATGAGTGAACCTGAGTTCCAGCTCTCTGATAGGCTCGGTAGGGCTCAGCATGGCGAATTTATGGAATTCTTCAACCAGCATTTCAATACGTCTCGCCTTTACTCCCCTGGTTCCAGAGTGTGCAGCCTCAAGAGCCTCCCACATATCCTTAGCAGTTTTGTGGTGGCTGATTCTGTGAAATTCTTTGTGGGTGAGAGCACACTGAATGTAGTGCATGGCCCGATGGTTTAGTTGGACTAGAGCATAGTCCTCAGCAGTGTATCTGGCTCGCACTTTTGCAAATCCATCTTCGTCCAGTGGAACATTATCCCCTCGTTCTATGACATCCCAGAGTCTCAAGTCGCTTGACTTGATATATGTCTCCATTCTGTACTTCCAGAACGTATAGTTGTACCCATCGAAGCCTGGGGGCTTATTGGGTTGAACGGCGACATCTGGTAGGCCATAATCTGGATCCATTACTTGATCTTTGCTTTCTGATTCGTTGGAATCGGGTGAGAAAGACCTGCTCTGATACCAAATGAACGTAATGGATGCACAAGAGGGGGGGTGAATTGTGCTTCAAAAATAAATACTCGAAATAAACAACACAGGATTTATACTGGTTCGGTCTACCTGACCTACGTCCAGTCCTCAACCACCCAGGCTGAGAGTTCCACTATAACTCAGGTTTTAAATCGGGTTCACCTGAAACCTTACAACCGCAAGTTTTAGACGGGATCACTTGCAACCTTACAACCACAAGTTTTGCGGGCTTACTTGCAACCTTTTTACCTAGCTCCCCCTTACACCAAGCAAGGGTTCAACCTTTACAAATAAAGGATTTTACTAACTAAGTTCTCTTTAAGAACAGATGGTGATACACACTTAAGCACAACTAATTGCTCTTATAACAAGAAGAGACTTAACTACAATGAGTACAGAATAAGTACGTGAAGAATCACTCAAAGTGTTAAATGCTCTTTTCTATTTCTGGGCAGCCTTGAATGCTTTGAAGATTTCTTGTGTTTCTCGCTCTAACTTCTCTCTAGAGTATTCAAGGATAATTGTTGTTGTAATAAATGAAGTTGAGCTCCCTTTATATAGTCTTCAAGCATTTGAACTCTTGGTAGGTGGGAGTCCCGTTTGAATTTGGCCGTTTATCCCAAGTTACCGTTTGCCCAATAAATGCTCCATTAATGCATAGCAGGGTTGACTTGCTTTATCTCTGAAAAGTAGTCCTGACACCTCTGCTCTGATATAAGCATTCTGACTTCTGAGTATGTGATTTTTACTCTTGCACTCTTGCTGACGGATGATCATCTTTCATCCGCAAGTGGTAATCTTGCTCTGCAAGTGTTAAGCTCTGAGTCCCAATGTCAAGAGTCTTTCCATCCGGAAGCTCATTTGCATCCGGAAGCGTGACCATGTTCTGCACATACTGGTTAGTCCAACATAGCAATATATATATAAGAATTATACATGCTGTGGGAAGTTTGTTTGCTATGGGGAGTAGTTTACTTAGACTGTGTTCTGATTTGGTCTATGATGTATCTGGAAGCATTTTTACATCCGGAAGTAAAACTACTAGATGAAGGATCTTGGTTTACTATAACTCACTCTCACTTAGTGTATTTCATCCCAACACTCAGCGCTAGTCACTAAGCTATCGGAAGCACTTTTACTTGACGTAGTGAACTCACTGACGCTTAGGGTGAAATCTATTCTATCAATCTGCGCCAGTCAAGATCTAACAGGAAGCAACTTCACTTGATGTTGCATTTCCACTGACGCTCGGGGTTAAATCTATTCTATCAGTCTGCGCCAGTCTAAATCTAATAGGAAGTGCTTTCACTTGGCGAAGTAGACTTACTGACGCTTGGGGTAATAACTATTCTATTGCTCTGCGCCAGTCTGAGTCTAACAGGAAGCGCTTTCACTTGGGGAAGTAGACTTACTGACGCTTGGGGTAATATCTATTCTGTCGCTCTGCGCCAGTCTAATTCTAACAGGAAGCGCTTTCACTTGGGGAAGTAGACTCACTGTCGCTTGGAGTAATATCTATTCTATCGCTCTACGCCAGTCTAAGTCTAACAGGAAGCAACTTCGCTTCCGATTGAACCATAGCTTAGTCTTAGGGTTTGTGCACCTAAAGTTCATGGACTAAGTTAAATCCCTAGTTATTTACTTGCTGACGCTGGGGGATGAAAGCATTCATCCGCATGCGCAAGTCCTAATCTAACCGGAAGTAAATCTTCATCCGGAAGCACTCTTACTTGGGATCCTTTGTTATCCTATTGCTTCCTAGGCACTTGGTCTAATCCTCTACATTTTAGTCTTCATCAAAACTTAAGATTCTAACATGTGTGGCATTAGTAAAACAAAATATTCATGAATTTGATAAAAAACAAAATATTCATGATAATATTATTTCAATATTGGTTTTTTTCTTGATAAATAAAACCATATAATTTGGCGAGGGAAAGAGTGCATATGAGACATTAGGTCATATCCCATGAAAAATAAATTTTCAACAGTTCCAAAAGTTCACCACATTTTGGTCCTAACTATAAAATGTGAATTTTTGATCAAAAAAAAAAAACTATAAAATGTGAATATTATCCTCAATCGCTATATAGGTCGGTAAACACTTTTTTTTTGGGTGATAACATCACGTTTTTGCTACGTAGGTCAAACAAACATTATACAGTAACTTAATATTCATCAAATAGCATATTAACTTTTTTAATGAATAAAGCATCTGAATATCTATCTCATAACATAGATACCTCAGAATACATGACATGGTTGAGTTCAAGACCAAATATTAGATATGTTATCACATAATATATAGTATACCCCCGCTAGTTTAAGGCACTTGGAAGACTACATATATAGTATTAGGGATATTTATTTGTCTTGTTTAAGATTGGTAACAATATAATTGTCAAATAGATTAAAATATTTACAACTGAACTATATAAAGTCTTTTGATGACCGTAAACCACGTCGATGTCCATATATATATAGATAAGCCCAAATTCTTGATTTGAAATCTCTTAAATTTTGTGCACATAGCCTTGTACACACACATAAAAATCATCCCTCGAACTTTGAGTTATTGACAAATAAAACCCTTAAACTTAAATCATTTACAAATAATTAAAAAAAAATTGGAAGTTATCTCTATAGGATTCTATAAATTTAAAAATTTCGGAAATATTGGAAATGACATGGTTCTCGAAGACCAAATATTGGAAATGTTATCACACATTATACACACGCCGTTCAACACACTTGGAAGAATACATATATAGTATTACAAGCATTTATTTTACTTCTATAAGTTCTGTAATGGTATAATTGTTAAATAGATTAATTTATTTACAACTAAACTATAAACGTTTTTGTGATAGTGAACCACATGTATGTCCATATATGTAAATAATCCCAAATTATTGATCTGATTTCTCTTAAACCTCCTTACACGCGCACACACATATAGAAAACCCCTCGGATCTTGACTTAATGACAAATAAATCCCTCAAACTTAAATCGTTTACAAATAATTAATAAAAAGATATGGAATTTATCTGAATAGAAATCTATATATTTCAAAATTAAGGGAAAATTTTGTATAATTTTTAAATACCTATATAGTTTTGAATAATTGTTGAATATGAAATTTATGTGTTGTATTTCAAAACACATATACACCCGCCAGTTTAACGCGCTTGGAAGAATACATATATAGTATTAGGGTCATTTATTTTGCTTCTATAAGTTCTATAATGATATAACTGTTAAATAAATTAATTTATTTACAACTAAACCATATAAAATTTGTTTGTGACAGTGAACCACATGGATGTCTGTATATGTAAACAATCCCAAATTATTGATTTGATATATCTTAAACTTCCTTACACACATATATACGGAGAAACCCTCGAATTTTGACTTTTTGGCAAATAAATCCCTCAAACTGAAATAGTTTACAAATAATTAATAAAAAAATATGGAATTTATCTCCATAGAAATCTATATATTTCATAATTAAGGGACAAATTTTGTATAATTGTTAAATACCTATATAGTTCTGTATAATTGTTAAATATGGAATTTATGTGTTTTGTATTCAAAATACATATAAATTTGCCGGTCAACGCGCTTGGAAGAATACATATATAGTATTAGGGACATTTATTTTGCTTCTATAAGTTCTGTAATGATATAATTGTTAAATAGATTAATTTATTTATAGCTAAACTATATAAAACGTTTTTGTAACAAGGAACCACATGGATGTCCATCTATTTAAAATATCCCAAATTATTGATATGATATCTCTTAAACTTCCTTACACACACACATATATAGAGAAACCCTCGAATCTTGACTTATTGAAAAATAAATCCCTTCAACTTAAATTGTTTACAAATAATTAATTAAAAATATGGAATTTATATGCATAGAAATCTATAAATTTCAAAATTAAGGGAAATATTTTGTACATTAGTTAAATACATATATAGTTCTTTATAATTGTTAAATATAGAATTTATGTTTTCTGAATATCAAAACACATATACACCTGTCGTTTCAACGTGCTTGGAAGAATACATATATAGTATTGGAGACATTTATTTTTCTTCTATAAGTTATGTAATGATAAAATTGTTAAATATATTAATTTATTTATAGCTAAACTATATAATGGTCCATTTGGTTGCCCCAAGAAAGTGAGGGAGAAAAGGAAAGTGAATAAAGTTGTGTTTTTGGCAATTTACTTATGTCATTGGCCCACAAGTTTTCTCTCTCAATCTCACACTTTTCTTGGGACCACAAACTTTATTTTCATCATTACCTCTACTTTCAATCTTTACCATTTTTTTGATAAAAAAAAATCTTTACCATTTCACTTTCCATTTTCTCACTTTCCCTTCTACAACCAGACTCTAAAACATTTTTGTGACAGTAAACCACGTGGATGTCCATATATGTAAACAATCCCAAATTATTGATCTGATATCTATTAAACTTCCTTACACACACATATAAAGAGAAACCCTCAAATATTGACTTATTGGAAAATGAATCCCTCAAACTGAAATAGTTTACAAATAATTAATAAAAAATATGGAATTTATCTGCATAGAAATCTATAAATTTCAAAATTAAGGGGAAATATTTTGTATAATTGTTAAATACATATATATTTCTGTATAATTGTTAAATATGGAATTTATGTGTTTTGAATTTCAAAACACATATACACCGTCGTTTCAACCTGCTTGGAAGAATATAGTTTTAGAGACATTTATTTTTCTTCTATAAGTTCTATAATATAATGATATAATTGTTAAATATGTTAATTTATTTACAGCTAAACTATATAAAATATTTTTGTGACAAGGAACCACGTGGATGTTTATTTATTTAGGTAATCACAAATTATTGATTTGATATCTTTCAAACTTTCTTCCACGCGTATATAAAGAAACCCTCTAATTTTAACTTATTGGAAAAATAAATCCATCCAACTCAAATCATTTACAAATAATTAATAAAAAGTATGGAATTTATCTGCATAGAAATCTATAAATTTCAAAATTAAGAGAAAAGTTTTGTATACTTGTTACATAGTATATAGTGGTACATTTGTTAAATATGGAATTTATGTGTTTATATTATAAAATACATATACACTCGCTAGTTTAGCGTGCTTGGAAGAATACATATATGGTATCAGAGACATTTATTTTGCTTTTATAAGTTTATAAAATATATAACTGTTACACATATTGATTTATTTACACTAAACTATATAAAGTTTTTGTGACTGTGAACCACGTAGATTTTCATATATGTAGATAAGACCAAATGCTTGAAACGATCATTTGTGTACACTTCACGGGCAAATATGATCATTGATAAACACTTTTAGGACAAATTTGATCCAAAAATACTTTTGAGTTAAATAAAACCCTAAACCACTCATGAACTAACTCTCTCATTATACTATTTTTTTTGTTTCTTCCAACCAAAATATTTTACGAGTTACTTAAATTCATATTAATTGTAAAGTCAATTGTACTTTCCAGTTTACATACCAAGCTTTAAGGTTTTATGTTTATGCCTTTCAAAATAATTCTATCAAATTTCTCTAATTCCATATTATTTTTTATTCCGTGGTATTGATTTAAAAGACTGTGAATATTAATATATTTAACATGAACCGTTCATATTCAAAGTATTTATTTTTAACCTCAATTCTTGTTATTTTTTTTTGCGTTTTTATTTTAATATATACTTTAAACACATTCATTAGTAAATGTAAAGTCTTACGAGTTTACAATTCAGGTTCATCATCCCATTTTACTCACTTATCATGAGTTCACTCAAAATCCCGTGTCCACAACCTCAAATCATTTACAAATATAAAAATCCATGGAAAACTGCTGCAATATATTTCAAAAATTAGAGATCATAGTAACAACAACAAGAACAATAATAATATTGGTGTAGTGGTTTTTTGTTTTGTTAATTAAAAAATTTTGTAGAAGGGAAAAAAGCATGGAAGCGAAGGAGGGCTTACTGCTTAGGTCAGGTGACACGAAAAAGAAACCTGAATCCAGGAATAGGTCATAGGTGTCCCAAAAGTTGACGTTCTCTGTCTCCTCTATAAATACCAACACACACACACCATCGTCTTCTTCACTCTCAAAATTCTCTTCCATTCCATCACTATTCACTACCCTCCAATGTGAATACTCAATACTCAACACTGTTACTGTTTCACTCTCCTCAATGGCCTCCTCTCTCCTCCCCTTCCAGGATCTCAACTGCTTCCCCAACCCCCACTCCCACCCTGTGGGCCCCACTCCCCCCAAGGCCTTCACTCCACCTCCCACACTCCTTGTCCCCAAGCCCGAGCCCCTCGACGGCCACGATTTCCTCAAACTCCCCGAAACCACAGAACCCCCACGCGCTCCTTCTGCTGCTGAAACCCCACGCGCCGTCCCCATTGACGAGAACCACGTGCGCTCCGAGTTTCAGCGCGTGAGTCAACTGTTCTTGGCTGCCTTCCCCGGCGAGGCCCACGTGTCAACCCCTGATTCGAGGGCCATTGTGGCATTACCCAACCACAGCTCGCCCTCACAGGTGTCTTCCGTGGTGGTGGCCACACGCAAGCGCTCCTCCCAGCGCGTGAAGGAGCTGGTCCGGTTCGACGGCGTCACGCCGGAGTACACCACCCTCAACCGCGCCACCATTCGCAAAACCCGAATCGCCTACGACTCCCTCCGCATTCTATCTTCCGTAGAAGACAAGAAATCCAACACACAAGCTGATAACAATAATAATAACGGCGTTTCTGATTCTTCTGTGAAGCGAAAGAAGAGGGTCAGGGGAGACACACATGCTGCAACTACGCTGAGGACACGTGGCATGTGGCTGAATAGGGAGAAGAGAATAGTGGGGGCCATTCCAGGTATTAACGTTGGTGATTTGTTTCTTTATAGGATGGAATTGTTAGTGGTTGGACTGCATTGTCAAACTCAAGCTGGGATTGATTATTTGCCTGCTAGTATGAGTCCTAATAGGGAGCCAATTGCAACTAGTGTGATAGTCTCTGGTGGGTATGAGGATGACGTGGATGATGGGGATGTGATTGTTTATACTGGCCATGGAGGGCAGGATAGTAAGCATTCTAGGCAGGTGGCTCATCAGAAGTTGGAGCAAGGGAATCTTGCTTTGGAGAGGAGTATGAGGTATGGGGTGGAGGTGAGGGTGATTAGGGGGATGAAGTATGAGGGGAGTGTTTCGGCTTCGAATAAGGTTTATGTGTATGATGGGTTGTATAGGATAGAGGATTGTTGGTTTGAGCTGGGGAAGTCGGGGTTTGGGGTGTTTAAGTATAAGCTTGTGAGGATTGATGGGCAGGAGAGGTTGGGTAGCGCCGTGCTTAAGTATGCTAGGATGCTCAAGATGGATCCGCTCGTGGTGTCCGATTCTGTGTGTTGTCTGAGTCTTGATATTTCGATGAACACGGAGAGCGTTCCTGTGCGTCTCTTTAATGACATTGATGCGGATGATGGTCCTCTTCGTTTCGAGTATCTTCCGAGGCCTACCTTCCCGCTTTTCGTGTTTCATCAGAGTGGGAGTACTATGGGATGTGAGTGTGTGCAAAGCTGCGTTGATGACTGTTTTTGTGCTTTGAAAAATGGAGGTGGGTATCCTTACAATAGGAGTGGGACTCTGTTGAGAGGGAAGCCTGTCATTTTTGAGTGTGGTCAGTACTGCAAGTGTCCTCCAAATTGTCCTAATCGTGTCACTCAAAAAGGGTTGAAAGTTAGGTTGGAAGTTTTTAGATCTAAGGAATCGGGTTGGGGAGTCCGGTCCCTTGATGTTATTCATGCTGGTTCTTTTATCTGTGAATATGCAGGGATCGTAGTGACAAAGGGGCAGGCGCAAGTTTTGTCTATGAATGGGGATGGAATGGTGTATCCAAGTCGATTTCCTGAAAGGTGGGCAGATTGGGGGGATTTGTCTCAAGTATCCCCTGATTATGTGCGTCCGTCGTATCCTTCAATTCCCCCATTGGATTTTGCCTTGGATGTGTCCACAATGAGGAACGTTGCTTGCTATATCAAGCACAGCGTAACTCCAAATGTGTTTGTTCAGTATGTTCTCTATGATCACAACAACTTGATGTTTCCTCACCTTATGCTTTTTGCAATGGAGACCATCCCTCCATTGAGGGAGCTCACTTTGGATTATGGAGTGGTTGATGATTGTACAGCCAAGCTCCTAATATGTAACTGAATGATCTTGGAAGGGGTACACAGTTTACAGTATGGTGAGGCTGAGCTTTGGGGTATGTTGCCGTGAGGTCCTTCTGAATTTCATCATTTCCTTTATTTGTTTCTATATTATATAATACTCCTATAACATCATCCTATTGTTACCCTTGGCCTTGTAAACTCTGCTAATTATATGGTAATAAAAGTTCATATTCCTTGAAATCCACCACAATCTATAAAGATTATAACATCCTGTTGTACTTCCAATAACCAGAGGTTTATAATTCGACATAGATTCTTATCCTAGAATGTTTTTGCACTTCAGTATGCTTAGCCAAGAAAATTTATCTTAGCACATGAAATTAATTGTTTTTGATTTAGTTAAACAATGTTGGGGAATAATTAGTCGCCATGAATTGATGTTGAAGTTAGTTGGTATGTTAAAAATAGCGATCTTATGTAACTTTAATTTCCTTTCCTACTATCATATGATTTTATCCATTGTCAGATTATAATGTTGCCCTCTATTTCCTTTTCTACTATCATATGATGTACTTCATACTCAGATCATGTGTCCTTGTTAAATTTGTTGACTCTTTTAATGAATTGGATGCATTCATGTTCTTGGGTTCTTAGTTTGATGTGCATGGAGAACTGATATTGGAAACCTAAAGACAACTTGAAACTACTGGTAACTAAATGTCTATATAAATTGGCAAAATGTTATAACCCCTTCCCCTTTTTCGTTAAATTCTTTGTCTTACAATGATAGTATAGTCCAGTGTGCTTGCATTACATGGACGCTGCTGTAGTTATTATGTTTGGGTGGAGATTAATATTTTGGTTTGGACTTTGGAGAGGTCATGCATAAACCTTTCCCCATAAACCAGCAGGTCCATCATCATCATCAGACAATTCCTTCGATATGTAGATTCACAAGGAACCAGGAAATAGCAGAGAGAAATGGGGAAAGAGGAGAAAAAATGAAACAGTACTTTCCACCAACAACAAAATCACACTTTAAACAGGATATTGCAGCCTATTTATAGTGTTCTAAGCACACAATAGCCCTTAATAACAGCTATTTTATTCTTGTCCTAGTCAGCGACTTGAAACAGAATTATAAAATACCCTGACAGCCAAACACTAACCTCTCTCCTAATCAGATGTTTTGCATATCATCCATTATTTTCTCTTAACACTATGAGTTTATTATTGGTTCCCATAAAATGTTGATTTGTCATTTTGCGTAAAGGGCAGATTGACTGTGTAGTGATGTTCTGGTGCTTTGTGCTCGTATCATATCCACTTCTACTTTTTGTTTGCATGTATCAGGTTTTAATCCTTTGGATTTTAACCCACGCCCACTCCCACGCCCACGCCCACGTCCACTCCCACACACACAAACTCACCTTATATATGAACCTTATATATGGTATTTATGGTTAAGTGATTGAACTAAACAGCACAGACAAAATGTGCAGATGAGGAGGGTCAAATATGGTTTTCCAGAAATCAAAATTGATTTGAATGATTGGTTTGTTTGTTTGATTGATTAAATGAAAATTGAATCGATGTTTTATTGCGAAAAAGGTATTTTGACCAATAACAGTTGGTTCGAATTGTTTGTCGTTTGTTTCCTTAAGTAAGATCATGGGTAGTCTTGGAATGGGAAACTTGCTGTTAAGGTGGGATTTAAACACCCATGGAGTCTGATTGAGTTCATCTTGTGGATATGTTGGATTTCAATATGGCTCCGAAAATCTGGTTGACACATTTAATAAAAGAAATAGTATGTTATCACAAATTTTTAATGTGCATGTAATTATGTCGATGTGTTTTTTAATGAATGTTTGCTGATATTTTATTCCTAACAACTATTTCTAAAGTACTATTTGGAGTAGCCAGGACTATTTGACGTGGAAGGATTTAAACATTTATATTTTTTTATTAATTTTGTCTAGATTTTAACTATTACTTAATCTAATATATAAACTAGTAACTTACTTTAAATTTTTACAAAACGATTCTGTTGGTTCATTTTAGTTTTGGTCTAAAATCGAATGGAACTTTTGAACACCTGTAATTGATTCAAACTGTGAAAGTTCTCTGGTTTGAGATATATGTATGTCTATGCAATACTGACACCACTAGTTTCAAGCTTCTTGGTCCATCATGTTGCATTCCAACTTCAGGATAAAGGCTTTCTACCATTGTTTCTTCTCCACTGATTTGTGCATCTAGTACTACACCGTAATTATCCATTGTTATGATGTTTGCTATGGAAAACTTGTGACAACCTCTTTCGAAATTCGCAGATCAATTTGAAACATTGTAAAATATCTACACACACAGACTCCTTTATGCCAACTACATGTCTTGATGCTCTCTGAAACTTACTAGACGAACTGGGAGAATGTGTTCTTAAAGACTTGCAATATTGACTGGCTTATTTAATCTTCAATTTTCTTTCTTTAGCTTTGTTTTTTCCTGTTTAATTTTCAGTGTGATTATTGATGATATTGAGGCCTGCTGAATTGAGCCAATTTTCTTTTTGCAGAAGTGATAGTAAAGCAGAATTACTTCCAGAAGGTTCCAGTCCCACCAATCTAACAAAAATGTTAACTTGTCCATTTTGCTGGTCATGTTCCCTCCCTGACTTATGTTTTTTGGGTAAAAAGCAACGTATGAAGTTTCCAGGTTCAGATCCCCTGATATATAAGATCTGTGAGGTTGCCTATGATGAAGGATTACATACCATCAGATTGCTGAAAGGGTCAAGATGAGGCCACATGTCGACGTCTATAACTGAGACTGACCAAAACGCATGGTGTGAGGCTCTCTATCACTGACTTCATCCCAACCTTCCCAATGTCTGATGCACATAATCTTTCACTTCATGCAATTTGACAGATCCCCTACATTTTGGGCTTTGAATGCTTGTAAATCTCATATCTGCTTGTTTAAACTTTTAGGGAACTATATATTATTTACAATGAATCTGGCTGTATTTACCCTTTCCCCCTTTTGTTATTGTATTTTATCTTTAAGTCACTAGATCGGATCCCTGGATTTAGTTATATATGCCAGGGATTCAAATTGCAAGTCTAAGCTTGTACAGGACTGACGTTTTGTAGTAGTTATCAAAGATCAATGGTGAAATCTAGGTTTCTAATTAGTGGAGGAGCTAAGTTACTATTGTCTTTTATTTTTATACGTTAACGTGCAATGAACGTTTAATTTGGATCATATTATCATGTATCCGAAAAATTAATTGCTCTAGTTTTGGGATTCATGGCTTGCCTTCATATACAAGTGTCTCCTTAGGGACTCAAATTGAGATCCCAAGGGATCTAGCAAGGTTTGCATCGCTAGATCAATTATATGTTGGTGTTAGTGTTATTATTGTGTTTTTGTATAGGCTTGAAAGGTATATTCAAAAACTCAAATCTTTGTAATAGCAGAGACTATGAATTTTACATGGTATATACTTATGGAGGCAATGTAGCTGATATCATGGGGATATAAGAGTAACCGCTCCTACAAATATGTCATTCAGGAGGCCTTCATAGAGATTGGGAGAAACAAACCCCACCCTCTTCATGCGAGGGTATTAAGAATTTCAGTGTTGGACACCTAGTTTTCTTTAGCTTTTTATTTTCTGTAGTTTTAGTTTTGCGAATTTAATTATGTAGCATGTTGACGCTCTTGTAATACTCCCCCTGTCCTAAATATAAGACCTAATTGACTTTTTTAGAAAATCCTAGAAAAAGCAAAAAAATAAGTTAATTATAAATTGATTTACCTATTTTTTTTCAATAGATTAGTTTATTTTACCTATATTTAATGTATAATATAAAAATATATCAAATATGTCATGATTTAATAACCTATTTCGCAACCTTAACCTCTCCAAAAAAAAGTCAATTAGGTCTTATATTTAGGACCGGAGGTAGTATTATGTATCCAGTTTGCAATAAAAAAAGCATATCCAAATGTTAATAAAAACAATATTGTAAATCATCAAGCAATATTGAGTGTATTTGTTCATTATTGGGCAAAATGGCTGATTTATTGTTACATGCTTTCTTTTGGTGTTCTGATATTTATTTAATGAATATTATCATAAATTTCAACATGTTTTTTATTGTCTTTGACTAAAGAGGGGAGTAAAATCTTGATATTTAAATACACACTCACATACACACATACCGTGTATGTAAAGAAAATACTTTGAATCCTTTTATGATTATTTTTTTAATATTTAAAAAGCACTTTAAATTATATAATAAAAAAGGTCAAAGTCATAAATGACAAAATACATTAACTTTAATGGCAATTTAACATTAGAGATTATGTGCAACTAACCTAAAGTTCGAAGAGATTTTATACAATTTAGCACAAAAACATTACATTCTTCAAAGTAAGGTTTTTATTTAGTACTCCCTTGTCCCATTATATAAGTCCAAAATTTTTTGAATGATTTTGTACAAAAATATAAGTTCATGTTTAATTTTGTCGACAGTAAATAAATGTTATCCAATATTGTCCTTACTTAAATCTTATATTTTAAAAAGTTATGTCAACTTTATTTTTGGAGAGAAGAGAAAGATAACACTTCAATCAAAGCAAATAATTTATTCTCCATACATTCCTATTTCTTCCATTTTAGATAAGAGCAGTTTTGGAAAGAAAAATTTATCTCCTACCTAATTATTCCTTTTTAATTAATCTTGACTAATTTTTAGAAACCCATTTCTGTGTTTGTGTTATGGGACCGTGAGAGTATTTGACGAATATCCACATTTTGGGGCTTCTTAAATCTAGAAGTGGCGTATGTGATCTTTGTATGTCTTTTTTCCACTAGTAAACTTATATACCCTTTTTTTTATGATAAGTAAACTTATTTACTTATAATAATAAAGTAAAATAAGAAAAAGAAAAGAGGAAAGTTTCCTAATTGCTATGGCTAATAAGTAATAACGGGGTTTTGTGGGCCTGAAGCGGGAGCGGCTAATCTAAAAAAAAGAAAAAGTAATAACGGCAGCTTCATGACTATCATCCTCATTCCTAAAGAGTAAAGACAATAGGAAGGAAAGGATGGTTTAGTATAAATAGAAGATAGCCGTTGCACTGTCAGTCACCAAATCCTTTCCTTCCTTTCCCTCTCTTTCTTCTTCAATTCAAATTTCTCTCCTTCCTTCCTTCCTTCATCATTCCCAACGTCAGCTTTCACTTCGTCTGACGCAAAATCATCCACAATCTTCATTTTCCCAATCTTCACTTCAAATTTCTGCCTCTCTTTTCCACGCTCATCCATGCATGCATGTATGTATGTATGTATGTGACTCTCACTCGATCTTCACTTATTCTGTGCCCTAACTTCTTTCTTCATGTACTACTATTTACTTAGTTTGTTTCCATATGCTTTTGTTACTTCATTCTCCTTACTTGTATGCTACCTATCACACCAGAATTAGCTTCACATTTTATGCTTTTAGCTTCTTACACAAACAAGTTAGGCTTTATCAACCAGCTTTCATATATAAGATAAGGTCGATTCAGAAATAGTTACGTTTATCTGTTTGTCTGTTTTTCGAGGATTGAACAATCCTCCTCCTTCATGGAGCAAGTAGTTTTTGAAGTGAAAGAATGTGAATGGAGATTGAAGATTTGGAGTACTCTTTGCTTTCAATTCGTCAGTTTTTGATGAGTTGACCTGCTTAGTTGATCAATGATCCACTTTATTTCAGGAAAAGCTTTTTAATTCCTTTCCACCTACTTGTCTTTCACAACTAATAAAAATGCCATATGATTGACGAGTTTTGAATTATTGTTGTCAACTTTACATATGACTTGTGTTCTCTGCTTAGAATTGGTTCTTTTACCTCATTGTGAGCTTCGTATTTCTTTAGTCATAAATCATTACTGATTTAGTATCCTATTAATATTGGCTTTTTCTTGTATTTATGAATTATGATTTGGCTTGTATTTTATTGCCCTTAACTTGTTGTTTTGATTTTAGCCTATTTTTTTTTGTTGGTCCTACATGTCTTGATTTTGAAATCTGACAATATATCATGAAAATCCTTATCCTAAATCCATTCAAAGCTGTATGTTCAATTTGAAGAAATTTATTTTGTTTGTCTTGTGAAAGGTAATATTTTGAAGTCCTTCCATGAGGAAATCTACTCGTTTATCTTGAAGAAGGTGCAAAAGTTGCTAATGAGACTAAAAGCCCATGGAAGTGCTAAGAGGCCAAAAGAAAAGAGGAAGAGGGCAAATTCTAAAAATTCAACTAGGAAGCCTCCATTACCAAAGATTGCCGAATTGATTAAGAAGGATTATGTGGAGAAAGAGCTCAATTGTGTCCATTATAAGGGTGGCCGAACCAGCTTGATCAAGAGCCATAAGAAAAAGTTCTACAAGGAGAACTTCAAGCTTCCATAAGAGGTGGTGTCTTTTCTTCCCTTACTTATTTTGAATTTTTTATATCTTAAGTGTGGGGGAAGATAAACATACATAAAAATTAGGATTTTGTTTAGTTGTTTTTGTGTTTTATGATGTTGTTATGTGTTGTTTAAAAACGAAAAAATAAATTATTATAAAAAATGTGTTAGGTTTATGTGTTTGATGTTGTTTAGTGTTAGTCTTGTGAATAAAGTATGTTTGGCCGATTTGAATTCATTGGAATGCCCTTGATATTGTTGCTGCCTTGCCTTGATAATGCACCTCATGATTGGTTTAAATGGTCCCATTGAGGACAATGTGTTGAATAACTGTGGGGGGGGTTGCATATTGATGCTTAATTGTGGTCTTTTTCAAAGTTTTCACACTTAGTATTTGGACTATAATGGCATGACTTTGTAGGAGAATTAGCTTGAATATGACTCTTGAATCCCCTTGAAATTTGTTTTAGAATGCAAGTTGAATTTTTGAATTGAGTACTTGAAGCATTGTGTGGGACATTTTCAACTATAAAGTGAGTGTTAGTTTCTCATGCAACTCTTTTTAGGGGAGGGATTGACCAATTTGAGTAAGCTACTAAAGTGAGTTAGACCTTCAATCGATTATGAGTGGGCCAATCACTTTTTACCTCCTAGAACTTGTCTTAACTCTTGTTTGAGATCACATTGCATAGCATATTTAAAAATGATAGGGGCGTTCATTTCTAATCCCCAATGACCCAAACACTTAGCCAACAAAAATATCCTTTGTTTCACCTCTTTGGGCCATCACTTTCTTTTCTTCCACCTTGACTAATATGTGAACTTGACTTTGTAGGAGAATTAGCTTGAATATGACTCTTGAATCCCCTTGAAATTTGTTTTAGAATGCAAGTTGAATTTTTGAATTGAGTACTTGAAGCATTGTGTGGGACATTTTCAACTATAAAGTGAGTGTTAGTTTCTCATGCAACTCTTTTTAGGGGAGGGATTGACCAATATGAGTAAGCTACTAAAGTGAGTTAGACCTTCAATCGATTATGAGTGGGCCAATCACTTTTTACCTCCTAGAACTTGTCTTAACTCTTGTTTGAGATCACATTGCATAGCATATTTAAAAATGATAGGGGCGTTCATTTCTAATCCCCAATGACCCAAACACTTAGCCAACAAAAATATCCTTTGTTTCACCTCTTTGGGCCATCACTTTCTTTTCTTCCACCTTGACTAATATGTGAACTTGCATCCATAGCATATACTTGCATATTTCATTAGTATTGTATTGTTATACGATTTGAAAAGGGCATGCTAGATGAGAAAAACAAAAGATGGCCGAGAGCCACACCATAGAAAAAGAAAAGAGAGATGGCCAAAGGCCAAGAAAAAGAAAAGAAAAGAAAGAAAAAGTATGTGGCTGAAGGCCAAGAAAGAAAAAATAATGAAAGCACAAAGTGCTAATGTATGCCAAAGGCATAAGAGTGAAAAGAAAATAAAGAGAGAAAGCACAAAGTGCTTAAAAAAAAAGTGAGAAAAGAGTGACATGTAGCATGCTTGTTTGGACTAAGCTTATTGTATTGCATTTATATGTGATGGGTACTTGTTTACACTATTGGTCATTGACTACATTCCATCATTCATCACTCATAATTAGCCTTTCCATCTAACCCCTAAAGTCCCCTTGATTTAATTGTGTTATGCAAATAATGGGTGGAGAACTTAGAGTTATTACAAGCTTATGGTGTGGTAAAGAGGATTGAGCCAAAGAGTGATTCCCAAGTCCCTAGTTAGGCATCTTTCCTAACTTGAGTGTATGAGTGTAAACACTTTTAATCCGGTGAGAAAAATCTCAATTGACACTCTTTCCTAACTCTAGTTGCATGTTAAACTCTCACCCACTTTGTATGTTTGAATTCGGCCTATGTGATGTGTAGGGGAAAGGTTTAAATCTTCCACTTGTAGTCTAGGCCTATTTCATTTGGATTCATTATGGCATGTGATAGCTTTAATCTTTTTGCATGACTTTGCCCGGAGTGCAAAGATTAAGTGTAGGAGATTTAATTAGACCTAATTTTATATAGTCTAGCATGTGCGAATGAGTTTAATTAGTGTGATTTAATTGTCATATTTGTTCATTATTGATGATTTAATATGTGCATGCTATTATGTGAAGAATTGGAAAATATTAGCTTAATTACTTGCACTTTAAGTAACTAGGGGTATTTTGGTCATTTTCACTGTTTGTATTATTTTTATGTGTAGGGGGTCCCAAGTGGGCCCCACATACCCTTGGGAGAAGCTTGGAGGGCAAGGAAAGGGCTAAGAGGCAAGGCACATGCTTGTGGATAAGGATTACTCCTTTTCGAGGCCTGAACAATCCTCCTCCTTCATGGAGCAAGTAGTTTTTAAAGTCAAAGAATGTGAATGCAGATTGAAGATTTGCTGTACTCTTTGCTTGAAAATCCTTATCCAAATCCATTTAAAGCTGTATGTTCAATTTGGAGATATTTATTTTGTTTGCCTTTTGAAAGGTAATATTTTGAAGTCCTTCCATGAGGAAATCTACTCGGTTGTCTTGAAGAGCTGGCTGTTGAACACCCAGCTTACTTGGCCTGGTTGTATGCTTTATTTTGCCTTATATATTATCATTTCATAGGGCTGGATTGACTAGAAAAAGAGGTCAAGTCTTAACTTTAACCTATTATGATTATTTTTTTGGTTTTTCAACATTAATTCTTTCAAAACTAATCAATGTTGTGCAATGGATTGTTGTAGGAAGGGTTGATGAGTGAGCATGATGAAAAGAGAGGCAAAAAAATGGAAAGGTTATGGCTTTAATCCTTTATACTATTGTATGTATTATAGTTTTCCAATCTTTATTTATTATATTTTTCCAACATTTATTCTTCCAAAAATAATCATTGTTGTGCAATGGATTGTTGTAGGAGGGATTGATGAGGGAGCATGATGAAAAAAATGCAAATAAATGGAAAGGTTATGGCTTTAAGCCCTTATACTGTTGTGATGTATTATAATTTTCCAACATTAATTCTACCAAAACTAATCAATTTTGTGCAATGGATTGTTGCAGGAGGGGTTGAAGGGGGAACACGATGAAAAAGAACACAAAAAACAAACGGAAAGGTTGTGGCTTACCCTTATACTATTGTAATGTTTTGTGGTTGTCCAGGAAGACATTAATTATTCCAGTCATAATAAAGCTTAAGTGTTGTATACAATAAATATTATCAATTAATATTTATTGTATACAACGCTTAAGCTTTATTATGACTGAAATAATTAATGTTTTCTTGTATTTCTTACAGGAAATATAATGTTGGAAAATTCATACCAATGGATTAATGAGCTGCATATCTCCATCCATAGTTTTTATTCTCCATCAACACATGCTATGCTTATTATGAATTATGAAGTTTTCTTCAAATTACCTTCATGTGTTTGCTGATTTACATTTTGGTTGTAACTGGATTGCAGTAATGTGAGCATGCCACCCATTAAGTAAGTCATCTTTGTTATTTATGTTGTCATTCTATTACAACTATGAAACTTGTACTTTATCAAAAAAAAGTAAAATTATGAAACTTGTGCTATAATAAATGCTTAACAATTAATGAAGGCCCTTTTTCTTGATGTCTCTTTCTTTCTTTTATTTCATTAACCTTAATGTTTATTCCAGGTTGGTAGCCCACTTTCCGGATCCTTATCTTACATTTGCAGCTTCTTTGAATGTTTTAGTTGGCCCGTTGGATGGATTGGCCAATCAGGTTGCTTTGAATATGGCTTTTAGAGGATTATTCTTGCTAACTAATATGCTTGAATTTAAATATCCATCAAACTACTATGTGATAATTTGTTGTCCCCTTTGTGGTTTGCTCTTGCTTTGGTTGATGACTATGCTAGTTCCTCATCACATTAATGTTGCCATTTTACAGTAGTAGCTATCTTTGATGTCATGATGTAATATACCAATATATTTTAGTTATCATTTTTGGTAGATATCTATTGAAAGTTATCAGAAAAATGACACTGAAATAATTTAAGAAACTTGACAAAACTAAACATTTAGGGTTGTGAGATACTTTTGTTTTGTTTGGTATATAAAATGAGGACAAGTTGATTGTATTCTATATTTGTATTAAACTTAAATGTTTTTGTTCATAATTGCTTAAAGTTTGGTTGCTCCCTTTTAAGGGGTTGTGCTCTGCATGTCCAGTTGTACATGTATTACATTTCTTCCTTAATTTGCTTTATTCAAAGGTCCATTTTTCTTTGCTATATTTCTGAAATTTGATTATCTGCTTTTTTCCTTTTATCTTCTTTTATGTGATTCAAGGAGTTGAAGCTCTTCACCATTGTGTTTTCTCTTGTTTCTGCTTTGGTCTTATATGTCTCCTGTAGCACAATTTGTTTTTTATTTGTTACTTCATGTCTGGAATTTTAGTTTCCTACTTTTTCCTTCTGTCTTCTTTTATGCCATTTTAATTTCCAACTATTTTTCCCTCATATTGTAAAGTATCATAAGCCTCTTTCAGCTTCTGGTTGGACAAGGTATTATTTACCAAAAGGTTTGATTTTTTCGTAATCTTTTTTGTTCAATTAGCTGTAGATATGGGATGACGTAATTGCTTTTTGGTCTTTGCTGATTTTAAGTGGGGTTTTTTTTTTCAAACAGCAAGGGGAAGGCAGAAAAGATCATGGACCGGGAAGGGAAGTGCATCATGTTTATATCAGTTTGGGTTTCAATTTTTTTTTTGTTTACTAATTGTGGCTATTCACCACTTAGTATAAGATAAGGTTAATTCAGAAATTCATGGAATTTTTTTGTGCCTTTTCTCTTGTCATATATATATTTCGATTTTGGAATCTGTGTTTTACCTTGAGTTCAGGTTACTTTATGCTTAATTTTGAACCTGATTTTGGTCCTAATGATTTGTTTATAGTTTGATGGGTGCTGAGGGCTCCAAGCCTGAGAAGGCTCTTGGCGATCAATTCCCTAAAGGCGGGCGATACTTTGGCCTCGAGAATTTCTGCAACACTTATGATTGTAATAGCGCCTTGCAGATACACAATTGAGAATAGAAGTGTTTGTTAGAGGAGTACATTTTGATAGCAGAGTTAGTTCTAAATGAATGTTGCCATGATGATAGATAACCTTAACTTGTTTTGATTTTAGCCTATTTTCCTACATGTTTTGACTTTGAAATATGACATCATAGCATGAAAATCCTTATCCTAAATCCATTTAAAGCTGTATGTTCAATTTGAAGAAATTTATTTTGATTGTCCTGTGAAGGTTAAGAAGGAGACCAGTAGGACCAACATTTTGAAGTCCTTCCATGAGAAATTCAACTCAGATGTGTTGAAGAGCTGACTGTTGAAGACCCAACTTACTAGGCCTGGTTGTATGCTTTCTATTTTCCCTTTTATATTATCATTTCATAGGGCTGCATTGACTAGTATTATATATTTGAGTTTTGTGTGCATTCTTTCTATTTATTTCATCCTAGAATAGTCTTAAAAAAATCTTGTTATGTATATGTGAATTGCTAGTATTAGGTAATCCTTGGTTTGGATGCATTATTGAATCAATGAGCGATTGATCATGGGTTGAGTAGAAAAGCTTCATGGTAATTGTTTTGGCCTTAAGTGAATCCTAAGTAGGTAGTCTTCTGAAGCCGCTGGTGACGGTGGTGTGACGCGTGTCTGGGTTGGAGGTTCGGACAGCAGCGATGTTTTCTCTCTCTAAACCTCTCTTTCTCTCTCTAAAAATGATCAGAAACGAATGAAGCTAAGTATAGAGCAACCTTGCTCTAATACCATGTAAAAATCTTAAGGGAAAAAGTTTCTGATTGATTTATTCTCAAGTGTGAGGGGCTATATATACAAGTGGCTTCACTAACTCTCTAACACTCTAGAACCTTCGTACTCTAACACTCTCTAGAATATCTCTTGATTACAATAGTGTTGTAAATAAAGAGTTGACAAAATAGTTTTCACTCTATTTCATTGATATGCTTACATATTTATAATATAAAAGTTTCCTAAAAGACAATTAAACTTCTCCTACAAGTTTACCTAACATAATTCCCTAATAAAAACATAATATTCTTAAATTTAAATATTTCCTAATACTAATTATTTCCTAATAATCTTCTAACAAATAGTATAGTCTAGAAATTACTACAATTGTACATCATTTAACAGTAAACTTATAATTGAACCCAGACAAATTTTCAAGGGAGTAGAATATGCTGTTCTTTCGGTAAAAAGAAAAAAAAGAATATGCTGTTCTCAGTTTTTTTAGAATGACTAGAATAAATTTTGATAATTTAGATGCAACAATGCATTAGCATGCTTTTAGGGTGTCTTTGCTGCTGCTGCTTTCTTCCTTTGTTCATTTTTTAATATCGAAAGTTGTCATTTGAACACATGGACACGTTTCTTAGTACAATGTACCCTGCAAAACTTTAAATTATCAATTCATGTTTAATGAGCTATAGAGATACTGAAATTCTTGTATTTTATTAATATGGTGAAATCACAATACACCCAATGTACATTAATCACAGAGACATAAGGTAGGCTAGAAATGGGAAAAAAGTAAAATCCTAGGTCTAACTATTCACATGATAAAGTTTGTAAAATAAAATTGATATAAATAAAGGCTAATCTCTCCTAATTAATAAATTGATTTCAATATGTTTTAATGTATAATGTTCGCTGTTGAGATTCTCTCTTTATTCTGTGTCATTCATATGGTTCTCATATGCCCAATTTTTCTCCCCATGGATTATGGTCTTATAGCTTATTCTAACATTTTTCTCCTGGCTTGTTAATTAGAATGTCCATAATTATCTGACTTCAGTCTTGACGTGTCAAAAAGGGCTTTTAGTTGGATTTGTATTTTTCCTTGCATACTATGCCTACAAGGCTATCGATGCCCTGCTAACTGAAGCTCATGCAATGACTCAAGTTGCAATTGGCGTCATGTCTCTTCAGGTTGATTAGCATATTTCACTTAGGAGTTTGTAAAAACCTGAGATGCGTTTTATTTCTGTTGTTGACTTAATACATGTTATGCCCTTGTATTGTTTATTACATGCTGGATGGAAAATTTAGAATATGCTAGAAAATAGTCTCCGTGTGACAAATAAACAGTGACCAATGAATTTCTATGATGATTGTTTTGATTCTGTAAATTGGTGCATGCTTCTCTATGTTTTAATCTGTAACTTAATATGTTTATAACAGTTATGAACTAAAAATTTTATATCCAAATTTTTTCCTTTGCTTAATGTTAAGGTTTGTTGTAAATATGTGTAGTTAGGATTTAGTTAGTAGTGAGCCGTATTGGGCCTTATTCAACTTTGGACTTCCTAATGCCTATATAATGTAATCATACATGCTTAATTCAATAAGATTATTATTTGATCTTCTCCATTTTGTACATGGTATCAGAGCTGCAGGCTCCTTAGGGTTTTTAGTTTTCCATTTTTGTCCTTTGTGGTTTGAAGTACTGTTCACGTGAACAGTACCGTGATCTCTCAAGCAGATCTGTGCGTTTCTGGTCCTCGTCTTGTAACACACGCCGGCCCATCAGAATCGGGAGGTTCCGGCGAACAAAACTCAGCTGGTCCGACCGCCGTTCGCCGCCGCACGCGCTGCCACACGTCTCGCCGGAGTTCGCGTGCGCCGCAGCCATGCGCTGCCGGAAAACTGTCGTTTTCTGTCGTGAACGTTCGCCGTCTGTTTCTGGTCTGTTTCTGATCTTTATTTGGCCGTTTGGAGCCCCTGGTGTGGGTATTTGGTTGTCCTCTTGATGGAATTTCTTTGGGATTTCTTTTTTGAAGTGTTGATTGTGTTCAATGGCTGAAGAAAAGGTGGTCGTTTTGTCTGATGGTATTCCAGAAATCAGTAAGATTTCTGATCACAAGTTAACTCGTAAGAATTACAATGATTGGAACAAGACAATTCGATTGTATCTGTTGAGTATTGGAAAAGAGGGTCATTTGACTGAGACTCCTCCAATTGGTGATTCGAGTAAGACGTGGATTAGAGATGATGCACGTTTATTCTTGCAGATTTCTGATGAGTAAGATTTCTGATCACAAGTTAACTCGTAAGAATTACAATGATTGGAACAAGACAATCCTATTGCTCATGCTAGCGCTCTTAGAACAGATGAAGATGGAGAGTCAACTTCAGTTCGTAGAACACGAGAGTAAACCTCTGGAAGGGAAGCAAGAGTATCACTAGATAAAATTTGAGACCGAACTGTCTCATATCCTTTAGGAAGACCATGAAGAAAACTCATGATTGCTAACTGTTCCTGCTGAAACGCCTGCACCTTAACATCAGGCGTTAGAGGCATTAATTGCTTCAACTCCCCATAAATCTGAGTAAAATTCATATAATAAGAGGTCAATGAAGGGTCCTGCTCCTGGTTCTGAGGATTGAAAAAGGCTTTGCACACCTCATAGATGTGTGAAATATTTCCTTTACCAGAGAATAGAAACTCTAAGTATTCCATGAGATCCTTCACATAAGAGCAATGAGTCAAAGAAGGAAGTATTTCACTATCAATAGAATTCTGAATCTGCAAGAATAAACGTACATCATCTCTAATCCACGTCTTACTCGAATCACCAATTGGAGGAGTCTTGTAATTCTGATCCCCACTACTCATTTTCTCAGTCAAATGACCCTCTTTTCCAATACTCAACAGATACAATGGAATTGTCTTGTTCCAATCATTGTAATTCTTACGAGTTAACTTGTGATCAGAAATCTTACTCATCAGAAATCTGCAAGAATAAATGTGCATCATCTCTAATCCACGTCTTACTCGAATCACCAATTGGAGGAGTCTCAGTCAAATGACCCTATTTTCCAATACTCAACAGATACAATCGAATTGTCTTGTTCCAATCATTGTAATTCTTACGAGTTAACTTGTGATCAGAAATCTTACTGATTACTGAAATACCATCAGACAAAACGACCACATTTTCTTCAGCCATTGAACACAATCAACACTTCAAAAAAGAAATCCCAAAGAAATTCCAACAAGAGGACAACCAAATACCCACACCAGAGACTCCAAACGGCCAAATAAAGATCAGAAACAGACCAGAAACGGACGGCGAACGTTCGCGGCAGAAAACGACAGTTTTCCGGCGGCGCGCACGAACTCCGGCGAGACGCGTGGCGGCGCGTGCGGCGGCGAACGGCGGTCGGACCAGCTGAGTTTTGTTCGCCGGAACCTCCCGATTCCGATGGGTCGGCGTGTGTTACAAGACGAGGACCAGAATCGCACAGATATGCTTGAGAGACCACGGGTACTGTCCACGTGAACAGTGCTTCAAACCACCAAGGACAAAAACGGAAAACTAAAAACCCTAAGGAACCTGCAGCTCTGATGCCATGTACAAAATGGAGAAGATCAAATAATAATCTTATTGAATTAAGCATGTATGATTACATTATATAGGCATTAGGAAGTCTAAAGTTGAATAAGGCCCAATACGGCCCACTACTAACTAAATCCTAACTACACATATTTACAACAAACCTTAACAATCCTTATCTTTGCTACTTAATCGAATTGTTGTGGTTAAGCTATGAGGTAATATTGATAAATGTGTTTACAGCACTTCCGTGAGCTTTATTATGAACTGGAATAGTTAATGTGTTCTTTTATTTATTAAAGGAAATATAAGGATGGAAAATTCATACAAATGGATGATTCTTTGTATTATGATGGTAACTACTCCTACATGTTGGGATTTTATGACCCAAAAATGCTCAAGTTTATAAGGTTGCATAGCTTTATTGTGACTGGAATAATAATTGTGTTCTTGTTTTTATTAAATTAAATTTAAGGATGGAAAATTCATACCAATGGATGATTCTTTGGATTATGGTGCTAATTACTCCCAATGTTGGGATTTGATGACTCAAAAATGCTGAAGTTTATAAGGCTGCATATGTATATCCATAGGTTTTTTTCTCTATTAACATATGCTATGCTTCTTATGGATTATGAAGTTTTTTCAAATTACTTCCAATTGTTTTGCTGTTTTACATTTTGGTTGTAACTGGATTGCAGTGATCATGAAGGTAGGAATGCGAGTGCACATACCACCCACCTAGTAAGTCCCCTTTGTTATTTACATTCTCATTCTATTCCAATTCTGAAAGTTGCGCTATAACAAATGTTTAATAAAAGCAAGGATGGCATTTGGCATGGGAGTAAAAAAGCAAGATGGTATTCAACATTTCGATTTTTTTTTTTTGCCAGGAT
Source organism: Mimosa pudica (assembly GCA_029929735.1). Taxonomy (NCBI): domain Eukaryota; kingdom Viridiplantae; phylum Streptophyta; class Magnoliopsida; order Fabales; family Fabaceae; genus Mimosa; species Mimosa pudica. The sequence goes on along the minus strand of JAKELP010000047.1, from coordinate 368,633 downwards.
ATTCAACAATTCTAAAATTATTTGTAGTGATTATGGCTTCTTGTCTTGTATAAAATGTCAAGGCCTTGTATAGGACTTTTTTATTATATTTGCACTTGCTTTGGAGCATGGCAATGATCTTTATTTCTTTCATTGTGTCCCAGATACCAAGCAAAGCACAAGTAGATTAATTATCCCAGGAATTGCAAAGTTGTATGGCTATACCAAGTTCGCTTGCTTCTTGAAACAGTACTTGATGGTTGTTGTTTCTCTACTTTTTTGGATTGTTTAATAATGCAACCTTCTGACTTAAGTGAATTGCTTTAGTTGTTTTCTGGATATTAATTGAACTTTTTTGAACTTTTTCCTGTTCTTAAATATTGATATGTCAACTTGTAACACGTTGTTTCAATATGCTCCCAAGGTTTCTGCTATAGTTGATCCCAAACAAATTGTCATGTAAGTGCAGTTCTCAGTTCTATTGGAATGACTAGAATGGATTTTGAATATTTAGATATAACGATGCAATAGCATGCTTTTAGAATCTCTTTTCTGCTGCTGCTGCTGCTGCTGCTGTTGTTTTGCCTTTGTTCGTTTAATAATAGTAGTTCTTATTTATTAGTAGTTCTTATTTGAGGAATTGGACATTTGTTTAGATAAAATGTACCATGCCCTTTTAAACTTTATATTATGATATTCATGTCTAACGAGCTGAAGAGATTCCAAAATGCTTGTGTTTCATTGATAGGATGAAATCACAATATACACAGTGTACATCAATCACAGAGACATAACGTAGGCTAGAAATGGATACAAAAGTAAAATTCTAGGTCTGATTAATCACATGGTTGTAAAATAAAAAAATATGGATAAAGGCTAATCTCTCCTAATTAATAAATTGATTTCCACATGTATTGATATACGAGTATAATGTCTGCTTTTGAGAATCTCTCTTTACATGTGTCACGTGTACCCTTCTGATATGCCTAGTTTTTCTCCCTATGGGCTATGGTCTTGGGTTATTATAACATTTTTCTCCAATCTTGTTAATTAGAATGTCCATAGTTCTCCGACTTCAGTCTTGACATGATAAAAAGGCATTTAATGTGGATTTGTATTTTTTCTTGCAGATTATGCTTTCTAAGGCTATTGATCCCTTGCCTACAAAAGCTCATGCATTGACTCAGTTTGCAACTGGCGTCATGGCTCTTCACGTTGATTTGGCATAGGAATAAACAAGCAAGAAGGTTAGTATTTCAAAGTTAACAGCCTAATATAAACAGGACAGAAAATGATGTTTTCATTGTGATTACTGATTATAGTGCGCATGTTTTTATTCATTTGTTTAAACAAAAACTAACATCTACAGCAATTACATAATACAACCTAATATAGTGATAATATGAAGTGAACCACTGGCAAAGGAAACAGCTCAGTCCACAGAAACTGGACAATGATAACAAGCTGAGAAAATTTCCATTTTCCATCATACTCAAACTAATGAGTTAGGAGGAGGATGTTCCATTTTTCTCCAGTTGCCGCTGTCTGGCTCTCTCCATCTTCCGTTTCCGCCATTCCTCCAGAGCTGAAAATTATCGACACAAGAACAAATCAAAAATCAAACACTAATCTCATAAATGAGTTATGTGAATCTTCAGGAACCTCTGTAGAGTTCAACTGGACCAAAATATATGCTCTGCAGACAATTTTAGGATGCTAAATTGCATGCTCTAAAATTAACTCTTTTCCTTTATTTTAATACTCCCTCCATTCCTAAATATAAGATCACTTTGAGGATGTGGATAAGTTCCTAAATATAAGATCACTTTCTATTTTTTCTCATATTTTGCCTAAATTACCCCTATATTACTCCATCTTTCCCTCTCTCCTCCTTATCATCACCACTTGTCAAATTTAAGTGAGGGGTATTTTGTGAAGTTCATGTTATTTAAATGTATTCCTTAATCTCTCCAAATTAGCCAAAGTGATCTTATATTTAGGAACAGAGGGAGTATATACGTAGACATACTAAGGAAAGTTCCGGGTGTCCGTACCAAAACTTTAGGATAAAAGGGTTATAGGAGTTCGCGAGTGTAACACATTAATTAGCCTAGAAAAGAAAATATAGTGGAGGCTGGAGAGAAACAAGTGGCAACGAAAAACCAACAATGTTAGCAGATGACCACCAAACAAAACATACATCAAAAGAAAATACTCCCTCTATTCCAAAATATAGGACCTATTTAGAGAGAAGAGCTTATTCATAAATGTACAATCTCTTCCAATTTTTTTCTAAATTATCTTTGATGATACTTTCTAATAAAAACTAGATGGTTAAAAGGGGTTTTAGTAATGTCATGTGAATTTAACCAACTTAACTAACAATCTTAATCTAATCAATTAGATAAATATGTCTTATATTTAGAACGGGGGTAGCAATGATAATACTCTTGCGCTCAAAGATGATACATTTCTTCAAACATGGCTCTACTAAATGAAATAATTGGATCCATGGCAGAACTACCAGAATATTTAATGGAACAATGGTGAAATAAGCAAATTGCACTTTGGGTGTACACTCTTGTGTGCGCATAGGGTGAAAGACAATCTTCCTCACCTTTCAAACTGGCAGCATCGTTGAGGGAACGAAAGTCCTTCAACCTTTTTGAAAGATCAACTGCAGCAGTTTGCTTAGTTTCTTTCTGCTGGACTTTATCTGGTCCTGTGTATGCTTCCTGCTGAATCTCCTTCACCTGCAATGAAAATAGTTCATTAGAATAAATAAAATCTTCCCAGTTATAAATTGTAAAATGTTTCCAGAACCTTCTGACGTTGCAGATAACAGTTCCCACCCCTGCCCCATCAAGAGAAGACAAACAGGAGAGAGACAAATGCTGGATCAATTACACATTTTGCCATGATCCACCCAAGATTTTGAAAAGCTTCTTTGCAGTGAGATACTTGAATAAGTTAATGCCTCAATGGGCTATGACTGAAACTCAATTATACAATTCCATGTATATGCATCCAAACATTGCCAAATTGACCAGGTACCAGTGCTGCTAACTTTTCAAGGTAAATTAGGCGTTATCTATGACTTGAAAGGAAATAATATGTGATTGATAATAGATTTTGTGAATTTCCAGCCCTATTCAAGAAATAAAAGAGGCTAGATTTGAAAGTAGTTTTCAGTTCTAGTACTTCATGGCTACAGTCCAATTTTCCATGACATATTCAACTTTTCAGTTTAAACAAGTGAACTGTGATATTGGGAGAATGTGGCAGTGAAAGATAACGCTCATCTAATTGCATAAATGGAGATGCAACACATCAATGATCACAAATGTATTTTCATTTCACAGCAGATCCATAACTTAAGTTCGCTTGGAAAAATCTAGGCAACTCATTGGGATCTCATAATTTCCCCATTCTATGTCCTCCTAAAATACTCGCCTTTCATGAATAAAAATAACATTCATAGTTTCAAGCATATATTTTTTTGTGATGAACTGACATCATTATTGCATTACAAGATGAGCCCAATGATAAAGCTTTCCAACTAGCTTGAAAATTGACACTTAAAATCATCTAATTTTTTGCAACACACCAAAATCTTCAAAATAAACTATCATTATCCAGAAAAACAAATTTTCTGGAGAATGATTTGGCCATTTCTTAGTGATATATACATGTCATGATGAAATCAATAAAAAAACATACATAATGAATGAGAGTGAAAACTTGAAACTCACTCTTTTGATGAGGTCCAATGGTAGCATGGCAAGACGAATCTGTTCAGATTGCTTGATATAATTCAGTTGATCTGAAATTGCACATATCATGCAGTGAGTGATGTTCATAAATAAAGCATGTAAAAGTAGAAGCAGTTTGCAGACATAATAAGCTATGTATTTTTGCACAAGTTGAACACTATAAATTGAATCAATTATCTTAAATATGAATTGAAGAGAAAGGGAAACCTGAAGTGGAGGAGGGGCGGGAGTAGGTGGAAGAGAGGAAGGCGTGAAACAAGAAGAGGGCGACGAGGACGTTGAAGAAGCAGACGAGCAGTGTTGCGTTCCTGAACGACAATCTCTGACTCCTCCACCATTGCTGAAACACCTCCATCTTCTTCTTCGCCTCAATCTCAATGCAATTCATTTCCTTTATTCACGCCTGCATACGTGTGTGGGTGGGAGTGGGACCCACCAGGAGACTTCAAGTCTCATACTTTCAGTTGTTAGGCAAAATTTAATAGTAAAATATTAAAATTTCACCTTTTATACTTTTTATTTGGAATGCAAGGATATATATTATTCATTAAAAAAAGATTTTGTACAAGGCTTTGTAGCATCTCATTTATGAGCAACCACTACTAAGAGAGAAACTATTTTGAGTATTATAAACTAAGGACCTAATCTATAAAACAATGCTCTGATTATTGAATTGAGCATTGTCAAAAATCCTACGATTCCTAACCTCCCATAATTTCCAAATGTCTATCTTCTAAGAAATAGGTTTAGATTTTTTAAGAAACTCTTAACCAGACAGTAGGTGCCATTCGTAGAAAAACAGTGTATATATCTTGAGTAGGAACTTTCTTTCAAAATGAGGCAGCCAAGGGGCAAAATTTTAGTGCATGAGTGATATCATCTTCTACTGATTTATCTCTTACTAAAATATGTGACAGACATGTATTTATTTGTGCTTCTGTGATGATGATGTGAATCTTATGAACATGGATCCACGCATTTATTATAACACTAGGTCATTGTCTGGTAGTGTAAATTTATTATTAAGTATACTTTTGGTCCCTTTGTTTGCATCAAGTTTCAATTTAATCCTTCATATTTGGAAAATACACTTTTAGTCCTTTTTTGTTAACACTGTTAGTTTAACTTAACGGAAAATGCTAACTTAACAATTTTAAATGCTTATTTTATAATGAAATTGGACCAAAAATGATAAATTTTGAAAATAAAAGAATATTTACACTCAAATATTTTTAATCCGAACATTTTTCAGTATTTAATAACCATCTAAAATTGTTAACATTTTCCGTTAAGTTAAATTAACAGTGTTAATAAAAAAGGACTAAAAGTGTACTTTCCAAACATAAAGGACTAAATTGAAACTTGATACAAACATAAGGGACCAAAAGTATGCTTTAGCCGTAAATTTATTACCAAGCATAACTAGTGATCGAACAAAATGACGTCGTGTAATTCATGTAACTGATCCCACCTAGTTGGGATAAGACTTTGTTATTGTTGTGTGATGATGATGCGACAAATGATGAGTGAAAAAGTCAAAAAATTAACTGTGATAACCATTTTTATCCCAATTTTGAAATTCAATGGGTAGTTTTGCTCCAAACAATTTTACATTGTCACTTTTGCACTTTCGTGACAATTACGTGGTCATTTTTGTACTTTAACCCAAATACATATCTTCAAACTACAAATATGTTAACATAATTAATAAAAAAAAAGTTTATGGAATTCCGCTTTTAAAAAAATATTCAAAATATTATGAAGTTTGCATATAACTGACTCCCTTTAAAATGTAAGGTCTATAACCTGGCGTGTTGGCGTGAGTGGTAAATACTCCCGTCCCTTAAGCAAGTGGTTGGAGGTTTGATCCCTAGCCTTTGTGAATGGAGCACATTCACAGGCCAATTATCTACCCCCTATATGGGACTTCAAAACAGCAAAGATTAGTCTCACTTGACTCGCGGGTGAGATACTCTTGAGTAACAAAAAAAAAATCTAAGGTCTGAATCATATAGACTAAAAATCATATTGAAAGATTCACCCCCACTAAAGTTCAACAATGCTTAAAGAGCCAAACCCCAATTAGCCGCAATAATGGTGCCATATATAACATAAAAATAAATTACTGCTTACCAGATCTCAACAATTCCACTTTACCAAACTCAACATTTCTAAATTATTAACGTTACATCAACTGAATAGCTAAAGAATCATTCAAATCCTAAAGATGACTAATGTACAATACAGAACAAATGGAGCAGCCGTTCAAATATTAGTCAAGAAGATCCTACCATGTGAATCCAGGCAACACATAAGATGGAAGAGCATTGTGTTTCATTGCAAGCGATTGCACAGACAGCAAGTCTGCAACTTCACCATATTCATTGAGTCCAAGTTCGGTTGCATGAATCCCTCCAGTGATGAAAACAGATTTGATTCCAGCCGCATTAGCACCCTTGATATCATGATGTAGAGAGTCCCCCACTGCTATGCAGTCAGAAGCATCCGTGCCAGTCATGGCCATGGCTGCTTCGTAGATTATCTGGCAAAATTCCAATTGTTTTAGTTTACAAACACATGAATTGTCAAGCTGGACATGATATAGGGATCTATATAAGTCACATTCTCTTTAGTCTAATTAAAATCCTACCCATTAGTCTTTGAAAAATTATTATTTACAAAATTTAATCAACCATTTACAATAAATTTAAAAGGAAAAAAAAGTTTTCCAAGCCCCCTCTCTCTAATGAACTATAATGATCAAATTGTAATCGAGTAATAATTAAAAAAATATGTTTAACTAATTTCTTTAATTTCAGGAAAGTAGTTGGCAAGACCTTATATAAAAGAACGGAAGGATAAAGATATAATGTTAGTGAAATAAACTAGAAAATTTATGCTGAAAATAGTTCAGATAAAACAATTTTAAATTTCATTCACTTGCTACCTTGTCAGTCTTTTATCCCCAGAGATATTGTTTATATGAAATTTTAGAGGGGATTCCTCTGATGATAAAAAGCTTAAATTACTAATTTATACATGTCACCGCATGAAAGTGTGGCAAGATCATACAGTTGACTTGGTAATCATTCAACGATAATATTGGTTTCTAAATATTTAGATGGGTGTTATAGGCCTTCAATACAACATTCATATCATAAACAGAAACAAATGTACAAAACTAGACAGCCCAGGTTCTCAAAGCCCATGGCAGCAAGAGAAAACACACAAGTAATGAAACCATGCACAAGTTATTCCCTTACCTTATCAGGTTTGCCCATCCATTTGACTTCACCATTAAGTTCTTCGTACTTGGCTGCTAATGTGCCTTCAGATTTCAGAGAACACAAGCTAGTATCAGTATATGGTGAAATTGGATAAAAAAAGTAAACAACCAAACAATACAAGAACTACAATACTTAAAGATGTGGCTTGATATATAAAATCCCTATTATCTATAAATAAAATGATCTGCTGTAATTTTGGATAAAAGATCTAGAAAAGTAACTTATGCAAAGTCATAATAAGTACAACATATTCACCTGGCATCACACGCAAATCTCTTGCCTCAACTGTTACATAATCTGGATTAGCCACCACCATAGGAATTCCTTTAGAAGCACAAAGTTCCAAAATTCCTTCAAGGTCTTGAAGACTCATAGCACGTGCATCCCCAGAGGGAGTCCCCAAGGCTTCGGTGCCATGAGCCAAAACAAAGTCAGCATCTTCTACATTCTCCACAACCTGCAAGTCTAAGCCCTAGAAGAGAAAACACTTCTCATTTTCTCAATGCCCAAGATGACCAGCTTTAAATTTCTTTAACCCTCATCTTTCAATAGTTTGCTCAAAACCATCTTCACCAAATAAGTTTCAGGTCTCAACCAAAGATACAATCGACTTGAATAAGACTAGAGACCTTACTCTTTAATAATCTACAACTTAGCTCATGTCACATTCCTTAAATAAATTATTCTTTAGAATTTAAAGTGGACAACTTCAATAAAACAAATAAAATGAAGCCAAGTGAGCAAGCCAGCTATTTGACTTGAATACTCATGGTATCAACCAGTTCACTCTTTATTAGCCCAGACATCCAATGATTTACATCATTTAAAGTAACATTACTTAGCAAATTTCAGGTATACTTAGATGGAAATAAAGAGGGAGAGAAAAAGTTTCAATGAAACTCTTTCTCATACAATATGGAGGAAGAGGAAGGGAGATTATAATTGAACCATTCATTCATCTACTGACTCTATGTTTGCAAATTCTTCAGATTTCCCTTCCCTCTCCAACCTCCAAAACCTGCCCTTTAGAATACAAGTGTTAACTGAACATGGTGAATTTAAAAACTCAAGCTAAAATTTGTTACTGCTTTATATACCTCAAGAGATATTGCTCCCCTGTCTTTCCAGGTCAAATGAATACAAGATCTTCCCAACGCCGCAAACCAAGGATCATTCCTCCTATTCAAAGTATAATTTGCAAAACGTAAGAGAAAATGTAAAAATATGTATTTATAAATACAAAAACCGTATAGTAAAAGGTGAACCCATGAGCACATATTGTTAGGCATTTCATAAAAATTTCATAATCAAGATTATGTGGATGGAAAAGTAGAAGAACATTTGAATGTAATAAATCATGCTACCATTCATGCAAAAGCCAAATAAGCATGGTTTGAAAATGAAACTTTAAAAATAAACATGGGGCTCATACCACCAAACCAAACCATGAAAGTCACTAACTAACAATTTTAGCCACTAATTGATATAAAAAGCGACAGTACACTCAGTAAAAAGAAATTGTTTTACGGCCAAGAACTAAAATATAAAAGGATCAACAGTGCATGTCATGATGATGCATAATGACAGAAGCAAGTGATATATGTCATGCACTCTTCCTAACTTCTCTCCTAGCAGGAGCTCACACTATGGATTGCTAAGCCATTGTCTTCCATTCCTTATTTCTCAGCAGCAAATCTAAAATAGTACTAAAGACACCAAACTGACCAAATATATCATTAACTTAAGTATGAACAAGTGACACTTCCACCAACATATAACTGAAAACAAACATATCCTAAGCCACATAGAAGTTTGAGTCTCACAGTCCATTTTGCCTTCTTTATCTCACTTCTCCAATAGCTCATTTTCAACAGTGGATAATGAAAAAAGTTGCAACAATTTTCTCAATCATAAAAATAAAAAACATCAATGAAACAAGTTTTCAAATGCAGGCTTTTGCCTATGAAAGATATTTATGTTGGTCAACCTCTGCAAGTATTGATGGGTGAGTTCTCCACTAGTGATGGCTCCAACAAAGAGAGAGGAATCAAAACCAAGAGTGTTGAGTTTTTGCATTGTTACTGATGAACGTCTTGAGGAATTGCTTATGATAACCATCTTTGCACCACTCTGTGCCAAAGATTCTACTAAGAAAAATTAAAAAAACAAAACCATTAGAACCATGCCAATAAGTCCTGCTACTTTCTCCAGTCAAGCTGATATTTTTGAATAAATTAAGGATGTAAAATCAATCGCCTATATCTTCTTTCCTCAAAGCTAACTTAGCCTACTAATGAGCTAACAAATAATCCAATCATAAGTAGTGACATGTGTTAAAATGAAGCTTTATATTTGACTTCCTTAATCTTTACAAAAAGTAGGAGGGGAAGGAGTATAAGATAATAGAGGGATGGTGACAGGAATGAATGAGCATATTATACATGTTGCAATGGCAGCAGGATAAGGGTGTTTGCCATCATGGAGAACTCCGAACTGATCTAAGAACCAAGCCTGCATGAGAAAATGGGAAAAATGAATAATGTGAAATATGAATGAAAGGAAAAGAAATGTGAAGTAAATAGATGGTACCTTGAAAGAGCGGGAAAGGGCAAGGTGTTGGAGGGCAGTTAAGTTTGACGTGATACAGCATTGGGGCATCATTCCTAACTCCTAACTGCTCTTTCCGATTGTTGATCTGTTTTTTAGTGACACTTTGGTGAAGCCACGAGTGAGCTCGTGCAGCATCGGATAGATCATGAATGGAAGAAATATAAATATATATAGTGCACTATGTGGTTACCCTCCTAATTAAATTCATCAAATGCTTTCTTTTATCATCCACTAATTGAATAACTCTATTTAATTAATCCAATAAATTATTTTTTTTATACATAAGGATGTGAAGAAACATAAGAAAGTGAAATACAACAAAACTGAAGTTTAACTATGCAATCCAATAAATTATTTAATTGGATTTGGATGATGTGGTGGCCAGACTTAAATCACATTCAATAGAATCAAATTAAATAGAAACTTTATTTGATTAATCAAATAAGATTTGACTGGCTGATTAAAGAGTTCATGATTTAAAAAGATTCAGTAAGTTCGTTTTAAACGTGAAATTTGAATATAGGGGTGAGATATTAATACACTATATTAAAAAAAATAGCTCACCAACTAGTATGAAAAAGGAGGCTAGGAAAGGTGCATTTCACACCTCAGAAATAAAGCTAACTTAATTTTGGAAAGATAATTATCTCCCTCCTCTCATTTTTTTCCTTTAGGTGCTTAATTGTTCCAACTGCTAGTGTAACTCCACCTTGTAGGAAATGTGAGTTAAAATGCCTTGTCATCAACAAAACAATGGTCAAGACTCAATATCCACACATATAAACGACGCCCGCTATTTTGCACCTATATAAAATGTGTATTGGTGAATCTGAACATTTTGAAAGTCCATTGTTTCATATACCACTTTCATAATAGGTGATTTGCAAAATTGCTATTCAGCCTTCATTTCTTTCCAATATGTCTGCCACTTTCATAAAAGGTGCACTGGTGAATATAAACCTTTCGGAAGTCCATTGTACGTGATGACATTTTTGTAATAGTGGATTGGCGAAAATTACATATGGAAGAATAGTGAAAAAATCATGAAAATGTAATAAGTAGAGATCTTCCATAAATTCAGTATTTTTTTTATTCATTTACGTACGCAATAGTTAGTAAAATGAATGCCAAAAGAGAAAGAAGGAATAGAAATAATATTCCTGTCATGATCGATCAACCTTTTGTATCTAATTTTGAAGCCATTGCCAATCTCAATTTTGGATCCCAGATTGCTAAGACCCGCTTCATATGCTTTAAATACATTTACAACATTTAATATACACCTTCCTTGATAAATAATAATGTAAAAGAAAAACCTCTGGCTACCAATAGTCTCCACAAGAACACTGACCATGTCTAAAATGATGAAACCTCTTCCCATCCCTAACAACTATCTCACGCTCCACCACTCTGGATATGAACTTAAATGCATTATGGCAATCCCCACAAATCCTAAGGTTTTTGAAAACTCTTATTGAAGCTCCTTTAGGAAGCTTCATGATTCCAAAAACAACAGCAAGCTTTTCACTGTGAGTAGATATGGCATGCTCCTTATGCTCAGATTCCATGTCATGTAATACAAACTTTGTATCAGGGATGTAACCCAGTTTCCTCATTTCCAATACCAATCGTTCTAGATATTTGTACACTGCTTGAACCTCTGGGTGTCTAGTGTCATCAACTAAGAAGACATGCACTTTGTTTTCAACTTCAATCCAACTACAACCAGGTTCCTTCTTCACCCCTCGTTCTCTCATTAGTTTTCTCACTTTGGCTACATCTTCCCATTGGCCTAAAGTAGCATACATATTGGAAAGAAGTATATAGGTTCCATCATGCTGAGGTATGAGCTCAAAAAGTCGTTCTGCAGCTTCAATGCCTAAATCTATGTTCCCATGAACGCGACTACCAGCAAGGATAGCTTCCCAAATTGGTGCTCCTGGCTTAAAAGGCATTGATTCAATTAAACTCATCACTTCAGAGAACACGCCAGCACGGCATAACAAGTCAACCATGCGAGCATAATGATCTTCCCCAGGGGTTATACCATAACTACTCATTGTGTCAAAATAATATCGTCCTTCTTTAACCAAGCCTGCATGACTACATGCAGAAAGAACTGTCAGAAAAGTTATTCTATCAGGCAATATACCTTCCTTCAACATCTCCTCATAAAGTTTAATAGCTTGGACACCGTGTCCATGTTGTGCAAGCGCTGCAATCATGGCATTCCAGGTGACCGAATCCACATAGGGCGTCGTGCAAAACATGGAATGAGCAGATCCAACAACACCACATCTTGCATACATTGTAATTAATGCATTGCCAACTGAGAGGCTAGAATGATGGCCCAATTGGATAATCTGAGAATGAAGCTGCCGTCCAGTTTCTAATGATCCTAGAACAGCACAAGATTTTACTGCTCCAGCATATGCATAGTCACATGGTTCAAAATCCTCCAGTTTCATCTGGTTGAAAAACTTCAATCCCTCTTCTCCGAAACCATATTGAGCCAAGCCTGATATCATCACAGTCCATGTTAGAAGATTTTTCTCAAGCATGTCGCTGAAAATGGACTTCGCTTCCTCAATGCACCCAACATTGACATACCCTGAGAGAATTGAATTCCACGAAACAATATCTTTAAAAGGCATTTTATCAAAAATACTTCTGGCCTCAACTAATTTACCAAATGTACTGTATAATGTAACTAAAGCATTATTCACAGACGATATAAAGTCCAATGAAGGTTTCACCTCTGTTCTTATAATATAAGCATGCAACTGTTTTCCATGTTTGAACAACCCAGCATTAGAAGTAGCACTAATCATACTTGTATATGTATATGCATCTTTTAAAATTCCCCTAGAATGCATTTTTCTGAACATGCCAAATGCTTCCTCATAACAGCCATGATGCACATAACCAGAAATCATCGCATTCCAGGCGACCTCTATGTTATCTGTCATCCCATCGAGTAATTCACGAGCTGCACTGAGATCATCATTCCTAACATACCCAGAAATCATTATTGTCCACGACGTTTCGTCCACCCGAGACATCTCATCAAACAACTTTCTAGCTGCAGCCATCAACACTCGTGACGATACTTGAGGAGCCGAAGCACAATGAACATAAGCACATAATAATGCATTCACTACTGTTGTCACTGTCCCCAAACCCAACTTAATAACTTCACAATGAAGCTGCTGGCACTGCCTTTCATCATCAGCTATAAGGGCCAACGCACTGAGCACGCTGGAAAACGTAAAATTGTCCGGACAAAGCCCATCTCGCTTCATTTCGCGAAATAGCCCAATAGCAGCATGACCATCATCATGGTGAGAGTAAGCTGTAATCATGGCATTGTAACTAACCGTGTCTCGCATAACCGACGGGGTTTTATTAAATATTTCCTCGGCCAGTTTAAGGTTGCCCATGGCAGAATATGTGGCAATGAAGGTGGTTCTGGCAACAATATCTGGCTTGGGAATTTTATCAAACAGTTGGCGGGCATAGTCAATGTTGGATGATTTACAATATATATCAATTAGGCGGTTCAGGATGTGACCCCATGGTCTGAACCCACAAGTTATCATGTGAGCATGGATGGTTCGGGCCAAGGTACAATTTATGGGACTGAAAGAGCAGCATACACTTAGTTGGGCTGCAAAATGATTGGCCAATGCACGCACGTTCATTGTGGTATATCTTATGCAAGTAAAAGTAAAAGTAAAATGTAATGACAATGTGACACAGTATTTGAGAATAAACCGGGTTAGGCATATTTCTATTCAATGTGTGAAATTCTCATGACACAAAAGTATTGAGGCTACACGTTTCTTCTTAATTGTATGCCCACAAGGCCACAAGGTTCCCGCCTTCCACATTATGTTCAAAATGTGAATGAAAAGAATGAACAACACTCACCCTTAATGGCATTTGGGAAAAATGAACGAAAATAAAACTTGTGAATGATGTCATGTACTCATGTGAATGTGATTGTGGACTTGTGACTGCTGGTGAGACTTGAGAGAAGAGTGAGGAATGCATATTTGTTTTTGGATTTTGGGCTACATTGTTGCTTTGGGCTTATTTGCAATCTGGTTTTTTTTTTACTTATCATCATCATCAATATCAATATCATCAATATATCATAAAAGAGTCTTCCACCAAAATCACTGTTCATAAGCACTGTTCATGAACAGCGTATGTGAGTGCATGAACAGTGTTTTGGTGGAATATAATATTATTATTTTTTTTTTCAAAATTTTTTTTTGTTTTAATTATTATTTTTTTTCAAAAATTTTTTTTTTTGGTGAAATATAATATTATTATTTTTTTTTCAAAAAAAAATTTGATTTTTTTTTGCTATAGGAAGACCTCAGTAGAATTAACAGAGATATCGCTTGCGGAAGCATATGTGCTTCCCCTAACTGTTTGGCTTCCACTAGCTGATTCACATCCCAAGCATATGTGTTTCCCCTAACTGTTTGACTTCCACTAGCTGATTCTTATCGCTTGCGGAAGCATATGTGCTTCGCCTAGCTGTTTGGCTTCCACTAGCTGATTCGCATCCCGTAGCACTTTTGCTTCCCGCGCATCCCAAGCATATGTGCTTCCCCTAGCTGATTCTTATCTCTTGCGGAAGCATATGTGCTTCCCCTAGCTGTTTGGCTTCCACTAGCTGATTCGCATCCCGTAGCACTTTTGCTTCCCATAGTGCTTCCACTAGCTGATTCGCATCCCGTAGCACTTTTGCTTCCCGCGCATCCCAAGCATATGTGCTTCCCCTAGCTGATTCTTATCGCTTGCGGAAGCATATGTGCTTCCCCTAGCTGTTTGGCTTCCACTAGCTGATTCGCATCCCGTAGCACTTTTGCTTCCCATAGTGCTTCCACTAGCTGATTCTCATCCCGTAGCACTTTTGCTTCCCATAGTGCTTCCACTAGCTGATTCGCATCCCGTAGCACTTTTGCTTCCCGCGCATCCCAAGCATATGTGCTTCCCCTAACTGATTCTTATCGCTTGCGGAAGCATATGTGCTTCCCCTAGCTGTTTGGCTTCCACTAGCTGATTCGCATCCCGTAGCACTTTTGCTTCCCATAGTGCTTCCACTATCTGATTCTCATCCCGTAGCACTTTTGCTTCCCATAGTGCTTCCACTAGCTGATTCGCATCCCATAGCACTTTTGATTCCCGCTTCCCCTAGCTGTTTGGCTTCCACTAGCTGATTCACATCCCGTAGCACTTTTGCTTCCCATAGTGCTTCCACTAGCTGATTCGCATCCCGTAGCACTTTTGCTTCCCATAGTGCTTCCACTAGCTGATTCGCATCCCGTAGTTCTTTTGCTTCCTATAGTGCTACACTAGAAACTAAGTCCTGATAGTCTAAGTGGAACGCTATACATTGTCAAATTACTTCCCATTGTGGAACCACTTGAATCCACTAGCATATGAACAAATTACTTCCCATTGTCAAAAAATTTGCTCATAAACAAAATTTTGAACCTTTTTTTTAACAAATTTGCACTAAATAAATATATGACAAATTTTTTTAACTAAAATATTTAGTGAAAAAAACATTTTATTATTTATTTAAATTTGCAATAAAGATATTTTATTTATATTTATTATTTGGCAATTTTTTAATTATTTAATTATTAATTAATGAATATATTTATTATATTATTATATTGATTATTTATTATTTTTATTTATATTTAATTATTTATTATTTATTATTTATATGATTTTTTATTTTTTATTATATTTATTATTTATTTATTTATGCCACATATTCTTTACTTTCTTGGGCGAATTTATTTTGGTCACATATTTTTTTGTGTGAATTTCCCTTAAAGATTTATATCTTTAGTGTCACCATTATGATGATCTTTTTGACCTAATATATATCTGTAAATGTTTTATTGTGTCTTTTTATTTGCCTATCTTTCCTTCATGAACAGTGATTTGGTGGAATATAATATATTATTTTTTATTTGTTTTTTTTTAAAAAAAAAATTTGCTTTTTTTTTAAAAAAAATATTTATTATATGATTTATTTTTTTGTTTTTTTTAATTTTCTTTTTTTAAAAAAAATTAATTATTATATGATTTTTTTCACCAGATATTTTAGTTAAACAAATTTGTCATATATTTATTTAGTGCAAATTTGTTTCTTCACATTGGGAAGATGTGTTCAGTTAGATTTAATTTCGATTTTCAGTATAACTTACAGAAAAATGGTCATTTCATAATGTAAACTAGAAGTTGTCATTGAAATTTTCTTATTTCTAAAGTTAAGGTTAGATAATACTCCCTCCGTTCCTAAATATAGGACCTAGATAGAGAGTTTATTTTGTTCCTAAATATAAGACCTATATACATTTTTGGCCACATTTTTTCCTAAATTACCCTTCTCCTCCTCCTCCTCCTCCTCCTCCTCCTCCTCCTTCTTCTTCTTCTTCTTCGACCGCCCGCAATTTGCGAAGCCACCTTCTCGTAGTTCATCACGAACCATTTCATCTTCGCTTCGTGCTTCTCCATCCAATCGAAGCCCAACGCAATCTGCAAGTTCGAATTACGATCTGTTTCTATCACATGATGAAGATTATTCGCGAGGAACAGGTAGCTCAACGAAGCTTCCTTGTAGTGCGCTGCTTTGGCGTCGAGCTTACAGAGAAGCACGAGAATCAGCCAAGCTATTCTCTCCGAGAACGTTGACGGCGCCGGAGATTCATCGGAATTCGGACTCTCACGGAAATTCTCCGGAATCGACGGCGACGGAGAGTTCGGCAGCAAAGGCCAGTCGGCGAACATGTCAGAGAGTGTGCTGTCGTAATCCGCGACAATCGAGAGGTAGCTCATTGTCTGAGTCGTCAATGGATGAACGCCGCCGTCGTCAACGAAGGACCTGGAAGAGTGTTTTTTAATCATGGACTCAAATTCTATAAACATCGTCCGTACGGACTCGCTGAGTCGAGCCAGCGAGGTAAGGACTTGAGATCGAACGGCGGAGGTTGAATCAAAAGAGAATATAGATTCGATCTCCGACCATAACGAAGATAACGCCGAGTACATGTCTAGCAATCGGAATATCTTCTCCGGCGGAGATTTCTTCGTTTTGGTGGAAAGTTCAGGAAATCGGAATAGACACGTGGCGCCATCGTAGACAATTTGCGAAGGATTTGGAGTTTCAGAGGGGTATTATTGGAAAGAAACTAACTTAATTGCCTTCCTTAATCTCCCCAAAAAAAGTCATCTAGGTCCTATATTTAGGAACGGAGGGAGTAGTTTTTTTTTAATGCTAATTTTTAAACAAAATCGCGCGGAGCGCGGGAAACCCACGTGCAATACATCTACATCCTTTATTGGTTGGCTTAAAATCTTTGCTTTTAACATTGTGACATTTTTGCAACGAGATTTTTGCAAATATCTAAATGCTATTGTATAAACCAACATGATTTTTTGGATCCAACATCTATTCAAATATGTAAACATATTTTGTTTTCCTCCTCCTTTATGAATGCTGTTGATTCCTTCACCTATATCCCCCGTGCAACGCACGGGAGATACCGCTAGTTTCAAATAAAAATGAATGTCACCATTTTTCAGTTTTCGGTTTTTTTTCCTCTACCTCATAACCACCATGTCCATTTAGGAGTATTATTTATGTCAGAAATAAAATACTCATTTAAGAGTAATATTCATGTCAGAAGTGAAATAGTCAATTATTAGATTAGAACTTTTGCCCTTTAACATACTCTCATACATTTTAGTTTTTATAAGTGAAGAAAAGAGTGAAAATAAACTCATTGAATAAGTTAACATATTTCTTTTTAAAAATTGGGACATCTCAATCCCGTCCTGATCCCAATGGGACAAGACATGACCAGAAATGGGATGTGGGACGACTTTGCTATTTCGAAGCCTTTAACAGAACAAACTCGTCTCATCCTGTTCCAACCCATGAACAATCCTACCTACTTGATAGCAATCAACTCAAAAGTTGGTTATCTTGGAGTGTGGGCTTCGAGTTTGAGCTTGAATCTCAGATAGTAAAAAGCTTTAGAGACCGTTTATATATTGGAAAAAAGGATTTTCCAAAATTATCATGTTTTAAAAATTTCAGTAGTGACTCCATTGACCTAATTATTTGAGGATATACTACAATGCTAGATGCGTATTTAATAAAGTTAAATGGGTATTTTTCAACTTGACCCTTAAAAAATATGGAATTGTATTCTCTCTACTTCCTATTCTCCCATCTTCCCTCCTTTACCCAAAAAGTATTTATTTTTTGGAGTTACATTATTTTTTAATTTATTTTATCATTAGATTCTACATAAAGTTAGTAACATTTTGATCATTTATAGACGAAAAATGATTCAATTTTCAAATATATATATTTTTTTAAAGATTCAATGCTTTAAAATTCTAGGGTCAGCTCTCTTGAGTTGACTCTATCCTCTCTCCCCCTCCTCTCAAACTTTTTGGGTGGTGATGAGATCTCTTCTCTCGTCGTCATACGAGTTTTTTCATTGGCGTCTCCTTCCCCGGTTCATGCTGGGGAAGGAGACGTCTGTCACTTTCATTAGTATGTTTTTATGCTTCTTTCATTTTCAAATAAATTGGTCTAGAAGTTTCAACGATAGAGGAATTTCTTCTACTCAATCTTCATCTTATGTATTAGTTTTGTGGATACGTTTGTTTCCGTGAGATCTACTCATGGAGCTTCTTTGAAAACCAATTTCATTGGTTTATTGCCGATAAGAGGTGTGGATCCTTTGGGATGGTTCTCTGAACAACCACTACTCAATGGTTTTTCTACCGGTGACGGTTCTTTTCTATCCACAAATTCTCATGAAGGGAAGATGAAGAAGATGATTGAGTTTTTGCAACGACGACGGTTCACTCCTATCCATGTTTTCCTCTACCTTTTTAGGTTTTCTATGTATTTTTATTTGAATCTTTTTTGCCGACCTATTTTGTATTCTAACTTTCTAATTTAATAAAATCATTTACGCTTCCTGTTAAAAGAATGCTTTAAAATTCTGATTTTTTAACAACTATATGTGACACGAATTTCAGCATACATTAATTAGGGAATACTAACTAGGCTAGAAAAGTAGAACTCGTTAAACTCAACAATTTAATGTCACAATTACTTATCTGGTCCAGCTTCTGCGTCACAACTAAATTATTCAACCAAACTTGACTATTCACAACCAAACATTTGATTTTTCTGAACATGGTACCCCATTCATTAATGAATAAGATGAGATAGATTGTGACATTTGCTTTAACCAATGGCTAATCCAGTTTTGGCGTAGGGCTGTGTGTCTCAGTTGGAGACTATTCAAAGTTCATCAGATATGATATTAGACACCTCAAATAGATACCTTGATAGCATGTATAGCTCTGTCACTAAATTATTTACATCCCTATAGATTTTGACTCAAGTTGAAATTTAGTTTCAAACATTATATATTATAATTTGGTTCTAGTTCAATTGTTCATTCAAAATATTAGCCCCTAAGTTTTTTTAAAATTAATTTTTATCTATAGTTTTTTACTGTTTTTTCTAAGAAGGTCAATATCATTCTAGTTTGATTGAATTTTAGTTTTAACTTTTCATCATTGTATTTTTTATGAAATACACACACAAGCACAACAATTACATCCTCATCAGATCTAAGGCAACTAAATCAGAAAAACAAGACAGAGAATAACAAAAGGAACAAGTGAACAACACCCAATCATTGTAGTTTAAAACCACGATTTTTTAGTCTCTATAATTGCTCAAGGATTCAAAATGAGTTTTATAACATCAACTTTAGTTAATACAGTTAAGTTAATGGTTATAACCACAATTTGTTAAGAGAATATCGATCACAGCCAAAATTCATAGATAACAAAACCAATGTTGACATGAATAAACCAAACATCGTTAAAAGTACATGAATTGAATCCATACACTTCTATGAAACTATACAAGAGTTGATCGAACATAATAGTATTAATACTTTTCTAAAATGTAAGGACTATGAATTATGAATTAAGTTATACCAAGTCAAAACGTTATTAATTGAATTATACTAAGTAAATATTGTAGAGTTGAGTTAAGAGTGAGTAATTTTATTTTGAACTAAATTGTTAATTTGTTTCTTTCTATTTTTGAAGTGTAAATACCTAATTTATAAAAAAAGGTAGTACTCCTCCGGTACTAAATATAAAACCTATTTGAGGGGATAAATTTAGTCATAAATATAAGACATATTTCTAATTTTTACCACTTTTTTTCAAAATAGTCTTATCAATGCCCCTCATAGTAGACAAGAAGAGCGGGGGTGAAGTCAATGCTCCCTAATGGTAGACAAGAAGAGAGGGGGTGAAGTCAATGCTCCCTAATGGTAGACAAGAGGAGAGAGAGGGTGGAGTCAATGCTCCCTAATTGTAGACAAAAGGAGAGGGAGAGTGAAGTCAATGTTCCCTAATGGTAGACAAAAAGAGAGGGAGTGTCTGGGTGAAGGTGGATAATTAGGGTGGATTGGTAATATCATGTCATTTTAACTAACTTAACTAACATTCTAAATCTAATCAAATTAGGTAAATATGTCTTATTTAGGACCGGAGGGAGTATATTTTTTGAAAGAAAAGAGAGGTTTGAACTGTTAATGCATTTGAACGGTTGAGATTGATCGTGCACAAAAATCTAAATCTTCCTCATTACTATTTAAACCGACCATTCTTCCTTGCCACACACCAAACACAAACACATATAGTCCACAGGATGGCTCGACTGTCCTTGCTCTTCTTCTTCGTCCTCCTTTTAGCTTTGGCTTGTTTCACCCCTCCAGGGACTGCTGATGATCATTACAAGCCCAAGTCAGAAGTTGAGCAAGATTATAAGTATAAGCCCCCAAAGTACTACAAGCCACCACCGTACTACAAGAAGCCCCCATACAAGAAGCCACCATATTATAAGCCACCATACTATAAGCCACCATACTATAAGCCTCCTTACAAGAAGCCGCCTTATGGTAAGTATCCCCCACAAAAGGACGAAACTCATGTTTAATGACTTTAAGTGGGATAGTGTCTATCTCTACTAAAATAAGGGCTTCAGAAGTCCTTAGCTACTTCAAGGATTTCCGTGTGTCGGTTGAAACAGCATCTTACAGAGTTATGGTGCTATTTATATGGTTACTTAAAGCATTAGTGTGATATAATAAATGGATGTAATTTTGCGTGAATTTGTATTTGGCAAGGTGGTGTTTCTTCGCTGCCTAATGTTATAAATATATAATTGATAAATAAAATGTTGTGATTTAAATGGGCCGGGGTTAGTAAATGGCATTACTTTGTATTATGGTGTTCACCAAATACAATGGGTTGATCTGAAATGATATTAAGCTTCTTGTTGTCATCAAAATTTAACTTAAGATATAATTTAGTGGTGCTCATCATCATTTTTTTCCTCTTATTTTTGTTTTACTCAAAGGACCAATTTGACTCAACGGCAAACTCTCTTGTCGTGGGGTCTGAGGTTGTAGGCTAAATTCCTTTGCATAAAACATAAGTAAACCTGTCTAGTATATTTTCTTCCCTAGCACCCTCACCAAGTGGGGACTAAAATTGAGTTGACCATTTTTTTCTTTATTTTTGTCTCACTCATCTCCATAAGATGAGCGTGCTAGTATATATATTTTTCTTGTTTGGATGAAAAAGTTGAGAGGAAAGAAAATGGGAGGAGTGAAAATGAGGAAGAAAATATTACTACTACCTAACTTGCTTGGATGCGCAAGAGAAAATTGAGAGGGAAAAGTGGGAAAAATCAAGAAGACTAAATTATCGCTTATACTTACGTATGGAGATATGATGATATTTTAGAGCTAAATACTTGTTTTTTTAAAAAAATACTTTATTAATGATAACTATGACAAAAAAAAAAGGATAATTAATTAGAGGTCCCCCACAAGGGAGTTAATACTGGAAAAGTCCCAAAAGTTGAAAATATTAATGTAGGGTCCCAATGGACCTCACATTAATATATTTGAAAAGTGAAAAGACAGTTTTGCCCCTAGCCTTAATAAAAAATTACTCCCCACCCTCCTCCCTCACCCAACCCCCCACCCCCACCCTCCACCCTCCTCCCTCAGCCCCCCCACCCCCACCCCCACCCTCCTCCCTCCTCGCCCCCTCACCCTCTCCTCCTCCCTCACCCGCGATTTATGAAGGCCACTCGCGAGGGGGAGGGAGGAGGAGGGGGTGAGGGGGCGAGGAGGGAGGGGGTGGGGGCGTGGGGAGGAGGGAGGGAGGAGGGTGGGGTCGGGTGTAACAACCACACTTTTATAACCATTTTTACGCTATATTTTTTTTCTTTTCATAATTACTAACTATGTTAGAAAAAAATCCAGTTAACAAAATAGTAGCTAACATAGTTAGAAAAAGACTTTTCTTACTTTTCAAAAGAAACAAGTTAGTAGCCTTAATTAAAAATAGTTTAAAGTCTAACTATGTTAGAAAAAGAATTTATGTTATGATGATGACTAACATAGTTAGAAAAACAATTTTTCTTATTTTTCTTATTTTCCATAAAATATAAACTAATGTGCTAACCATGATAGAAAAAGAATTTTAGTAACAAATAAACTATCATGGTTAGAAAAAGATTTCATGTAATTTGGAAATAAATAAATTAAAATAATTCATTTTATAATGAAATATAAAAATTAACAATTGCAAATCGTTTATTTAAAATTATCAAATCTGCTATATCCATGTTAGATAAAAATTGACTAACATGGATATTTAAACAAATCTAATGATATCTGATTAAATTCTTTCACAATAATTTTCAAATAGCACACAAACATGTTTAAGAAATAATTACAGTTATCCAGCCTAAAATTATACACAGACATACAGTAATCCAAAGATAATGAATCATAGGGTTTACAAATTAATAAATGAAATATGAAAAATAGTATGCAAACATAACGCTTAGTCCTAAGTCTCCAGATCCTTCCCATCACTTCTGCCCCGATCTAGTACCTGTAATATCAACGATTGGGGTAGACCCAGAAATCGCAACTACTACCACTCGCTTACGCACATTTTTGCACTACGTGCATGTGCATGCCGTAAGGTGGTGTGTGATAATACCGTGTTAAGTGGTGTGTGCTACATACTGTGTTGCATGAACATATTATATATATGCTAATTTCGAATAACTATCAGATATCAAATATTACAATTTATAGCAACGCAAATACTTATTTATAAACATATCACTACACAATGCATCAATAATGGAAATAATTAAATCATCACTAACAAAAATCAAATCAAACACAACACACCGTAATATTCAGTTCAATAGGGACTCACGACTCGATGGCCGATTTACCCTCGCTTGAACTGGTTTAAAGGGACTTACAACCCTACTGAACATGTCACAATCTTCGTTTTATTCATTTTAGTCCCTGGGGGTTTTACAGGGAACCTCATTCCGGAATGGCATAATTATAATCATATTATCGGTGTGCACCAAACAAAACATCAATTCTCATAAAGCATATAATAAACATCATAAATTCATAACTAACCTATATGCTTACCAAACATACACACACACGCAAACAAGTTTAAGTAGTTACCTCCTTCCATTTAAAACAAATATAAACGCAAGCTCCCACGTGGTCAAACGTCAATAAACAGCTTCTACAAGCAATAATAAGACACATACGAACAATTAAAAATAAATCATATATACTAATTAACGTCGCTCTCATTCCTAGGAATACTACCCATCCTTTCATGACTTTGTAAATCCTAATTTCCTTTCTTTTCCAAATAAGCACATATAAATTACACATATAGATTCACAATTGAGAAGAGTATTTGAGTATCAATCAGTCACAAATCCACCGAACATCAAAATAATACAAAGAATCATACCCAACCTCCTTTATACCAAAGAGTCTAATAAAAGAGGTAATAGCAAAACCATAAATCATGCATTTATGACTTCTTCAAAGAAATGTCTAATTTGTCCCCTTACGTATAAAAGCTTCCCAAAGAGGTAACACCTTGCTAATCAAAACATAGTATTATGTTACCATGCAAGAGTAAAAATTCAAGTGACAAGTCATAGTTTCCTACACATTTATTATACTAATAATGCTTGAATGATTATCCTCCTTTGTTCACCATATCATCATTACACCATGACAACAAATTTTGATTTTTAAAACCCTCATTTGATCAAAACAGAACCATACAAATATCAGGCAAGAAAAAAAAAAAAAAACAAATGCAGCCCAAGAAAGATTATAAATTCAATCCCAATTAAACAGCAAGTTACCAACTAATCATAATCCTAACAATTCAGTCTTCAAACCTTAACACATAATGAAACAACATCCTATTCAAATACACTTATGTCTCATCCCAAATTCACTTGGCCAGAGAAGAAAACAAATACCATTTTATTGTGAATCACATATATGTTTATCACAAATTTATCTTCCTCTTGCGAAACTTCTAAGATAGATACCAAAAACTATTTTTCCACATTTTCATCATTCAAAACCATTATTATCACCATAAATTTGTACATATTCTAAAAATTCTCAACACTTCCTTATTTTAAAAAAAAAATCAAAATGCCAAACTGAACTGAGCATATATAGCTAAAGGAGAGATTACCACCACTTCTACTTTTTACTATTTCCATATTATGTGGCACTAATAAAAATGTTTCTTTCCAACTGTAGTGATATATATTCAGTCACATAAAATCGGCTACAACCAAACAAGGAGAACCAAATCCCAAATTTCCTTATTTCATTAAAAATGAGCATGCAAGAACATAATTAAACTTCACTAATTCTTCTCAAATTATCAAGTCCAAAAACAATCCAATTGTTATCAGCCCAATTATCAACATTCATTAAGCAATATTCCAAATTAGTTTAGTCTTTGAACATTAAAATTAAAAACCCAATCGGTGAACAATAGGGGAAGAAAAGAATTTGTGGAGCCATAAACCCAAACAGCACTTTGAACACACAAGACTGAATTTCCACTCTAATCAACTCATATGCCAACTAACTTAAGGTTTTTAGTCCAGGAATTCTCAAACCAGTTTAATAAGATTTGCAGAACACGGCAGGAATGAAAATAAAGCCCAAAATAATCCAACTAAAACAAACAAGCATGCATTACTATTTTCCTTAGATTTGTAATAATACTACACAACCCAATCCAAAGTTTTAAACCCAGAATCCTTAAGGAACCATTAGAATGAAGTAACTCATTTCAGATCCCTCCCACACTCTCTCTCAGAATCGCAGGAATAAGAATAGAAATCTCAAAATAAAAAAACTCACCCCAAGCCAATAGAGTTTCAGGCTCCATAGAAGATCAAAAACGCCAAAATCGTCACTGGAAGTGGCAGAGAAGAAGAGGACGAGAAATAAGGAGCTCGAGTTCCCCGAAAACGCTTCCTTCGCCGTCGGTCAAGGTGGTTCCGTCGAGAGAGAGAGCTCTGGTTTGCTATAGAGGGAGGAAGGAAGAAAAGGAAGAGATTTTGATGAAGAAGGTGTGTCTTTGGTTAAGGATGAGAGGAATAATAATTTTGTATGGAGGAGGGGGTGTTTTTGCGATGAAGAAGAAGCACAAAGGGTTTGTTCATGCGGCTGAATCAAGGAGAAAGAGAGGATTGATATGACATTAGGTATTTAGGGTTTCTTTCTAATGTGGGCTTGGCCCATCTCCAACTAGAGTTCAACCCCAATTAATTTAAATTAAGTTAGCTATACTATTTTTCTCTATCTAAAGAAAATTATAATCATTTTCCATCATTTATATCCAATTGATTTCAAAGACTCTCTTTAAATTTTTTTTTATCACAATATGTTTTAATTTAAATTCCAAGATGTTACAACATTCTGAATAAAAATTTCTAAAATAATGTCTTATTATTAAAACCCTTCATAAGTGATCTCAAATTAAAATCAAATAGTTAATTATTTTCATTAACTTGAAATGGAAATAAAATCTTAACAAATTAACTAAAATAAACTTTCTAAATTCATTTGCAACGTTAAATTTCAATTATATATTGATTTTTTTTTATATTTTAAAATTCAGGATGTTACATCGGGGGGCGTGAGGGAGGGAGAGGCGGGAGAAGGGTGGGGGGTGTGGAGGGAGGGGAGGCGGGTGGGGGGGTGGGGGGCGGAGGGAGGAGGGTGGGGGTGGGGGTGGGGGGGAGGAGGGAGGAGGGAGGAGGGCTGGGGGTGGGGGGAGGAGGGAGGAGGGCTGGGGGTGGGGGTGGGGGTGGGGGGGCTGAGGGAGGAGGGTGGAGGGTGGGGGTGGGGGGTTGGGTGAGGGAGGAGGGTGGGGGTGGGGGGTAATTTTTTATTAAGGTTAGGGGCAAAACTGTCTTTTCACTTTTCAAATATATTAATGTGAGGTCCCTTGGGACCCTACATTAATATTTTCAACTTTTGGGACGTTTCCAGTATTAACTCCCTTGTGGGGGACCTCTAATTAATTATCCCAAAAAAAATTGATAACTATTATTAAAGCATTGTCTTATTCTCACAATAATAGTGGTTAAAAATATTGACTTATTTATAAAAAAAATATTGACTTTATCGAGATAAAATCATGAGAGGATAAGTGATAAAGTAACAATTCTCACAATTCTCTAGGAATAAATAATTCAATAGAATGTAAGTATAGAAAGTGGGATGCTTACTGCATTTACTCTGGATTTTCTAGTTTGGATATGTTTGTCCTTTTATAAGCTGCGAATTTATTGGCTAAGTTAAATTATAAGGAGGAAGAGAGTATTTGTTAATTTTATCCATATGATCTCAACTGATGGCAAGGATCACCATGTAAAGAACTTAGTCATATGTGGGGCTTAATCAAGTCAAGCACTTGAAGGGAAAAGGGGGCAGATGATTCTCCATAATCAAATACCACATTTTCCTCTTTTTATTCTTATTTAATTATAATCACTTCTAACATATTTTACATAAACTTACATGAACTATGGAATCTCATTAAATTTTCTTTTAAACTTAACCAATTTTCTATTATGTTGAGATCATAAAGTATTCAATATCACCCTATCTTTATTGTCCGTGTCATATGAGGCGTTCTACTTGACCGTTGTTGCAATGAGTGGCTCCATCTTACTTTATGCTCTGCAATTCAAGCTGGGCCATGTCATGTTGAAGAGATGGAAATACATGTGAAGTTGTGAACCACAAGGCTAAGGTGTTGACTGTTGACGTGTTGTACTGCTTCATATAGCGCTTTCTACAAATAAATTGTTAGTCCACCTTTGCTAAGATATAAGGTGAAATTAATTGAATAAAGCGTTCTCAAAAATTGGTTTAAGTTAGTTAAAAAGTGAGTT
This sequence comes from Mimosa pudica, assembly GCA_029929735.1. Classification (NCBI taxonomy): domain Eukaryota; kingdom Viridiplantae; phylum Streptophyta; class Magnoliopsida; order Fabales; family Fabaceae; genus Mimosa; species Mimosa pudica. Next base: position 341,541 of record JAKELP010000047.1, on the reverse strand, counting down.
ATATGGAGACAAAATTTTGTTCCAAAAATGTCTATTTTTTTTTGCCAATACCAAAAATGTCTATTTAAAAAGGAGGAAAAAGAATATGTGGAGAAATAAATGATGTGTTTTGGTTGGAGAATTATCTCTCTCGTCTCTCTCCAAAAATATAGATAACACAACTTTTTAAATATATAATACTCCCTCCGTTCCTAAATATAGGACCTAGATGGCTTTTTTGAAAAATCCTAAAAAAAGCAAAAAATAAGTTAATTATAAATTGATTTACCTAATTTTTTCTCTTAAACTAGTTTATTTTACCTATAAGCTAATGGATAATCTAAAAAGATATCAAATATGTCATCATTTAATAACCTATTTCTCAATCTTAATCTTTCAAAAAAAAAAAGTTATCTAGGTCTTATATTTAGGAATGGAGGGAGTATATCATTAAGGGCAATATTGAATAAACTACTTTATTATGTTGACCAACTCAAAAATCACTAAATATTTTGGGACAAAACCATTTAAAAAAAACTTCACCTTATATTATAAGGAGGAAGAGAGTACTTGTTAATTTTATCCATATGATCTCAACTGATGGCAAGGATCACCATGTAAAGAACTTAGTCATATGTGGGGCTTAATCAAGTCAAGTACTTGAAGGGAAGAGGGGGCAGATGATTCTCCATAATCAAATACCACATTTTCCTCTTTTTATTCTTATTTAATTATAATCACTTCTAACATATTTTACATAAACTTACATGAACTATGGAAACATTAAATCTCATTAAATTTTCTTTTAAACTTAACCAATTTTCTATTATGACCATACTTAGTATCCACTATATCACATAAAAGCAAATTCAATGAAAGATAAACTTATACACACACAAAATATTTAATGAGGTGACTTAGATATAGGATCTAATAAAATATTTTCACTCTTCTATATAAATAGGAACAAAGGAGTAATAATTTTTTTAACTTTTATTATTTTGTGGGCCCAATATTAGGTGTTTACAGTTACCCCCTTTACTTGTTTGTAGTTGAGAAATGTTACTTTCTTGTCTATGAAGCAAGTAAAGATAAAAAGCACATATTTTGTCCAACACAATTTGAGACACAAGTAAATATGACCACTATGCTAATATGAGCCTTTCTTAATTCATCTTGGGCTTAAATGTAAAATATTATTTAAGCAAACATTGCACTAGTGAGGCATTCCTAGATCATCTCTCAAGGGATCTAATGAACTATACTAAATCAACTAAATGCATGCAAAAACTCTAAAGATGAGGTTTTCTTTTAGTATGTAAACAACTAAACTACTTATATTTGGTATTTTATTATAAAATAGATGGTTGATGGAATGATAGTAAGATGATAGTAAGCTCTCTTGGTTCGGGATAGCATGTGACAAACATGTTTCACACTCTTATGAAATTAAGAGATATTGAGTCAAATTCATACAATAAATATAATTAACCTTATTAAATGAATAAGCCAACTAAAGCACAACTCAACCTCAACAGACCAACTAGGTCAATTATAATATAGCATTAACTAGAATTTAGTTATAATTGATTGAATGACTTAGGTCCCATCCAAATCATTCAATACCTTTCGGATCTAGTAATAATTAGTTAATATTAGCTTATAATCAAGCTTTCCTACTTATAAAACTATTACATAAGCGCTTAAAGAAGAAACTCAACATCAACATACTCATGTCAAAGCAATCACACAAATGACATTATCAAGACAAGCTAATTGGGCTAAATCACCACATTTCAAAGATAGGAAGTAAAATAAACAAACACTCATAGAAATAATGTCAAATGGGAGATAAATGAAACCAAACAAGATCTAATACCAATACAAATATGGAATTCAACAATTACCTAGTCTAGAATCTCAAACACAGATGGAGTTCAAATATAAGAAGGACAAATACTCAAAGACACATATGAAAAATCATAAATACATAATTGAAACTAATGAGACTCTCTAAGAGAGCATCATGTTGATCTAGTTGATCAAAGAGGAGAAACCACTCACGAGGCTGTAACTCAAGCTCCATGCATGAAGAATAGATGAGAAATGGTGGAATTGAAGAGAGCATAAATGGGCCAGAGTGTATTTTGGTGTATAAAATGATGGATGAATATGACAATTTCCATGACCCCTCATCTCATATATAAAGCAACTTATAATAAACTATCCTAATTTGACATAGAATCGTCTATTTTGATTGCCTACAACAGCTAAGAAAGGATTGGAGAGTATGATTTTTGGTGTATGAAATGATGGATGAATATGACAATTTCCATGTCCCCTCTATCTCTTATATAAAGCAACTTATAATAAACTATCCTAATTTCCATCTTCCCCAAGTGTAGTACAAATTATGACTTCAAACTATTCTAATTAGTCTAGGATTGCCTGATTTGACTAGGCTAAACAATTAGGAAAGGACTGGGGAAGAGAAAATTCAACACACTCTTCTTAAAAACTAGTCAAAATAGGAATAGGTAGAAAACCAATTAGGATGTTTCATCACTCCAATTAGTTCTAAATTGCTTGGAAAGGTTGAAAAATCATTAGGAAGTAATGGAAGAATACCCAATAAAATAAGTAATCTTAATTGAAATAAGACTTTCCGAAAAATGCTTAAATTGTGCGTTCTTCGATCCAATCTTCCTCCTTTGCACCTAAAATATAAAATTAGTAGATATGTGAAGTATAACAAGTCCATAATAATGAAATGCATGGGTAAACTGCCTAATATACTCTAATTATCATGAAAATGAATAGCCTAATTCCTTAAGTAAATCAAATGCTAATTTTCCATTATTAGTAGTTAAAATAAAATAATAATCATGCACAATTATTACCCCATACTTAGACATTTGTACTCATTAGGGGTGTTCACGGGACAGGACAAGATCGGGATGCCCGTCCCATGTCCCGTCCCGAAAAAGGCTCGTGACGGAGTTTTCGTCCCGTATCCCGTCTCGTCCCGAACTTTGTCCCGTCTCGTCCCGTCCCGGAAAATTCCTGAATTTTTATGAATTGTTTTTTATAAAATTATTAACTTGAAAAAAAATTATGACACTTTGTGTTAGTAAAAAAAAATAAATTAGTTTAATATTACTTTTATAATACATTTTATACAATATAATAAGGTAAAAGTTTATTATGATCGCATTTTCCCTAAAAAGATGTCATGTACACCCATACATGGTATATATAACACATGCATTTTTTAAAAAAATTATATAAATACATATATATATGTCTTCGGGACGGGACGGGATTGGGACGACCCCGTCCCGTGTCCCGTCCCATCCCGAAGAGAAATTTTGTCCCATCCCGAAAATTTCCCATCCTGAAATGCCTCGGGACGGGACGGGAAAAAGGTGAACACCCCTAGTACTCATGGATAAAGTATAGACTCAAAATGTCAATGGCCGGAGATAATTAACAATGTAAATTTGAAATAAGACATGATTAAAATATGTAAAGGGAAAAACATCAAACCAATTGGAAATTAAATAGTATATGTGAGCACTCTCAACGTTTTAAGTTTCACACAACCTCACAATTACGAGTTATTTCTATCAACTTGTTTAACATACAATTTACCATAAGTCTATAACAATTCTTAAATCTCCACTAATTAGCACACATGTAAAGAATCAAAAGGACTTTAAGGCTTCTAAAGTTGGATGGGCCAAAAGATGGAATGAGATAAATCTATGGAAGAATGGTTGAAACACAAATCAATGTCCATACATATCAAGTATCAAAGAGTGTAACATCCATACATTTCAAAGGCATATTTATACTAAAAAATGAATTGTGTTTGCGTTATTTATAATTTTTATTTAAGAATAGGGTACCAAAGAAATAATAAACTTGTTTTAAAACTTAAAAAGAAAATATGTGATTACTTTTATATTAGGAAAACAAAAGAATTTAGTGAAATTAAAAAATATGTAACTAAACCTTAAAAAGATGTTGAAAGGAGGCCCAAATATATAAAGCCCAATTGGGGAGCCCTAAACCTTTCTCTATATATTTTTCTTTATCTCTCACCCTCACCCCCACTCTCACCCTCACCTTTAGTTGAGCCTCCTCAATTTTTCAAGTGCAATATTTTTATTATAAAATAAAGAAGATAAGAAATATATGGAGAAGAAAGAACTCAAGAACAAGAAAGAAGATATGAGGGAAAATATGAGAGGAGAAACACTTGTAATTCAATGGTACCAAATGCCTAGTACATGACCTCTATTTATAGGTCCCAAGTCATTCATGAAATTTAAAGAGAATTATGATGGAGTTTATGACATTAGAAACTCCTTACATGTAATTCATTGTGGGGTTACAAAGGTTACAAATGTTACAAAGTTAATGGCATTTAGAAGGAGAAATAATCCTAGGAAGAATTTGAATGGACATTCACCATATTATATATTTTTCATAACACTCCCCCTTGAATGTCCATGATATTGTGCCTCATTAAAACCTTACTAGGAAAAACCCATTGAGACAAAAAACCTAGTGAAGGGAAAAGAGTACACAATGTTTATTGAAGCTGCCTCGTTAAAAACCTTACCAGGAAAACCCATTGGGACAAAACCTAGGTTAAGGAAAAAAGAGTGCAGCATGACAATTTCTCCCCCTGATAACAATATCATTTTATCTCCTTGAATCTACGCATTCCAATGCTATACACTATTTTCTCAAATGTTCTGTTTCTCAAATGTTCTGGTTGGTAGTGCCTTGGTAAATATATCTGCAAGATTGTCACATGAGCGAATTTGTTGAACATCTATATCACCACCTTTTACAAGATCATGAGTGAAAAAGAATTTTGGAGAAATATGCTTTGTTCTATCCCCTTTGATATATCCTCCTTTCAGCTGAGCTATGCATGCTGTATTATCTTCATATAATATTGTCGGAACTTTTTGGTCAAGAATTAACCCACACATTGATTCAATATGTTGAGTCATTGACCTTAACCATACACACTCTCGACTTGCCTCGTGAACCGCTATTATTTCTGCATGATTTGATGATGTAGCTAACAATGTTTGTTTTGTTGATTGCCATGAAACAGCTGTACCTCCACAAGTAAACAAATATCCTGTTTGTGATTTACCATTATGTGGATCTGATAAAAATCCTGCATCTGCATAACCAACCAGCTGTGATATAGATTGGTTAGAATAAAATAATCCCATATCACTTGTCCCTTGAAGATATCAAAATATATGTTTGATTCCATTCCAATGTCTTCTCGTAGGACAGGAACTAAATCTTGCCAATAAATTTACAGCAAAGGCAATATCAGGACGTGTTGAGTTTGCAAGATACATCAGTGCACCAATAGCACTAAGATATGGTACTTCTGGACCTAGAAGTTTTTCTTTTTCCCCTTTAGGACGAAAGGGATCTTTTTCCGTATTAAGTGATCTTACAACCACTGGAGTTGAATGGATGAGCTTTATCCATATAAAATCGCTTTAATATTTTCTCAATATAAGTTGATTGATGAAGAAGAATTCCATTTGTAAAGTGCTCAATTTGTAATCCAAGACAAAACTTTGTTCTCCCAAGATCTTTCATTTCAAATTTTCTCTTCAAACAATCAATTGTCTTGAGAAGCTCTTCAGGAGTTCCAATTATATTCAAGTCATCCACATATACAGCGATTATGACAAACTCTGATCCATTCCTTTTAATAAACACACATGGGGAAATTGGATCATTTTTATAACCTTCTTTCAACAAGTATTCACTTAGACGATTATACCACATTCTTCCAGATTGTTTCAATCCATATAAGGATTTATGCAAGCGAATTGCATAATTTTCTCGAGAATTTTTATATGCTTCTGGCAACTTACATCCTTCAGGGATTTTCATATAAATCTCAGTGTCTAAAAAGCCATATAAATAGGCTGTGACAACATCCATTAGATGCATATCAAGTTTATTGCTTACAGCCAAACTAACAAGATATCTTAAAGTGATTGCATCCACCACAGGAGAGTAGGTCTCTTCATAATCAATGTCAGGTTTTTGGGAAAAACCTTGTGCAACAAGTCGTGCTTTGTATCTAACAACCTCATTTTTCTCATTCCGTTTTCGCACAAAAACCCATCTATATCCAACTGGCTTTACACCTTTTGGTATTTGAACGATAGGTCCAAAAACTTCTCGTTTTGAGAGTGAATTTAACTCTACTTGAATTGCATCTTTCCATTTTGGCCAATCAATTCTCTGTCTACATTCTTCAACTGATCTAGGTTCAAGATCATCAATTTGATCAATTATCTCCACAGCAACATTATATGAAAATGCGTTGTCGACAACTATATTTTCTCGGTTCCATATTTTTCCCGTTTTGACATAATTTATCGAGATCTCTTCATAATTTTCAGGTACCTGAACCTCTTCTGAGGTCTTTTGATTAATTATGTCTTGGGTTTCACCTAGAACATCAGCCTCCTCAACTTGACCATCTTGAGCTCCTTTTTTCTTTCTAGGAATTTTATCTTTTGAACTGCTTGGTCTACCACGCTTCAGGCGTGGCTTAGTTTCATTTGCAACTTTTGGTTGTCCTTCAGGGACATGAATTCTAATTGGAGTATTTTCAGCTGGAATATGAGATTTGGTAATTCTTTTTAGGTCAGTAAATGCATCTGGCAATTGATTAGCAATATTTTGCAAATGAATTATTTTCTGAACTTCAAGTTCACATTGCTGTGTACGAGGATCCAAATGAGATAATGATAATGTTTTCCATGTAATCTCTTTTTTCAGCTGTTTTTCATTTCCCCCTAATGTTGGAAAAATTGATTCATCAAAGTGGCAATCGTCAAAACGTGCCGTAAATAAATCTCCAGTCAATGGTTCCAAATACTTTATTATAGAAGGAGATTCATATCCAACATATATTCTCATCCTTCTTTGAGGTCCCATTTTTGTTCTTTGTGGTGGAGCAATTGGCACAAATACTGCACATCCAAAAATTCTAAGATGAGAAATATTTGGCTCTTGACCAAAAGCCAATTGTAATGGGGAAAATTTATGATAACTTGTTGGTCTGATGCGTATAATTGCTGCTGCATGTAATATTGCATGTCCCCAAGCAGAAATGGGAAGTTTTGTTCTCAAAAGCATTGGTCTAGCTATCAATTGGAGGCGTTTAATAAATGATTCTACAAGACCATTTTGAGTGTGGACATGAGCAACAGATTTTTCTATTGTAATTCCAGTTGCCATGCAATAATCATTGAAATTTTGTGATGAAAACTCACTAGCATTATCAAGACGAATTGCCTTAAATGCATGATCTGGAAATTGTGCTCTTAACCGAATTATTTGAGCAAGTAATCTAGCAAACGCTAAATTACGTGTTGATAATGTGACCATCTTGTAGATGCATCTATTAAAACCATAAAATATCTGAATGGTCCACATGGTGGATAAATAGGTCCACATATGTCCCATTGAATACGTTCCAGAAATTTTGGGGACTCAATTCCAACCTTTGTCAAAGAAGGTCGTGTTATGAGCTTACCTTGAGAACAAGCATCACAAGAAAGATCTTTAAATTGAAGAATCTTTTCATTCTTCAATGGATGCCCATGTGAATTTTCAATAATTCTTCGCATCATAGTTGATCCGGGATGGCCCAACCGGTCATGCCAAACAATAAATTTCATTTTATCAGCAAGCTTCTGGCTTACTATAGCATTTGACTCAATTGATTTGATACTTGTATAGTATAAACTAGAAGATAATGTAGGCAATTTTTCTAGGACACATTTCTCTCCATCTCTAACATTTGTAATATGTAGATATTCAATACTTTTCTCATTAATAGTCTCAACGTGATATCCATTTTGACGGATATCTTTAAAACTCAATAAATTTCTTTGAGACTTGGGAGAATATAATGCATCATTGATGAAAAATTTTGTCCCTTTGGGTAATATTATAATTGCTTTTCCAGAGCCTTCAATTATTCTTGTATTACCCGCTATAGTGTTGACACTTGCTCTTCCATTTCTTATATGAGAAAAATATTTTCTATCTTTAAGAATAGTGTGTGTTGTTGCACTATCTATGAGACATATGTCTTCATCCTTGTGTCCAATGGAAACATGAGAAACATCCATATTCTTCATAAAAGAAACAAAAGAAAAATAATTCATTAAAGCAAATTCCATACATGATAAGCATAATAAGCAATACTGCTTTTATTATATGAAAATGATAAGTGAGAAAATGACATCAAATAAAACATAAGTAAAAGCATGACTAAAACATTATTATTAATTTTCCAATAAACCATGTCTAATCTTGATTCTCAAAGAAGTCAGCCACCTCCAAATGTGTCATGGCATCAAAACCATTGATATAATTTAACTCATTGACATTGTCATTTTTGTGTGCCTCAACATCATCTTCTTGGAAAATCAAATTTGTTTCCACATTATTTGTTTCCACATTATTTGCAATCCTTTTCATGGAGGCTTGATAAAGTTTTGCTAGATGTTCTGGTGTACGACAGGTACGTGACCAATGCCCCTTCATGCCACAACGAAAACATTGATTTTCATTAACTTTTGGAGGATCATTCTTGTCCTATCTCTGCCATTCATTATTTTTCTTCTTTTGGTGGACATTAGGACTAAAATTGTTATTTCCACCACCATGATTGCGATAATTTACACGTCCCCTACCACGGTCACGTCCACGGCCACGTCCGCGACCACGGCCTCGACCATTATCATGGTTATTATTGCGTACACTCACATTCACTTCCGGGAATGGAGCAGAACCGGTGGGACGAATTTCATGATTTTTCATCAATAATTCATTATTTTGTTCAGCTACAAGAAGACACGAGATCAATTCTGAATATTTTTTAAAACCTTTCTCACGATATTGCTACTGCAGGAGCACATTTGAAGCATGAAAGGTGGAGAAGATTTTCTCTAATAAGTCCTCATCAGTAATTTTTTCACCACACAATTTCAATTGAGAACTTATTTTAAAAACTGCTGAATTATATTCACTTAGAGTCTTAAAATCTTGTAGCCTACGGTGAATCCACTCATAACGAGCTTTTGGTAAAATCACCGTTTTTTTATGTTCATATCTCCCTTTCAAATTATTCCACAACTCTAATGGATCTTTCACCGTTAAGTATTCAGCTTTCAACCCTTCATGAAGATGGTGGCGAAGGAAAATCATGGTCTTGGCCTTATCTTGGTCACTCACTTCTTTGCCAATTAAAATGGCATTTCCAAGACCATTGACATTTAAGTGAATTTCAGCATCCAGCACCCATGATAAGTAATTTTTCCCGGTAATGTCAAGAGCACTAAACTCGAGTTTGGTAAGATTTGCCATGGAATAAACTAAAACAATGACATAAATTAATTAAAATCATAATAACTAATCAATATAAAACATATTAATATATACATGAGTATTATCATAAATTAATCAAATGTAATCATAAACAGTATAATAACAACGTTAAATGTAAGAATATGATATATGTTTGTGCATATATGTGTGTATGCATTAATATGATAAATATGTGCGTGTGTGTATGCATTAATATGTTTGCAATAAAAGACATAATATAAAATAAAAAGACATAATATGAAAAGCATAATATAAAATAAAAATAATAACAATAAATAAATGTGAATATTAAATGGCATAATAATAAATGACAATATTCCTTATAAAAAAATGATAATATTATATATATATGTATTATATATATATATAATATTATAATAATAAATAAATGGCATAATATAGATATAACTAATATATATATATATATATATATATATATATATATATATATATATATATATATATATATATGATGCAAGGAAACAAATAAATAAATAAACATAAATAATATATTATATATATATATAAGTAATATATATGTGTATAAGTAATATAATATATAAGAGTATGAAAGAAGTATACCTAAATTGGTTAGAGTATCGTGCTGATAACGTATTATAAAATAAAGAAGATAAGAAATATATGGAGAAGAAAGAACTCAAGAACAAGAAAGAAGATATGAGAGAAAATATGAGAGGAGAAACACTTGTAATTCAATGGTACCAAATGCCTAGTACATGACCTCTATTTATAGGTCCAAGTCATTCATGAAATTTAAAGAGAATTATGATGGAGTTTATGGCATTAGAAACTCCTTACATGTAATTCATTGTGGGGTTACAAAGGTTACAAATGTTACAAAGTTAATGGCATTTAGAAGGAGAAAGAATCCTAGGAAGAATTTGAATGGACATTCACCATATTATATATTTTTCATAACAATTTTATCTCTTTCCCTCCTCTACTTACACTGAGATAAGATAGTGTCTATATTTTTTTTTCCTCTCACATCGTATGTTGTATTTTGCCTTTGAAAATTCTTATTCATTTTATCTTTTTTTTCTCCACTACTGTTACGTTGCTGATTTTATTAATGTTAAAACTCCTTATTTTTTTTTCAACAACTATTCCCACACTTTACTTTATTTATTTTACATATTAAATTTTTTATCTGAAATTTATTTTTCATATTAAAACAATCTTTAATTTGTAGCTTGTCTTTTATATACAAAGTAAATATATATAAATATATATTTATTTGTTCAGTCCAACAAATCGTTGGTTTATAATATTGTCTCATGTTATAATTGGCATTCTTTTGTGTGTGTGTTGGGACGGGAGCCATAGTCCATATTTAAGCTCAAATATTGCTTAGAATGATTCAATCATATGAATTTATTTCTATTGGACTTTACGTCAGCCTATGGCTCCTGTTGATGCTACCAAAATTTTGATAAAAATTCCGCAAGTGTACGGATCGTATTTTAGTAATGTGGTAAATCAAGGTTAATCCCACAGAGACTCAAACAATTAATAATTAAGCATTAGATCTTCTATTTTCATTCAAGTTGAGTAAATACAAGAAAATTGATTTTAATTACCTAATATCTAAGAAAATAAAATAAACAAATATTCACACAGATGAAATTCACGAGTCAAAAGAAAACCTAGAGGCACTAATCCCTTATCTGCTTCTTAGATTTTATTCCCACTAAATTAATTATGAATTCATTCAACTAGCTAACTTAGAGTACTAGTGTCTATAAATGTCTTTCGGTTTTCACCTATATCTTTGTCTAGCTTAATTACACAATGTCTTGCACTAATTTACTAAGTCAATTAATACCGGTGACGCTCTAATGTGACTATGTAGGACTTCTAGGTATATGTCTATCCTAGTGGCAAATCAGATTAAAAATCAAATCCTACACTATTTAATCCTATGGTCTATTTAAAATTCCATCTTTCGAATCCAATTCTAATTCCCTAAACATGTCTAATGGTGATCAAGCACTAAACAAGTTAATCAATAATAGCAAGATTAAATAAACTAAATCAAATTAACCATAACTAAATAGTGGGAAATAAAATACTAAGTTACAAACAAGTACTCTAGATTGTAAAAGAAAATTAGTCACACATAGGTTCAAAACAATCCCAACAAATATTGAAACTGAATCTGAAATCCATACCAAACACAACAAACTAGATGCTACCAACTAATAAATCAGAAGTTCTTCTTTCCCTTTGTGCGTTGTTGTAAGTGAGTGAATGGACTATGAATGATGATGGAGATGCTTATCCTCACAAAAGGACAAAATCAGCCTCTGCAACTTGCTTTCCCTTTCTCATGTAAATATATAATGGAAGGCTCCCCTTTCCACTGTACGTCAAAGCTTCCACCTTCGTTTTGTGCATAAACACATCCCTTCGTGACTTCCTTCCTTTCTTTTCTTTTGCTGCGTGAATGTGTAGGCTTTAGTATATGACCAGCCCCCTCTCACAAGCTCCTCTCTTCCCTTTTATAATGGTTGATCTCCTTAATCAATTATGAAAGATCCAGCCCAAGACTTATTATTTCCTTTTTCTTTTGTTTCCAAATTTGCATTGTCCTATTATGAAAAAGAGAAAGGAAATAGGAGTAATCACCATATATAGCACAATCATAGAATCTCATTAATAAAAAATTTTCCTTTAAAATATTTTCTGCTATTATTTCAAATTTCCTATTTCAATTCCCAAATAATATTATTTCAAATTATTATATTTCAAATTCACATCAAAATCTCTTAATTATTTAATTAATGACTCCCCAAATACAACAAAACATTTCCTAAAACCACTAAATGTGGGGAGTCATCACCTGTCAACAGAATATGGATGAGAATAAGGATGAACGATGATATAAGGGAAGAATACCCATTTATCCATAGTTGAAGAATCTAAATTTAAAGAAAATTTTTTTGAATTAAGAGGTTAATTGAGATGGATGTCAAAAACCAAGAGTTGGTTTTTACATGCGCATATGTAGATGATTTTGTAATATAATAATATATATAATTTGTTTGTGTATGTTAGGAGATTTCAGTATTTACTAAGATATCGATCTCACCCTTTCATTTAACAATTTTTAGGTGAAAGATCTAATAGTGAGTAAGAGAAGGCGCTTGAGGAGTAAGAACTTGTTATGTTATATTTATTTTGTCATGAACTTAAGAATTTAATGGTTTACTTTGTTTTTCTAAAACTACCATTAAGTATTAAATTGTCACTATGACATGAGACTTTTTCAAGTATGAATATATATTTTTTTCATAATTTGAGTATAAAATTGTTTGGGTGTTACAAAGAGAACCACCAATTTTAAGCACACACTGACCATATTTGATTAAAACCCACATATTATCATTCAATAGTCAATCAGCATAGCAATTTTCACATTACATAGGTTAAACATATCTCTTATCTAACTCTTAAATAGTATTGAAATACAAAGGACAAAAAGCATTGCAAAGTCTATCCAAAATCAAAGTTGACAAACAACCTAAGACGGGTCACTTCTTGTGAAAGTTTTGAAAGATGTGAATTCGAACTAAATTTTAAAAATATTTTGGGAAAATTAATATAAGGTTCCTTGTAACACCCTCAAAAATATCTTTATAATTGACCCAAATAATTTATGATATAACAAAACATGTATCCAATATCCATAAAAAAAATATTTACAATTTAAAATAAATTTAATTTCATAAAGATAAATTTTAAAACTAGTATGAATGACAAAATATAATAGTGAGGTCTTAGGTCCATCATCACAAAATAAATATAACTCAAAACGTGTTTACTTCTCAAGTATCTTCCCTTGCTTATTACTAGATTCTTCACATAAAAATGTTAATAATTGGGTGAGATCGACATCGTCTCAGTAACTACTGAACTCTCCTAACATACACAAGCAAATTACATGTAATTACAATACAAAATTCATTCTCATATTCGCCCGTATAAATCAACTCTTTATCCATCACAATTGACCTCTTAATTCAAAAATGATTCCTTTACGTTAAGATTCCACTCATTCATAAATGTAGTATGGGTCACTTATATCACCTCCACCCTTATATCGCTGACAGGAGCCATAGGCTAACATATAGTCCAAACAGAAATAAATCCAATCAACTAGATTATTCCAATCTCACCAGTACATGAGATATACCTTGCCAAGGTATAGAACTCAAGTATGGACTATGACTCCCCTCCTTAAAGAAACAATATAAGGAGGTGTCACATGTCCCATAACTCCCATGCAATCCCTGGCAAAGGAAGACATAGAAGAAAAGGCCCTGACAAGTACCACCCACTGTGCACCGAGTGGTGGTATAAAAATTCATCATCACATAATCCTCCTCTAATCTCTATCCCATCACAGATGCTCATGCAATGACAGATATATACATTTACCAACAATTAAAATATACTAGAATTAACTTGGCATAATACACTCTCTAATACAATATGATATCATCATATAAGCAAGCATGCTTGAAAAGAATTAAAGTACTTATCATTCACATATTACATATCAAAACAATTAACAACAAACATGCTTGAAAAGGAACAAAACAGCGCACATTTTTAAATTAAGAGGTAATCAGTAATCAGTCAGATTATAATTATACATAACTTACAAGTATACGAAAGAATCATTCAGAGTTACCTGTTACTCCTTGACTCACAGGTAATTACACAAAGTCACTCCAAAACTCTAAAGGGAGTCTACAATATCACACCAACATTGATATATATTAATAAAAGGCTTGACACTACCTAAATATATCCTAACATAACTCTAACTTGAAATATCCTAAATACACATTTATTTTATTCTTGAATAAAATATTATTGAATATTAGGTTTTATAAATTTAATTTTGTTTTCAATTTAGGCAACACATTTATTAAAAATATGTGTACATATCCACCACACAATAAATTTATATAAGTGAGGGTGTATATATAATAATCATACAGTACCTAAAAGAAGGAGTTTGTTACGTGAGAGGAATGAAGGGAAGGGAAATAAAATCATAAAGCTAATAATCATGATACGCACAACTTTCTTATAAATTATTAATAAATATAAAAACGGGAAAGTAATTGAAAAGTAACCCATTATTAAGATCTGTACATGTACAATTTACATGGAAAAGTTGGATTTGTTGGGGAGGTCTATATAATAATAATATTGTGAGTTGATGATTCACAGTTCAAAATATATGTCTAAGGTTGCAAGAAAATATGTAACTCTTAATAGCCTTTTTTTTTTAAAAAAAAGTACTACATACACGTGTGTGTGTGTCAACCTCCTGAAAGGCAACAGTGCTTTAACTATAAAAAATAAAAACACGCCAAAGATGTTTGGTCAAATGGGCATATTGCTAAGTAAGCCATAATTCAAAAAAAGTTCTTTTTAAAATAAAATGTTTGAAAATCCCAATAATCTATTGAAATTGTAACAAAAACATAAGAAGTTCCAATTAAAAAAAATTCTTATAAGCAGGGAGTCATTTTGGTTTTTGGTGGTTGAGAAAAAAAAAAGAAGGAGAATCATAATAAAAAGAAATTAAAGTTCATGGCACAATAAGAACAAATGTTATATTTTTGCGGACATGGACTTCAAAAATGAAAATGAAGAGAAACAACATAATAGTAAAAAGGAAGTACTAGTGGTCAAAGTGGAATAAGAATAAGGATAAAAATGTTGAATATTATGACAGTGAAGAAAAGAAAAAAAAGGTGATAAGATAATACCTTACTGTAACAATTAGAGAGAGTAAGGTGAAAACAGGAGAGATGTGACAGCAGAATGAGAAAGAGTAGAGACATATATGTGATATGTCGGGTTTTCTCAAATTGGGCCTTATTTGGACTTTTATTTATATTTCCCTTCTTTTGAAAAAAAACTTCTCTTATATAAATGTATATTTTATATTTATGTTAATCTCACTCTCTTAATGTACAAAATTAATTTACCTATCCTTTTATGTTTTTACCCAAATTTATTACTTCTTTAACACCTACTCCTAAATAAAAAATTTAAATGTCACAAAGACCATTTATTTATAAATGTTAAAAATATGGGATGTTACAAACCTCACAAGGGACTTAATACTAAAAAGGTCCCATAAACTCTCCATATTAAAGTAAGGTCCCTAGGAACCGTACTTTAATATATTCTAAATACCTAAAGATCATTTTGCCCCTCATAGTATAAACATACAAAAGTAACAAATAACAAGTTGATAAACAACAAATAACGAGGTAATGAGCTAGTGTGACAATGTAATGGGCCGTCAATATTAAGCTCATGAGCAGGTCTAATAAGTTCATGAGTAACTCTCTGACGAGTTAATGATCAACCAATAACGATGTAATGAGCTTCTGTGATAATGTAATAGGCCACTAGTAACAAGCTCATGTGCAGGGAAGAAAGGAAGTGAGGGGCAAAATGGTCTTTTGGTATTTAGAGTTTATTAAAGTAAGGTCCCTAGGGACCTACTTTAATATGAGAAGTTTATGAGACTTTTCTAGTATTAATTCCCTTGTGAGGGACCTCATATTAATTTTCCCAATATTATTTGAAAAGCACTTGAATTCAAATCAAGAACAACTCAAGTCAACTTTTGATTTTTTAAAAAAAAAACATGATAAGGTACACACAAAACCCACTAATTATAGGAAATAAATTAATGAATCATCCAAAATGACCTAATAACAAGACAACCCTTCTCTCACACTTGAAGGTTATATTGCTCCCAGTGCAAAACTTAGAGGCGAGGTGCAACAAACAATCCACTACAAAATGGATATATAAATATAATGACTCTACTAACATTAATCCTACCTTTTAATATTGAAACGGTTCTTCCCCACGCTTATCCTAACATGTATAGTCATATAGTATTAACCAGTCACAATATATCTAAAGATAAGTGAGGAAGGAAGAGTACCTAACATTGATTTTTTGAGATTAATTTATATAATCGGATAACTTTCAAAGCCTAAACATTTTTGTTTCCAATGATCCAATTTCAAATTGGATTTTTTATTTTTCTTTTCTCATATTCTGTGGTTTCTCATTCATTTTTTTATACTCATTTATATATTTGTTATCTTTCTTGATCGATCACACACATACATACAGATGCATATATCATCAAGAATGGAAAACAATTCAAGAACCATAAATTCAAGCAAAATAACAGAGCATGGATACATCAAAACTAAAAAAAGAAACTGTCCTAATATTTAAATAAGATTTGCTTCTTGCATTTGTTAAGCAAATATCGTCATTCCCCATTGCGCTAGAAGCTAAGAAATGCAACAAAGAATTGAAATCACAGTAAGCAATATGAATGGTTAACTAATATCATAAGACCAGGGAAATTAGGGTCCACCTTAGTGGATTAGGACCAAGCCCAAATAGATTTGGGGTCATTATGTAAATATGGAAAATGGATTAGGCACCAAGGGTGGATTAGCTATAAATAAGTGGATGACAAGTAATTTAATCTAGAAAAGAATCTAAGGATTTTACATGAAGGACAATATAGTTTATGTGAAGTTCCATTTTTGAAATCTCCTCCCCCAAATTGAATTATAAATTAATCACTACCCAGGATGGCTTCGTTTAAAGATGACCCAACAATAGTAATTATAAATAATAGGGTTAAACGCAAATCTACTTTGGAAGTATCCAAAATATAGTATTCTTTATAACATCCTGAAATTTTAATTCTAATAATTAAATAATAAATATATAATATTTATGGTGTATAAAATTAAATATAGAAAATTATAATGTTTTAGGTAGTAGTTGATATTTTTCTGATAAAAAAAAGGTAGTTGCGATTTTGTAGGAATATTGTGAATATTTGAATAGATAGTTGATTTCCATCAACGAAAAAAGGGGATTAGATTCAATAAAATATTGAAATAAAAATAAGGCTAAAGTATATTTTTAGTCTCTTAACTTTAGAGAAAGTCATGCTTTGGTCCCTTAACTTTAAAAAGTGTGTTTTTGGTCCCTTAATTTTGGAGAAAGTGTGTTTTTGGTCCTTAGCTTTGAAAAGTGTGTTTTTAGTCCCTTAATTTTTGACAAAATAATGTTTTTAGTCCTTTCAAAATTAAGGGATTAAAACATAATTAAACCGAATTTAAAATGACTAAAAACACACTTTCCAAAGTTAAAGGACTAAAAGATGATTTTCTCCAAAATTAAGGGATCAAAAACACACTTTTCAAAGTTAAGGGACCAAAACATGATTTTCTCCAAAGTTAAGGGACCAAAAACATACTTTAGCCTAAAAATAATTAAGTGCATGATTCTAGGAGTAATTATAAAATAGGTATTTTTAAAAATATCATAAAATAAATTTTAAATAATATAAAATAAATATAAATAAATGACTATATGAATATAAAACGAATCTATCAAAGTGATTTTTGGATGTAGGCACATCATATGTCAATCAAATAGGTTAAATAAATATAACCTAATTAACTATTAAAAAAAATAAAATTGAATTAGTCAAAAGATGCATATTCTTATAGGACTTGTACTCATCTATAAATAAATGTATTAGATGGTGTGCCTAACAAAAAGGCAAATTAAAATTAGAGAGAAGTATAGGATTTCTTATTTTCGTAACTTCTTTCGGTGCGACGAAATCTTTCAAATGAACCAACCTTAGGAGTAGAGCGTGGAATTGAGGTAACTAATGTTAATTTTGTTGCTTTGGAACATAAATGTTTGCAATTGCATATGTTTTGATAGTAAAATTTGATTTATGAAATGTTAGCTGATATGTCAAGATTCCATTACTACATTTTGTTACTTCCAGAGTTTACATAGAGTCACAAATTTCTATAAGGTGAATGAGAATTTTTTTTTGTTTTACATTTCCTAAATGAATTTACACATAATTAACCCAATGTTACATGACTATATCTCCGAATATTCCCCATTTTAATAATAATGTTACTTCCCAATTTATCTATCTAATATAACTATATATTTTCCGTACAACATCTTCTTTTGTGTTCACACTACGTGTTCACAATAGAAAGTGGATTTATTGATAAGCCTCTTCGATTTCCTCAACCTACTCTAAATTGCATAACTCTCTACACTATAAAAGAAGCGGCGATTAGCCGCGCAAGCGTTCCGGCGGATTTTCAAAAACAGCCCCGGGGAAAACCTTTCCGGCGGTTAGAGTCATCTGCTGCAAAGTTGCGCACCAAAACCTTGTTTTTTTGTTTGTTTTCCTACGTCGCGGGGAAAACGTATCCGCCGGTACGCAAAAAGGCGAAAAAAACGTTGTCCGCCCCCATGTGTTAAATTAAATAAAAAAAATAAAAAAAGTTGAGCGTAGGGGCGGAAAACATCCGCCCCCACGCTAAAACACCTGGGGCGGAAATAAACTGCCCCCATGCATTTTTAATTATTTTAAAAGCATGGGGGCGGACGTTTTCCGTTTTCCGCTCCCACGTGTTAAATTAATTAAAAAAATCAAGAAATGTTGAGGCGTCGGGGTGGAACACATCCGCCCCCACGCTTTTTAATAATAAAAACCCTTGGGGTCGGAAAGGAACCACCCCCATGCATTTTAATTAATTTAAAAGCGTGGGGGTGGAAGTTTGCCGCCCCCACGGGTGAAATTAATTATAAAAAAAATAAAAAAGTTGTGCGTCAGGGCGAAAACGATCCGCCCCTACGTTTTTTATTAATTAAAATGTGTTTTTTATTAATTTAAAACGCCTGGGGGCGGCACCCATCCGCCCCCATGCGTTTATTAATTTATTAAAACGCATGGGGGCGGATGTTTTCCGCCCCCATGTTGGGATGTCCCCTATAAATACCCTCCCCTCACATTGTCCTTCCGCATTCTCTTCTTTCTTCCTTCCTCTCTTTCTTTTCTCTCATTGTTTTCATTGTTGTAGCACACATATTAGCTCCTAAGTCAAGATTTGTTTGTGTTGGGTATCATTTGTTTTGTCATTTTCCTTTTATTATACTTAATTTGTTTTTATTTCTTTTCAATTTTATTTTTCCTAATCTTCCTCATCTTTTTTTATCCCAATTTTTCCTCTGATAATCTATACTGGTCATCATTATTTTTCTGTTTGATTTTGTTTTTGTTTTTATATTTCATATTTTTTAATTTCTTTTATATTTTTTACTGCTTTTATATATTTTATCTTTCCTTTTTTTATCATTTGTATCCCAATTTCGGTCTTCAATTTAACACATTAATTGTTAAATTGTTCGGCTGAAGTTGGGATTTCTTTTAATATCTGCAATAGCATGCCTGCTGATATATCCGCCTGCATGTTTTTTTAAAAAAATAAAACTCATGCCGGCGTATGGTTCCGTCGACACGTGTTAATTATGTGAAATATAAATATAGTTCATGGGGGCGGATACATCTGCCCCCACGGTCGTTATATGGGAGCTACATCGTATATTTTTCCGCCCCCATGTAGGCAGATGTTTTTTCTGCCACAATGTCTTAGGGGTGGATATATCCGCCGGCACGTGGGAAAAATGACCGCCGGGAATCTGCCCGTTTTTTGTAGTGCTACTTTGAATGCGTGAGAATCCCATCGTTTTTGGTAAATCATTGATGAATTGGAATAATCTCTTAAACTTCCTCAACAACCTCTCTTATAGCGTCATTTCCATTCTCTCCCACACTCTCCATTCTCCAAGATCTGCTTTCTCCAACAGTCCTTCTACCCTCCTCTCCCATGATTACATTTCGCTCTCCTCCTTCACACCACACGTTAATGAGCTCCATCGGCATTCATTCTCTCACCCACCATTGTTTCTTTTTCCTCTGAAACAAAACCTAAAAACATCGTCGTCTCCCCTTTGATGAATTATTATTTCATCACTGTTATTTTTTTGTTAGTATAGGGCTGATAATCAGGTACATGCCTCACAGAACCTATATTCGTCATTAAGTTCTCGCTATTTGCTTCCTTAATTTCTGTTTCAACGGATTTGAACTCTGTTTTATTACCCAAGTCTTTTTTTTTATTTCTGCCAGTTGTTCCTCTCTCCTTCATATACGAGAGATCATATCGGTTTTTTTTTTTGGTGATATTTATAGCAACCAAGTCTCTTCTTTTCTTTCTTTTGTCCAATTACTTATCTGGGTTAATGTTAATCTCTATTTCTTTTGTAGGATTATGAGTTAGAGTGACATGGAAACTCAACAATTGAAATCATAATCGTAAATATTCAATTTTTTAGAAGTCATATCATTGTGTCATTATTGAATGTATTCACTTTTTATAAGCAATAATCATAAATATTTCCGTAAATATTCACTTTGTTTATCACTTTGCTGTAGCATGTGGAATTGGAAACAAAATCATAGCTTTCAATTTAGTTTAACTTTTGTGTATTTTACTTATTTTTGTATATTTAGATATGCCTTTTAGGTGGAGAGAATTCTCAGACCTCCTTGGAAATATAGAGAAAATTTTCCATACATCATCTTATTTTGTGTTCACACTATGTGTTCACAATAGAAAGTGGATTCACTGATAAGCCTTTTCGACTTCCTAAACCTACTCTAAATTGCATAACTCTCTATTTTAAATGCGTGAGAATCTCATCGTTTTTGGTAAAGCATTGATGAATTGGAATAATCTCTTAAACTTCCTCAACAATCTCTCTTATAGTGTCATTTCCATTCTCTCTCACACTCTCCATTCTCCAAGATCTGTCTTCTCCAACAGTCCTTCTTCACCAGCAGTGCCACCCTCCTCTCCCATAATTTCAATTCGTTCTCCTCCTTTGCACCACACGTTAATGAGCTCTATCGGCACCCATTCTCTCATCCACCATTGTTTCTTTTTCCTCTGAAACAAAACCTAAAAACATCGTTGTCTCTCCGTTGATGAATTATTATTTCATCACTGTTAATTTTTGTTAGTATAGGGCTGATAATCAGGTACATGCCTCACAGAACCTATATTCGTCATTAAGTTCTCGCTATTTGCTTCCTTAATTTCTGTTTCAATGGATTTCAACTCTGTTTTATGACCCAAGTCTTTTTTTTATTTCTACCAGTTGTTGCTCTCCTTCACATACGAGAGATCATATCGGTTTTTTGGTGATATTTATAGCAACTAAGTCTCTTCTTTTCTTTCTTTTGTCCTGTAACTTATTTGGGTTAATGTTAATCTCTATTTCTTTGGTAGGATTATGAGTTAGAGTGACATGGAAACTCAACAATTGAAATCATAATCGTAAATATTCAATTTTTTAGAAGTCATATCATTGTGTCATTATTATGTTTTCTTTTGTTTTTTTTTTATCAAAAATTTTTTAGTCCCTCATGTTTGTATCAAGTTTCAATTTAGTCTTTTATGTTTGGAAAGTACACTTTTAGTCCTTTTTTGCTAACACCGTTAGTTTAACTTAACGGAATATGCTAACTTAACAATTTTAAATGGTTATTAAATACTGAAAAAATGTTCAGAATAAAATATTTGAGTGTAAATAATCTTATATTTTCGAAATTTAACATTTTTAGTCCAATTTCATCATAAAATAATCATTTAAAATTGTTAAGTTAGCATATTCCATTAAGTTAAACTAACGGTGTTAGTAAAAAAGGACTAAAAGTGTACTTTCCAAACATAAATGACTAAATTGAAACTTGATGTAAACATAAGGGACTAAAAATATACTTTAGCC
The DNA here is from genome assembly GCA_029929735.1 of Mimosa pudica. Taxonomy (NCBI): domain Eukaryota; kingdom Viridiplantae; phylum Streptophyta; class Magnoliopsida; order Fabales; family Fabaceae; genus Mimosa; species Mimosa pudica. The sequence continues at coordinate 319,326 of JAKELP010000047.1, read as the reverse complement.
TTACACTTTTTATAAGTCATAATCGTAAATATTTCCGTACATATTCACTTTGTTTATGACTTTGCTGTAGGATGTGGAATTGGAAACAAAATCATAGCTTTCAATTTAGTTTAACTTTTTATGGTCAAAAAAAAAAATTTAGTTTAACTTTTGTGTATTTTACTTTTGTATATTTCCATAAGCCTTTTAGGCCCTGTTTGGTTTGAGGGAAGGGAAGGGAAAGGGAGGGAAAATGAGCCCCTCCCCTTGCATGGTTTAAAAAATTGGAGGGGAGGGAGCCCAAAATATTCCCTCCCTTTCCTTTCACTCCCCTAATTTTGGTTCCCTCCAAATTGGGGGGTTTTGGAGGGAGGCCAAAATTATGTTACTAAATTGCCCTCATCAATTTTATAATATTCCTTATATACCCTTACTATGGGAATAAAACAAGTGTCTTCCTCCTCACTTTTTTTGCCCATCTTCTTCTTTGCTTGCTTATATGCTCTCTACCCTTGCTTAGTGATTGGTAAGTCTTTCCATTTTCTTCTTCCCCATTACTCATATCTTTGCTACTTATTTCATTTTTCATCTTGTGAATCTATCTTGGTGAGCTTCCACATGATTATATATTTTTGCACCTTTTTTTCTTGCTCTCTGTTTCAGCAATGAGTTTTCTTGCTCTCGTGAGAAAATGGTGATCATTGCATTAGAATCACTTATTTTTTAATTCTAAATTTGTCATACAACCAGTAAAGACGATTATTATGGTGATCAATGTGATTTTCTTGGGCTAAAATTTGTAGTTTATTTCATATGACAAGTGAAGGTTATCTCTTTGACACAAGTGAAGCGGATGCATATGATTTTCTTGAGTTGTTAATCCATCTGCTACTAGTTTGTGCATGTGAACAATTGGGGTAATGATTATGTGTACTATATTGAGGATGAATTAATGATTTCACAAGTTGGAATTTTATACTTGTAACAATATTAAAAAAATCACACTGTCATATGATTATTTGAATTATATTCACATTATATTTTCGTTGTATATATTCATTATGTTTTACGAGAATGATGAAGGGAGTTTTGTCATTCCTTTCAAATAATCATTGTTTGTTTAAAGAAATGAAAAATTAATTGTATGATATCTGATAATGTGAATACAATACACTGCCTCATGTATAATGTGAATCAAACTATTGATGTTCAATCTGAATATTTTGGCAAACTTTAGAATATTTTGTTACTTACTCAAAAATGACTTTTGAGCCATGGTATTCTCAATAGATGGTCTTTTGACTATTTATTGTGAGGGTTTTTGAATATTTTGGCAACTTTTGTATATTTTGGTACTTGCTCAAAAATGGCTTTTGAGCTAAGTTGGTAAATTTTTTGTATATGAAACACAACGTCTTGAAGATTGAATGACCGATTAACATAAGTATTTACATTTCGTCCAAGTTAAATATTCTTATGTCAATATGAAGCATTATTAGAATATTATTATGTCAATTTTTATGTGACTTTAAATAAGCAATTTAATTTGAATCAAGATGTAAGTTAATTTAGATGATAGACAATCATTAATTAATATAAAATTACAAGGATACAATGGTAAATTAAACATTATCACCCTCCCCTCCCCTCCTTAACTAAACAAATAATCATAAAATTCTCCCCTCCCCTTCCATTCCCTTCCTTCTTTCTTATCAGACCAAACAAAGTAACATTAAACCCTCTCCCTCCCTTCCATTCCCTTCCTCCCCTCCCCTTCCCTTCCCTTCCCTCAAACCAAACAGGCCCTTAGGTGGAGAGAATTCTACCTCCTTGGAAACTAGAGAAACAAGTGTAGAATATAAATATCTCCGAATATTCCCATTTTAATAATAATGTTACTTCCTAATTTTCCTATGCAGCGTGTCGTTTTCTTGTTACCCGTGAACAAGTTTGCGCATATCTGTCAAAATGACAAAGCCTTGACGGTTTGGAGAGAGAAGCAAAGCCTAAACTTCACTGTTCTCTAAGCCATGAAAGGAATTTAATTGCAGTGAAATGCCACAATGCACAAAAAAGAACATGAACTGATAAAAAAAAATCTAACCTTGTTTGACCTCAGTTACAAAAAATCTTTATCCAGCATATTCCTGTACCCATTACGGGTTAGTGGCATTCCTATTTTTTACAAGTTGAAAGTGTAGAAAAATAGAAAGTTATAAACGATCATTAAGGAAAAAACTTATCTTCAATTCTTAACCTCCATTTCCTCTAGTTTCTCAATAAGAATTTGACACATATACAATTAAAGAAGAATAAGTCAAACTAACAACAATATATAAAGCTAGATAAACTAAAGAGAAGAATAAGTCAAACTAGCAACAATCTAACTAGTTAGATAAACTAATTAAATAGAAGAATAAGTCAAACTAGCAACAATCTAGCTAGATAAACTAAACAAATATATAAATAATATAAAAATAAATAACTAACCCTAGAAAAATAATTAGATTTGAGATTCAAATTATTCAAACTATAAATTAAAAAATAATTCAGAATTATTTCCAACAGAAAGAACCTCAACTAAAGAAGCCAATTATTGCAGAATCTATCATATCATATGCTTGAAGAGGACATTATATATTTTGATCAAAAAAAAAGAGGACATTATATACAGAAACGTATATAGTGAGAGAGACTACGACGGAGAAGACTAAGAGATAAGAAGCTACCACCATTACCACCATTAACAAATATACCACCACGTTCTTCGTCTCTCGTGCGGTCGTGCCTGATTTAAATTGTTATATTTGTAGCAGTTGGCTTCGGAATATTATCATCAGCATAATGATAGCTGCTGCTTCAAGGATTTTCAGTGTTAAGATTGTCTGCAGCCATAATGCATCAGAAGCTGTTCATGTGGATAATAAACCACCAAGTGGAGTTAGTACAGATATCTTCAACAACGGCAATGGTAGCCGGAGAGGTGAGTAGATATCTATCATACTTTATTTCCTGAATATTTATTTAATTGTTTTTTCTAGTTGATCTTAGACGTGCGACTTCGTTTTGTTTTCTGTCAATTTAGTCGGGCTATACGATAGAGATAGGACGAATTCGATAATTTAATTAGGGTGTTTCTCCGAATGAAAACAAGTCTTATCAACTAATTTAACCATCATATTCAACCTAATCAATTAAATAAAAAAAATTTACATTTTCAATGGCATGCATGGGGGTAAGAAAAATAAATACTACATACATTAGCTACCCAAGTATAAACACAGTAATACTTTTGTGGATACAGTAATTTTAGAGTGAGAGATTTCTTTTTTCTTTATGAGAAATTTCTTTTTTCTTTAACATAGAGAAAATACTCTCGTCACACGTAGATACCTAGAGAAATTTTTTTTAGTATTAAAAAATAAAGGTGAGTTGAATTATGGGGTTACATGAGTTAATGCAAGCATTTAAGCTTAAAAAGTGATTATAATGATAATTACGGATTAACGTCAAACAAGGACCTCGTATTAGTAGAATTCGAATCCACAATTTTAGGATTATGACCTAACTCTTTTGATAGCTAAACACGTATTTATTGGCTACTAAGAAATTAGTGATGCGTGCATTGGAAGTCCTTTTCAAAGGAGAACAAAGTATCAGAAAACACACGCCAACACACACAAAAGTTAGCAACACATGGACAGGAACTGAAATTCATAGATAGAAAAATTAACAAGTTATAGCCTTCCACCATCCCGTGATCAACTGACGTGGAAGAATTGGAGATAAGCCACTTGATATCCTCTCCGGCCAAAGATGAATGCTTGTTGTGTTGTTTCTTCCCTAAATTAGTGCTTTATTCTCTCTTTCTTTTGGGAATAAATACGGAATTCATTTACCTCAAGGGGTTACATTAAATTAAAATAAACTCAACAGCAAGAGTTTTTCTATACCCAATCCCTGCCTCTTAATTACTCAATCAAAACTATAGAGGTTATTCCTAAGAGCGAAAATTCTAATCTACATTTAAAAACTTTGTTAATTAGTCAATTAATAAGAGATATTATATTAGATAGGTCTATTTGACATCTTTTTATTTGTTGAATAATACTATTTTAGTTGTTAATAATAGTTATTAACAAATCGTTGAGACCTTTATTAAATTAAATATTTTGTATGAAACCGTAGTGCGATTGTCCTTAAACTTTCCTAACTACATGAGTATTCAATACCTGCCAATCTCTATGAATTATAAGCCTAATAGGGCAAATGTGCAAAAATAGTCATCGTAAATTTAAAAATGGGCAACTATAATTCTGGTAAATTTAAGGGGGCAGAATAATAGAGCAAAAGTAACCTCTCTGTTAGGCAGAGTTAAACGTACGTTTTCCAGACGTGACCCCACCATCAGTAAATGATGTGTCATACATTTAAAGGTGCAATATGTTGATGAGACTTTATTTTTATATGGGCTTTATTTTTCAGATGAATACGAAGAAGTAAGGTGAATTTCACATGATTTGGGGTTCTATTTGGTTTCTTATCGAAATGATTTGGGGGTTTAGAGTTCGTTTCAAGTGATTTAGGGTTCAACTAGATGCATTTTAGCTTTCACAGTGGATTTTGGAATTGACATGTCATTTACTGATGGTAAAACCTATATCTGGAAAATGTCTATTTAACTCGGCCTAATAGAGAGATTACTTTCGCCCCATTATGGTTTACAATGTATAGTTTTGCCCTATTTTAGTTTACAGTGTACACTTTTGCCCCCTTAAATTTACCAGAGTTATAGTTGCTCATTTTTAAATTTACGGTGGCTATTTTTGCACCTTTGCCCAAGCCTAATATCTCTAACTATGTCATTTTTTGTAAACTTCACATCATTTCAAATGATTTTTACCTCAGATCCTTTTATAAATTCAATTTGTGAAAAGAGTTTTTGTTAAATATTACTAACTTTGAGAATCATTAATAATTTTTTTGATGTTATCCCTATTGAATATGTGAGAGAAAATATACCAAAACTAAAGTATCTTTGTTAAATCTCATTATTAAAAATGGATAAGTTTTTAAGGAAATAAACCAATCAACATAAGCCATAATATGAATAAATTTTCCCTCACATTATTTTAATGTGATTATTAAATTTAATGTTAAATAAGATGACCATTGGGCTTGGCCCATTAGTTGATCATGGGAGCCCTTTATGTCCAAAATGTAATAGGAGTATTTTAACCTCTTTTCTTATGCAATTATCTTTCTCCATTATATTTTGTGTGATCTTAAAGCTATTGATACCTTTAATTTTCACCCTTCAAACTTTTCTAGAATCTTTAAAACTATATATTTTTTCATTTAATCCTTGAGAACCATTTTATTTTTCAAGGTATTTCTAGAAATTTCGCCCAAATGGGCTTATTCAGACTTATTCTTAAACTTTTAGAACAAACATTTCGGATGTAACACCTTATAAAAGCTAGGATAATAAAAGATGACTAATTCGATGGTGATGATTGATAAAATTGGATAGAGTATAAAAAGAAAAGAGGTTATATCGTGCTAGCTAGGAGTTAAAACTTAAGGGGCACATGATAATGAGTTTACATTGAAGATTGTATAGCTACTAACAGAGATGAAGAGATGATATAGAAACATAGTGGTGACTAGGATTCCACCACCTCTCTCTTATGATAGAATCTCCTCATCTAACATAAACCTTAAAAAATTGTTTACGATTCTCCATATTTAGTTAATTGGTAGGAAAATAGAATTTTCTTAAATTCATCTAAAGGTCTGAATCCCCCTTATAAAATAGTTACTGATATATGCTTCCCCCTCTGCTCACTTATTGATCATCAAATCCCATTGGTATTTTTCATCATTTGTATGTTGAGTTACATAAACTCAAATGGTTTAGATTTTACCTTGTTTGTTAATAAGATGAAAAGGCTTTGACAGTTTTGAACAACATATCAAATAAATAACTAAAAATAATTTAATTCATCAGTTTATATTTTCATTTTATTAAAATTTGTTATTATGCTGTGCTAAAAACTGTTATTATGCTATAACTTATATAATTATCATTTATTGCACTTTTTTACACCATATTTCAAAGTTCATAGTGTTCTATGATTATGAAACTGCAATCTGCACACAAATCTAGATTGGTTGAACAAGACCCCGAGAGAGGTACTAGTTTATCTTCCTAAATTTCCCCAAAAAAATCAATTGAATCTTATATCTAAGAAGAGATAAAATAATTAGAGATGACTTGTCCATCATGCTCTAAAACCCTTAGAAACAAGACTCAATGAATAAATTGTGGGTGACCCAAACCTATTTATAATTTTGGGAAAATCCCAAATAAATCCCTCCCAATACTTAAAAGGATAAGTGGGGAACCTAAACTTCCAAAAGGACTATGGAGGAACCAGCACCTACCTGTCATTTTAAAATTTTGCAAAAAGACAAAATTGTCCCCATCTTACAACACAAATTGCGAGAAAAGGGTGGGTTTAGGGTGGGTGCAATGGCCTTATTTTACCCTTAAAGTAACCACTTTGGACCACTGGACACCCTAAATTAATATCGGGTACAATTTTACCCTTAAAGTAACCAAAGTGGTCCAATTTTACCCTCTGACCAATGTAATGTTGACACTTGGAATGTAATGTTGACATGTGTCGTCCACGTGTCAACATTATATTAGTTAGAGGGTAAAATTGGACCACTTTAGTTATTTAAAGGATAAAATTGTATTAGTGTTAATTTAGGATAAGCAGTAGTATTATTGCCCCAAAAGCAATCTATTAATTTTACTGTGGCGTGCAGTCCACATATTGCGCTACGCAAGATGACATACACACACAACATAGAACTTGGATCATCCTCTTCTCTCTATATATATAAAAAAAATAACGGACCAATCTCTCTCACTCTTCAATCCATATCATCTTCTTTATCTTCCTCAGCCAATCAATCATTGAAGTCTGAATTGTGAATCAATAATCTTAACGTGAATAATAACACAATACAATACAGTGCCAATGATGAGTAGGAGCTGGAAGAGCGTGAGGAAGGTGGAGGTGGCCTCTCCTGTTCCCGCCGACATCGACATTGCCAACTCCGTCGAGCCTCTTCACATTCAGCATATCGCCGACGATCTCAATCTCAAGCCTCACCACTATGATCTCTACGGCAAGCATAAGGCCAAGGTAATACTACCATACTAATATTCATTTCATTCTCTTTTCTTTTTTTTTTTAATTCTTTTCCATTTTCATATATACATATGCTTTCCTTATTTTTGTTACCATTACCATTACTATTACGATTTCACTCATTAGCCACCGAATCCCGGAGAATTCCATGCTAATTACTCCATCCATCTGATGATTACTGAATATAAGAGCTAGTTGACTTTTTCTTTTTGGAGAATCTAAGAAAGCGAAATGAACCACTTAACCATAACATATTTTGTATATATTTAGATCATATGTCAGCTTATAAGTCAAACAAACTAGTTTAGAGAAAAAATAATTTTTGATTGCTTTAGTTAGCTTTCTTAGGATTTTATGGAAAATTCACTTAGCTCTAATATTTAGGAATGGAGGGAGTATTTGGCAAAGGTCAATTTTAAAATGGATTGTGTGGTTAATTTACTGTTTCTTTTTAGGAGTGTTGATATCATTTGAGTTTGACTTAGATGAACATTGATTTGAGCATCAGGTTTTGTTGTCTGCTGTTGATGAACTGCAAGCATTACAAGATGGCTATTATGTTGTGGTTGGAGGGATTACTCCTACGCCTCTTGGAGAGGGCAAGTCTACTACTACAGTTGGCCTTTGTCAAGCCTTGGGGGCTTTTCTTGACAAGAAGGTAATCTTCTCTATGTTTATACTTTCACATTTTAAGCACTTTTTTGGCTGCTTGGAATTCAGTGCTAATGTTGGAAAATTAAACTACTAAAGTGGTTTTGTGAATGAAAAATGATACTTTTGTTCATGATTGTTTTTAACATCTCTTTCTTCATTGTTCATGGAAAATGGTTGTTGTCATTGTTGCAACTGTATCGTTTGTCTTGTATAATGTATACCTTGAACTTTTACTGCTATATATAGCATTTAGATGCCTTTTGTGTTTACTCTTTAGGTTAAAGTAGGTTTGTTCAAAGGTCAGCGGAAAGCTTAGTTTACAAAAATATATTGAAGGATTAGTATCTGTAGATCTGATGAATGACAGGATAATTCTATGCCTCCGTTCTGTCTCTCCCACTTCCTCTAGTTCTAATCAGTTTTCCCCCTCCTCTCTCTGTTTCCATTCCCTGACCATTTTTCTGTCATTTCTTCATAAATCACTCCTGTTTGTGTGGGGACTTTTCTTTAATTTTTACTTCTCCAGGAATTTTACCTACTGCATCTCCCTTCCTCCTTATGTTTCTCTTTATAGGAATTTCTGGAATACGTTTAGGTGATAGTATTGTAGCATTTGAAATTTTTATGGGAAAAGAATTCTGATGGGACCCAAGCCCTTGGAGAGCCCATCCCCAAAAGCTAGCTATTAGGGAGGGAGAGCCAAGGGCTTAAATACCACACCAAGCATCCCATTCTACTCAATGTGGGACTTCGCCCATACAAAGTCCCCATCAATACACCCTCCCCGGAAAGCCGACGTCTCGGCGGCTCCACTCTACGGCACTTCACTCGGCACTTCACTCGGCTCTGATACCATTGATGGGACCCAAGCCCTTGGAGAGCCCATCCCCAAAAGCTAGCTATTAGGGAGGGAGAGCCAAGGGCTTAAATACCACACCAAGCATCCCATTCTACTCAATGTGGGACTTCGCCCATACAAAGTCCCCATCAATACACCCTCCCCGGAAAGCCGACGTCTCGGCGGCTCCACTCTACGGCACTTCACTCGGCGCTTCACTCGGCCTCTTTGCCGGTCAGCCCCTCCGGTCAGAACCCTCCGTAGGTAGCCCTTTCCGATAGGTCGACAACCGGCTCTGATACCATTGATGGGACCCAAGCCCTTGGAGAGCCCATCCCCAAAAGCTAGCTATTAGGGAGGGAGAGCCAAGGGCTTAAATACCACACCAAGCATCCCATTCTACTCAATGTGGGACTTCGCCCATACAAAGTCCCCATCAAATTCCATGTGCACAACTTGCACACACTTGCTATGACAATTGACTAGATGAAGGAGCTGTTTTTCTTTCATCCGCTGTTTTATCTGCTCGGTATTGTTAATCTGCCCTCTTTGAGTTTCATATTTCATGGAATTTATCACTTTAGTCATTGACAACATGTTTATGATTCTCTATCATATATCAGTGGAATGCTGGATGCAATATTGAATTCAACTGTGTTTTAACTTAGTTTTAACCAAAAAACTCCTCTGTTTTTTGAGTTAGGTTGTCACTTGCCTTCGTCAACCATCTCAAGGACCTACATTTGGGATCAAAGGAGGAGCAGCTGGTGGTGGCTATAGCCAAGTAATTCCGATGGACGAGTTCAATCTTCATCTAACAGGTGATATACATGCAATAACAGCGGCAAACAATCTACTTGCTGCTGCGATTGATGCCCGAATTTTCCATGAGGCTACACAGTCAGACAAGGCTCTCTTCAATCGATTATGCCCTCCAAATAAAGAAGGAAAAAGGAAGTTTAGTGATATCATGTTCAGGCGCCTTAGAAAACTCGGTATTTCCAAGACCCAGCCCGAGGATCTCACACCAGAAGAAGTAACTAAATTTGCCAGGCTTGATATTGACCCAAATTCCATTACATGGAGGAGAGTAATGGATGTTAATGACCGGTTTCTGAGAAAAATTACTGTTGGTCAGGGACCTGATGAGAAAGGAATGGTAAGAGAAACAGGATTTGATATATCAGTTGCTAGTGAGATAATGGCTGTTTTGGCCCTCACAACATCCTTAGCTGACATGCGAGAGAGGCTGGGAAAAATGGTGATTGGAAATAGCAAGAATGGTGAGCCTATAACTGCCGATGATCTTGGCATTGGAGGGGCTTTGACAGTGTTAATGAAAGATGCCATTAACCCTACTCTTATGCAGACTTTGGAAGGAACCCCTGTTCTGGTTCATGCCGGACCGTTTGCAAATATTGCTCATGGGAATTCTTCTATTGTGGCTGATAAGATTGCACTAAAACTGGTTGGTCCAGGTGGATTTGTAATTACAGAAGCAGGTTTTGGCTCAGATATTGGAACTGAAAAGTTTATGAACATTAAGTGTAGATACAGTGGTTTGACACCTCAATGTGCTATTATTGTGGCAACAATTAGGGCTCTAAAAATGCATGGTGGAGGGCCTGAAGTTGTTGCTGGAAGGCCTCTTGACCATGCATATCTGGCTGAAAATATTGCTCTGGTTGAGGCTGGCTGTGTGAATCTGGCGAGGCATATATCAAATACTAAAGCTTATGGTGTTAATGTTGTTGTCGCCATTAACAAGTTTTCAACTGATACTGAATCTGAATTAGATGTAGTAAGAAATGCTTCTTTAGCTGCTGGAGCATATGATGCTGTAATTTGTACTCATCATGCCCATGGTGGTAAAGGCGCGGTAAGATTTTGCTTCAAAAGTGTTAAATTTGAGCAGAAGAATAAAGCTATACTCATCACTTACCCTAATACATAATATTTAGGAATCTAACAATCAATAATGATAATAAATACAAAATGATTATCACACCCAATTGATTTCTTATTCTCAATAGTTTTCTGAAATAGCAAACCAAATTTGAGTGTAAGCTTCCCTGGTTGCTATCTAGGGGTATTTTTAATTCTTAACTTGCTTCTACAGCCCAGTAACTACTGAACTCATCACTTACTAAAAATCTGTGTCTAGAGTTGAAACTTTTGGTAGACAACCATTTTCGGGACAGTAGTAGTACACTGTTTTCTTGGGTTCATTCCACATGATACTGTATCATTTTACAATTTATGGATGGTATTGCTTACTGAAGTTACTATGACAATTCAGGTTGACCTGGGTATTGCTGTTCAGCGAGCCTGTGAAAATGCTGCAAACTCATTTAAGTTCCTGTATTCTTTAGACATAAGTATCAAAGACAAAATAGAGGCTATAGCAAAATCATATGGTGCTAGTGGTGTTGAGTACTCGGAGCAGGTAGCCTCCTCTTTCCTTGATTTGACAACTAGCTCCTCTATATTTGATAAATCAGGCATCTTAAGTTTTTTAATATATATAATTGATTCTTGTACTATTATCCATCTATATAACGGATTTGCTTATTCTGCTAAGCCATTAGCTGGCACAGTAGTTTTCTGATGATATCATCTCTGATTGACACTTTGGTTGTCTGACCAGGCCGAGAAGCAGATTCAAATGTATACCAATCAAGGGTTTTCGAACCTGCCAATTTGTATGGCTAAGACTCAGTATTCTTTCTCAGATAATGCATCAAAGAAGGGTGCACCAAGTGGATTTATCTTACCCATAAGGGATGTGAGAGCCAGTATTGGAGCTGGATTCATATATCCCTTGGTTGGAACAATGAGTACAATGCCAGGGCTTCCAACAAGGCCTTGCTTCTATGACATCGATCTGGATACATCAACTGGAAAAGTTATTGGCCTCTCTTGAATCCCAAGTGCTTCTCCAAAATAATAAAAAGTGGGTCATGTGAAATTGCTAATTGCATCACCCTTCTCGGGGGTTAGCCTCTGATATTTGTTGTATTTTGCCCTGTTAGTCCAAAATGAGTATTTGAATTATACGTTTTTTTATGGATTTGACATTTTATGTGTGAAGTGTATTAGCATTTGTATGTTCTTATGATCAAATGCTTCGCCATCTTCATTATTACAGCTTGGAATCCCTCAATTTCGTAGGGGATGAAAATTGCTTTCGCCCATTTTTACTACATATCTTGGGTGGATTAGTCATTTTTCTAGAATTGGGAATGGGAAATCAAATCCTTTCGACCTTTCCGTTGTAAATATGAAATCTATTTGGTGTGGTGAGGTTAGTCTCAAATGTAGTTGAAAAGAATAAGCAAGAGAATAAAATTGAGAAGAAACGTGGACGTTTGCCGTGCTTTGGTACTCCTTCCGGTCCTAAATATAAGATCTAGCTGACTTTTTTGGAAAATCCTAAAAAGCAAAATAAGTCAATTATAAATTGATTTACTTAATTTTTTTCCCTTAAACTAGTTTATTTGACCTATAAACTAATGACTAATCTAAAAATATATTAAATATATCATAATTTAATAACATTTTCAGAACTCGTACTATTAACTTAAACGTTTAAATGTTAATCACTAAAAGTCAAATAATCACTTATATGAATAGACATTGTGTATCATACATCAAACAAAACAAAATTCACCTTAAAAGGGGGCTTCACATGCATAGGCTCGTGAGTATGTGTTACTCCCTACACTTCTAAATATAAGAAATATTTATCTAATTTAACTATATTGAAAATGTTAGTTACCTAATATGAATATAAGACATTTTATTCTTACTCTCCCTCCTTTCTTTGTTTATATTTATAAATAAGCACACTTCCTCAAATAAGTCTTACTATCATTATTATGAGCTGCCAAACCTATATCTTGAAGGTCAAAACACATGCTCACTCCTTGATATTGCACAATTTTTTATGATTTATGGTCCATTTTTAAAGCCATCTTCACTCATGTCTTCAATTTGGACTTCCTTGGTGACATGACCAACCACATTGATGCATAAATATGATAGCTCTTGATTGTAAGGTCTCGTTCTTAGCACGTTTCCTTGCTCTGTTGATTATGAACTCCATTGAAAAACTCTTTAATCTACATCAGTTTCTTCCCAATCTTGAATTTCCTATTCTTTGATGGTAAATCTTAGTTGTTTGTCCTCTAATTATAAATTTAACACATAATTAGTTCTAATCTTTTTTATAGAGAACACAGTTTCTTCTTTTGTATTTCCTCAAGGAGAAACACTACGTTCGTAATTTAAACCAGAGCATATTTCATTTCAAACAAAAGCATATTCCCCTGCCAGACTACGTTTACCAGGCCGGTAATGTTAAACGATAAAATTTCTAAAACACTTCAACTGCATTTAATTTAGTACAAGGGGGCCGACAAGTTTTAATTTTCTCACTAGCAACTAATTACATTACAAGAAATTCTAGCTGCTAAAAATAATACAGATTCATCGTATGCTTTTCAGGTTTTGGACATACAACTTGTTTTCAGTCCTTTCCATTTGTGGACAAGGGACAAGTAATGCTACTGCAGAAATCCAGGAAGTAGGCCATCTCGCCGCCCAAAGCTCCAAAAGGCTCAACAATCAGAAGAATCACAGGTTTAAATAACTCTCCAATTTATCAAATTCGACCAAGTATTGAAACTACAACTGCAGCAACTTTTGTTTTCAATTCACTGAAGTTGTTTGGAATAGGTGGCTACTTATGACTCAGTAGGACCATCATCATTGGGCAGGCCAAATATCCGAAGATTACGGTCCATTGATCCAACAGCTACATATTTTGCATCAGGACCAAATTTAACACATGTGGCTTTCCCTGTCGAAGAAATGATTACATGTAAAAATCTTAGTGACTATAGAACGAGATACACTAGTTAAGCCTAAGAAAAAATGAGAAGGTAAAAAGAAAACGAAATTTAACCTGTTCCTGACAAATCAGGGAAAGTTTTAATACAGTTCCATTCAGATTTCACATTTGCAACTTGGTAGATCCTGCAAAAGCACAGCCACCACAAATAAGTCTAACAACAAATCAAATTAACAAAAAATTTTAGCATTAAAAAGATGATGCAAAGGCTGATGTTAGCCACATAAAGCAGGTCACAGGCATTGAACGTTTAACAACCATTTCAAGGTGTTTCCCCATTCTGACATACAATCTTTATATAGCCAGAAATCAAGTGAGTAAATTATTACCATTTCAAGGTGTTTCCCCATTCTAACATACAATCTTTGTATAGCCAGAATTCAACTGAGTAAATTATTGATCTAAACCTCTAACTTGCAATTTTAAGATTTTTTTTCTTTTAATATTTATACATGGGATATACTTTTACATAATTCAAGCTTTTATAGTACAAATTACTATGACGATTATTATAGTTCAAGTAGATGACATCATCAACCCCTAAGTAGACAATGAATCAAGAATGAACACTCCTCTAAAATTAAGAAGTGGACGTTGGATCACTAGGAAAATTCCATGTAATGATACTCTTGCTCTTGAAACTCCAAAGATCAATCTTCCTCTCATTAAGTATTATGACTAGCCACACTATACATAAGCGGTCAACAGCATGACTCCTAATTCAAATTTTGAGTAATGCACAAGGCTTAGCAATAATTATGACTATTCTGACTTGTAATGCTACTTAGTCACAATCAACAAACGACTATATCTCTGCGATGATGTGCATGATAATGCTTCTATTAATTTAAGAATGGTGATCATAAGGAAAATTTACTGAATGCTTGATGACCGTAAATAGATACGGAAGAGATACAAAATAGCTCATCAATATCCAAATAATGCAAAACTATCTATTATTTGGTGTTGATGCTGATTCTAGTACTTGAAAAAAGAATGCAAATAAGAGATATTATGAAGATTCTTTACAAAATGAAAGAGGGTAAATATGCAAATATCCTAATAGCTACTCGATGTTTAACTGAAAATAAGCAACCAAAAAGGTAGGAACCAACATATCAGCCAGTCACATGAGCAATTACTTACCTTACATCAGACCCTGCGACAGCAAGATAGGAACCACTATGGTCGAATTCCACTGTAAAGTTCACACACAAGTACATGTCATAAAATACGTAACTTAATTAATGTGCATATATGCCTATCAAAGGAACAGTCTGATGAAAATGGATACCTGAATTTGTTGGAGTATCAGGATCATATGGAGAGAAAGTCCGGAAGTTTTTCAGTTTACGTAGATCCCATAGTTTTACACCATCATGAGCTGCAGTCTGTCAAATTCAAGAGGATAATAAGTACACTATGAACAACCATCCTGCCTTTTCTTTCTATGTTCTATATATAACATACCGCAAGGAAGTAGCCATTCTCTGAAAAGGATATAGCAGTTACAGCCCCAACGTGTCCATCAAACTTAGCAACATTTACCTGCAAGAAATAAAAGAATTAAAACTTACGCGCGCGCGAGCGCACACACACACATGTATGTGTAAGCATATAAATAATCTACCAGGAACATCGTGAACTTCAACATTAGAATGTAAAAAACAAGACTGCATACCTGACTTTTTACATCCCAAATTTTAACAAGAGCTTCAGCAGTGCCAGTTCCTAGAATAAGTCCGTCAGGATGAAAAGCTGCAGATGTATAGCCTCCAGAAGATCCAGAAGAGTCTGAAACCTGCAAAATTCATCATGAAATGAGATTAGACTTTGTAATTCTGACAGCGGAGAAAGGGAGGGAAAGCAAGCAAGAGATACGAGAGAGAGGAGAAACAGTTGATTCACATTTCCAATAACCAAAAACCTAATTACAATTACTCCTTAAGCCATTTATTTATAGCCATTGGCTACCAAAGGTTCACAAACTAAAGCCTAACTAATTCCTCTCTTTATACATCTAAATAACAATATCTGACAAATTCAACTCATCTAGAAACCCGAAAATTCAGAAAATGCATATTCTTCAGAAAACCCTACCACATCCATAGCTTCAAAGTGATATAAGATTATCCCATATAAACTAACCATACACATTGCTATTTAAGACCTCATATCCTGCCTAATCCATATAAATATCTTTGTTCGATTATCCTCAGCATTACTTAAAAATTCAAATCATGCATTGACTTGCCTTTATGACCATACCTGATTAAGACATGTTCCAGTAGAAAGTTCATAAAAGCACCATGTGTTATCAAGAGAAGCGGTGACGAAGTAGTTGTTGGTGCCATGGACAGTGACTGCTTGCACCTGCGAAATTGAAAAAGGCATGCATGCCATTGTTACATCACTAAGGAGCTAAATGAGACAACCATGATTAAATGCAAATTACATGAACCTGAGTTTAAAAAGAAGCCTCAGGTAAAGAACATTGTGGTGTCCTTTAGCATGAGAATATACAACTTCATATGCAACACATTCTCATCAATTCAAAGTTTTTTTATAAAAAAAAACTTCGAATTGATGATAAAGAAAAGTTACTAGTGATAATGTATCTCAAACTAAAGAAATCTCAGTCACAGTTCCTCAACTAGAGACCTGAATGGCCTATACACTTGTGAAAATTAATTGACCAAGCAAGTAAACAGGGAAATTGACACTCCAACAGAATAAAGAATTGGACAAGAAACCCTAGTTTAAATTTGTGAAGTTGCTACTGACAACATATCCAATAAATAAAGACGTACGAAAATTTTACTCGAAAAAAAAAAGATGACACAGAAAAAACTAAAAATGACAACACCTATCTTTCAATACAGAAACAAGCTATGAGTTGTGATTTACAGCACTTATGTTCATTCACCTCAGCTGTATGATCCTTCAATACATGTCTGCAGATATAGTTACCATCATCTGAGCTTTGCCACAAACGAACTGTCTGCAATATGAATAATCCTTCATCAATACAGGAGACAATTAATGAAGACAACAAAATGATAACAGAATTGCAATCTCAGGTAAAACACGCATTCAACTATTCAATTTGTACATTCAATAAATAGGATAGGCAGCACTTGTAATAGGAAGCCTAATCCCAACAATCAGTAACATTAATAGATTGAAGCTATTGCGATCTCTCCGAGCAAAACACTAATTGATAGAAATGGGAATAAAACATATTTTGTAGATACACTCCAGAATAGCTTCTTTTTTATTGCTTCCTCTGTTTTTTTAATCAAATTGTATCAGTAAGTTGCTGTTTGCTTTTTCGTTTTAAAATGATTTTACATTGGTAAGTTGCCATTTTGACAAGCTGTTAAGAAGTTGGTCAGGGCCACTTCATAGGGAAGAAAGATGCCTTGGGTGGAAAATTTAGACTACAAATAGGATAGGCAGCACTTGTAATAGGAAGACTTGATGAATTGAATATTAGAGTTGTGTGATCTCTATCACTCCCCCACCATCTGTCACCCTGAATCCTACTTCACCCATTCCCTCTCAATTTCAATTATCTCCTCTGCACTTTCTGTTATGATCTCCTCTCCCTTCTTCTGTTTAAGCACCTTTCTCTAATCTCTTCTCCCCTAAGTCATCAATGCCTTCATAGAAACTAAATTGTGTGTGTGTGTGTGCAAGAGAGAGAGAGAGTGAGTGAGTTTACATGTGCTTTACATCCCTAATCCACTAAGATAATGCAGTAATAGTAACTACGCATATCTTAAAATATATTTGCAGACAGAACCATTCTCCATCATTAAGTCTACTCTATATCACAATAGTACCCTTTTAGTTTATAAAAGCAACTGATGGTTATGAAATGTCTCCTAAAATTGTGAAGCTAAGAACACCTACTACAGACAGCAACCAAGAATGGATTAACACATCACAATCTTACTTGTACTATGTTGTGCGCAAAAAAAGCTAGGAGAAAAGAAATTATGAATGTAAATGAAGATAAATGTCTTGCATATCATTATCAATAACAGGGTAGGGATGTTTGATCTGGGAAGATTTTGAAAAGACCAAAGAATACTTGTAGGTAACAAATATGGATAGAACAGCAATTCACCTTGTCTGCTGAACCAGTTATAAACTGATCACCCTGAGCTACAAAGTTCACACTTGTAACCTGAAAATATTGCCACGCAGCTGAATGATATTTCAGAAAAAATAATGCAAGCAATCATTATCAGGGTCTTTTTTTTGGGGGGGGGGGAGATAACAGGAACCTTTTTTGAGTGACCACTGAGTGTAGATAATATCTGCCCTGATGGCCGGTCAAAAATCACAGCATTTGTATCAAGCCCACCAGTGGCAATTAAGTCCTGTTAACAAGGTAAGAAATAAGCACTTAACAGAGCACAATAATGTTAAGTTATAGAGTGTAATGAGGTCTAAGAAACATCCTATACAGGCAAGAAATAAACACTTAACGGTGCCCAATAATTATAAAGAGGTCTAGGAAACATCCTATACTGGTTATTCAAATGTTTAAAATGGGCATACTAAGGATAATGAAAGGAAATGGTCAAGATAACACAACAAAAAATTATACAAATAGAAAAAAGTAGAAAATTCATCTTTCAATATGAAGCCCTGCTCTGGAAGCATTTATATATTCTCCATCAGACCATCACTATACTCAACATCAGTGTGCCAAATGACTTAAATAGCAAAATACAATCCTGTGTAAATCATGCGCAAGTATATTAGAGATAGAATGCCATACCTTAGAATAAACGACATCCATAGATACAATGCCTGGTTTGTTTGTTTTGTGAAAGGGGTGACTAGATATCTGGGTATATCCTTCTAAAGCCTCAACTGGAGCCAAAGTTGCAGGGATCTGAATTAAAAAGAAAAAACAATATATAGTAAATTATGGGCATACAGCCAACTAAATCAGATTGTCAAGAATACCTAAACATGAAAAGGCCAAAATATACTCCGAATTCACCGGATAATTGTTATTGAAGCACACTTAAATTTTTATATTAGCATACCTGCCGCTTTTTCCTCTGCTGTGACAGGGAAGCATTACACTCAGTCAACTCATCAATTATGGCAGAAGTGATTCCAGTATGTAATTTCTTCCCGCCAGGGGCCTGCTCATCATCTTCAGCAGCTAAAACACAAGAATACTTCAAATTAGTATGCAGACACTAATTTACTTTACAGTGGAGATTATTTAAGAGCATAATAAATTATTAAAGAGCATTATTAAAGAGCATAATAAATTACTTTACGATGTTTATATTTACTCCATCCATCCCCATATATAAGAGCGCAAGTGGTAAAATCACGCAAATTTACAAAGTAGTTAAAAATAATAAATATGCCTGAAATAATTTTTTTTTTCTAATTTGCCCTTATTCATGATGGAGTATATAAGAGAGAGAAGAATGCAAATGATAGAAATGAGTAAGTAAAAAATGTCGAGAGAGAATAATGATGGGTGTAATAGGAAAAAACTCAACAAATACTTTGACAAAATCTAGGCAAGCTCATACAAAAAAGACAAACTCATTCAAATTTTGGCTCTAATATAACAGAACAGAAGGAGTATCATTTAATCTACAAATTAATTAACATGACCAATAAAATGATGTATAATTTAATAACAAGTGTGACATGTTATAATTAAGTTGGTTAAACTAGGTGATAAGATTATACCTCAAGAAGAAAAATTTAGTCATTTGGGATAAATCATACAGGGAGATTGTGAAACTGATGGAGATGGCAATCATAAGATTCAAGCTGGGTTGGCTTAAATGGAGAAAAGCTACTAATGTTGTTTGTAATTGAAAGACACCGAATAGGGTAAAAGGAAGTTTTATTGCATAGCTATGAGATAGGCAATGTTACATTGTAGTGAATGTGAAGGGTATTAATATGACAAATATGAGCATAAAATACAAAAGTGCATGAGGATGTTCAGATTGGTGTGTGACCATACAAGGAAACATAAGAGACACAATGATCTTATACATGGAAGAGTCAGAGTAACATCTATCAAAAAAGAAAATTGTAGAAAATCATTTGAAGTGGGTTGGACATTTTCAAGGAATGCCATTACATGCACTAGTACAAAGCGTTCATCAAATAATTTTACGTCATTCAAAAAAGGAGGGAGATCATAGAGAACAATTAGCAAAGTTGTTGAGTAAAACCTTTTGATTAATGATTTATCCTAAGATTTGAATTTTTTATGGAGCACAATAACGGTGTCCGATCCATGTAGTCGACCCCACCTCATGGGATAAGGCTTTTATATTGTTGTATTCAGCTTCCTTAATCTCTCCAAATAAAATCAATTTGAACTTATATTGAATATTGAATAGAGTATCAATTAAGGATGAACTTAAATTCTCTTACTCCTCAACGAAAGTTTAGGTGAGTTGAATCCTATAATACTTGGCGAATACTTACAGGAGGTACTTAAGAACATCAGCAAGCAATTCTTACATTTGCAGCAAAACTTAAACCCACGATTTTGTGAGTATTGGGCTATGGGTCAAATCCTTACTAATTAGACCCACCTTTGTTAGTTGTATTCATTAATTTTAACGTACACCTTTGTTAGTTGTATTCATTATTTTTAACGTATTTATACTTAGAAACATATGTGCCCATATGATACTAGGTAAGAAAGCATTGTTGGTATAATCTATATGTGTGCCGATGATGTTCAATGAAAATGCAAACGCTGACTGGTCCTTTTCCCTCTTTTGGGATAAAGTTTGCCTAAGGACGCACAGTCATGATCATCGAAGATCAAGGGGAAAACTGAAGGCATAGAAAAGTAAATATGCCAACACATTGTGTAAACCATGTCTGTGTCCACACAACTAGTAAAGGATACCAACTTGAGCGGCATAATTTGGCTGATATGTCTAAATAATGGATGAGATGTCTTCATAATGGATGAGCTTATGGCCCATTATTGCTAAATTTCACATTTAAAACTTCATTTTCATTTTAAAATATTAAAGGTGGCAAGTTAATGCAACTGAATCCTATTTCTTTTTAAAACCCGTTTTTCTGGCCTTTGACAGAAAGAATTCATAAGAGGACAGTTATGTGTTTCAGGCCAGTCATATGCTGCTGGCCCATTCTGATTTCTTGACATTGAAAAAACAAATGAAGAACAAGAAATATTGACCAAAAAACATGAATACCTCTTTTTCCGTTACTCGTAGCAACAGCATTCCCTGTTGCATATTGTGTCGAAACAGGAAACTGCCTTTCTGCCTGTGCAAGTAATGACCTTGCTTCATCCCTTTCCTTTTTAAGCCTTGCAATCACCCGGCAAGCCGCATCATGCTACACATAAAACTAATAATTAAGTGCAATTCTGGCATTGCAAATAAAGTAGCTGAAACTACTCAAACTGTAGATTCAAAAATAAACAATCATGTAAACAAAAGAATAGTAAAAAAACCTAGCAGTATTCTTACCAAAAATAAGCGAGATTCTAATGAATTCTTATTAAGCAACAGTAAAAATTTTATAAAACACAAATTCCAAAATCAATTATTTAATTATATACAATTAGACAGGAATGAAAGATACTTGTGTATTGGGATGCAGAAAGCTTTTCATAAAAAATTGAAATAATGTGTTTATCATGCGTAAAACAGTAATATCAAGAGTTAAAAACAATAAAATATCTTAAGATTTGCCTTTATCACACACAATCATTGAGCTTAATATCATGAATCAATAAAACAATTGCTTATTCAAAATGGCAAAATTCAAATTGACCAAATGAAATAAACAATACAAAAGAAACATAAATCACTTCCAGCCAACAAACTTTAACAAATGGAGAGAGGAAATTTCGACATGCATATCACAACATTGAGAGGTGCAACTTTAAAATCCTCTTGAAATGTTCCATGTGTTACACCAAATTATAAAGCTCACCCTACTGAATCAAAAAATCACTTGGAAATTAAAATATATAAATAGAAGGCACAATAGAAGTTGACCATAATACTTGATTGACATGATAAAGAAACATACATCACTTCCAGTCAACAAACTTCCACAAATCACCAAAGATGTGAAACTTTATAGTCACATGACATGAACTTTTGGTCTTACTTGATATAGAGCATGACTAAGCTCTTGCCTTGCCGTGTGTAATTGCTGTTCCAACGCAAAATTAGACAGCATCAATCCATCCCATTCCTAGAAATTAATAAACAAGCCCATCATAAGTGGAAGATTACACATTGAAGCAAACTAACTTTTAAATTGAATGTTTCCTTTCAAAATCTTGTGCAGTAAAACTGTAATCCAACAATGAAAGCATGAAAACCATTAAAAAAGTCCTGAAGCCTTCAAAAGAAGCATACATTTTGGAACATTCCAAGCATGCCCGGGATACTTGCTGCTTGTACAGGCCTCGGCCTCACTATCTGCAACACAAATCATGCAGATCGAATTGCCCACTCATTATAAGTTATTGAAAAGTGAACACACGCACAGAGGGAGAAAGACAGCGCAGTTATAGGCAGATTATTATAAAGTTGAAATGAGAGATAGCAGTAGCAGCTGACCTTGCCCGTTTTGATGGGAACAATGTCATCTAAAGTAAGAGGTTCTCCAGTAACAGGACACTTTCCATAGTCCTGCGCAATCACAAAATAGACGATATTACTCGATTGAGATACAGAATGGTGAACCCTAATTTGAAAGCACTATCACTTTCTGCTTTGTTGTTTGCATTGATTTGGAAAGTGATAGAAAAGGAAGGAAGGAAGGAAGGAAGGAAGGAAGGAAGAAGTATGTACCGCAATGTGCCTCTCAATCAAGCGCTTCTCGTAGAGCAATCCAGACTTGGCGGACACCACAGGCTCTTGCGGCACCTCGCCGGAGACTGCGAAGAAATTCAGACATGAGGCCACAAATGCGGAGTTAAGTAAATGAATGAATGAATGCAACGGAAGAGAAAACGAAGAGATTTACTTACTGCAGCAGTTCATGATATTGATGGCTGAACTGAAAGAAAGCGAGCTACCTAGCTAGGGCTTTGGAGGCTTTTTTCTCTCCTTCGTTCTTTCAAACCCTGCCTGCCTGCCTCCCTCCCTCAGATTTATTTACTGCAATGGAATGGAATGGAATGGAATGGAGGAGAGAGAGTGCTTGTGTATGTCTGCTTGAGCATGTAACAAAAATAGGGATTCATTGGAGCCTATGGTTAAGAGAGGTCCAATAGGCCCATAATCAACAAAGGGCCCTCTCCTCTCGTATCCATTTCCTTCGCCCATCTTGGGGAATCACCTGCCAAATCATCAATCATTCTATGATTGCATCTAGATACTCCCTCCTAGTCCTTCCCATATTATATTATATCATAAGGCCAGGTTTTTTTGTATAATAACTATAACTATGTGCCAAAATATAGGGCCATGTTTGAGTTAGTGAGGTGATCAATGTATATTTTCTAATATTTTCCTTAATAAATAGTCACTTTTCACGCATTACCTTTTCTCTTTCTTCATCATCACTATCTTTCACATTCTTCCATAAATAAGGGTATCTTTGAAAAGAAACTTGTCAATCTACATATTTGTTGCTTTTTAACTAACTTTAACCAATTTTTGAGAATTCATTATTCAGTTAAATTTGCTTTACATTATGGGACGAAGGGAGTATCTATCTAGAATGTATATCTAGTAATTTCAATACTTCAGCTAGTCTTTATCATAAGACATTCATTATCAATTCTCGCAAACTAGAGATTGGTAGTTGGATTCTTAAATCTAATTAAGCAAAAATTTACCATTTCCCCCAACTCTATCCCCATCTAATGATATGACTTTATCAACTTTGAGCATCCATTAATAATGACCATGGTTAAGTGGAAAAACACAGTTTGTTTATACTCCCCCCGGTCCTAAATATAAGACATAATTGACTTTTTTGAAAAATCATAAAAAAAGCAAAATAAGTTAATTATAAAATTGATTTACCTGATTTTTTCCCTTAAACTAGTTTATTTTACTTATAAACTAATGGATAATCTAAAAATATATCAAATATGTCATGATTTAATAGACTATTTTGCAACCTTAATCTCTCCAAAAAAAAGTCATATAGGTCTTATATTAGGACCGGAGGTAGTACTTTACAATAAGGACATTAAGGGATTAACATGATAGTCATTACATCTTTTCAACTTCAAGGCTCCTCTCTATTATTTTTACTCAAGTTGGCTTGTATGGTCCGCTTCATAATTTATTTATACTTATCAGACTCTCTGCCAGCTTGCTTATAAACTTTCTCATTTGAGCTGAATGATTGCTCTCTTCCTTTTCATGTATTCTCCTCCTTGTATCTTTGTTGAATCATGTTGTTTCTTTCACAGCTTAATCTTTGATATAGATCCATCTTGGTCGAAATATACAGTTAAATATTGATTTGAAGCAGTTTCAAACTTGTTTTGTTGGGGTTCTCTAGGAATCCAAAACTCTCACCTCTGTAATTTTAATTTGATTTTCTTGTTTCAATGAGACTATTAGTACCAGAAAAATTATGAATGCTATGGGTACTTTATTTTTTATTTGAAATGAACTTTTGTACAAAGTTTGACAAATTAAATCTTAAGTTTTCTTTATGATTTCGAAATTTATTGTTGTAAAAGGGTGTTTGATGCTTCCAAGGAATTGAACCTTGATGTTTAATTATTCCTAAACCTTGAAATGGTAGGCTATGGCTAAATCAATGGTTCTAAAAATTTTATTTGGATAAGTGATGATATTGGATGTTTGAGTGTTGGGTATATTGGGTTAAGGTACAATTAATGCTAGTGGCCTATAGGAGAATCATGATAAATAATTGTTGAGGATTAGATTGGTGAGACAATGGTTGTTTAAGTTTGGTTTGATTATTGTGAATTAAATGATTATTTGGGGGAAATGATTAAATTAGAAAGCAATAAATGTTATGGCATTTTTATGTGAGGTGTGACAATGGCCCATGACATTAGAAATTAGGCCTTAAATAGATTGTTATGCAATCCTTTGACTTTTAAATCAAACAACCTTATTTGATAATGATGATCAAATAATTGATAATATATGGTTGATTTTTTTCTTGATGTGACGCTCAAACAGAAGATCTAATGGACAATGTGAAGTTTTTTTTTCTTTTTTTGTCTTCATTAAAAATTGTATTTATATTGAATAATAAATTATTATATTTATATCTCTTCATTTAATTTAATTTTAAAGATGTTCCACTTATTTACTTAGAAAAATAACTTTCTTTTTTAAAATATATGATTTTCTTTGTAAAGTGTTTATAAGGATGTTTTAGTCACTTTGATATTTACCCATTTTCCCTCCCTATTTTCTCTCATCCATAAGATGGGGATTATATTTTCCTCCTTATTTTCTTTCCTCCCACTTTCTTTCCTCTCCCATTCTCCTTACATCCAAAAAGACTCTTAAGTTAAATAAGCTAAGGAATAAATAATTCAGTTTTAGAAAAAGGGACAAAAGTGGAACAAAAATGATGCGATCGATGTTTCCATTCAGCATATTTTATGTAGTGCATATGAAATATGTCTAATAAAACAGAGTTTATGCTATTCATAAATTATAAATTATAAATATAATCATTTTTTAACATTTCGCTAAATATGACAAAACGTGCTGAATTTTTTAATTTTATAAATTTTGATTTTTTTTTAATAATTTAACTCTTGGTAAGTGATAATTAAAACAAACACCAAATCACCAATTTAATTTTCCTTTCTTGGAATATCATTCATTGTCGTTTGGGTAAACATAGTTATGTTATAAGACTGTGTGAACCAGACAGCCCTGAATCAAAATGACTTTGACAATAGAAAAATAGCAAACATGTTAGTAGGTATCTAATCTGATTTAACATAATTCACCGTTTTTGAGTTTAAAAGATTCCAAATTTCAATAGAGTTAGGTGGTTAGGCGGCTCTTACAGCTAGAAAACAAGCCATTTCTGTTGAAGTAGTCGTAGATAATTTCAAAGCACCCATTGTTGACTCTCATATACTTGTTTTCATCATATAATTTAGGAAGAATTATAACTAGTTCTAACAGAAGATAGTTAATTATAATTAGGTTCCATAAAAATTCAATTACATTAAAATCTCTAGAAACTTTGGTTATGTTAGATTGATTGCGATAAGAATTATCCATGCAATTCATAGAGTTGTCAATAATGACAACTCTTTTTGATGCATCAACAAATCTCAACATTTAATTTAATACTCCAATGTAATTTAATTATTTTTGGGTTTTCTTTGGGGCCTAGTCATAATTTTCCCTCTGATTTATTAACCAAAAAGTTTCTTCAATTTGATAATTCAAAATAATGTTTATTTATAAAAACTTGAATTTTGAAATTCTGTCAGCTTTTAAGTTAGTTAATTGAGTAAAATTATCACTATAAGTTGAAGTTCGAATAGAACATTTTAGACCCTAATTTTTAACTAATCAATTTAAGTTCCTATGTGATGAATGCAACACTTCCTTTACTATTCAAAATCGACTTTCGAACTCATTTTTTATTTTATATATAGACCATATTTTTAATAGAAAAAGGTTTCCATACTCTGAAAATTTGGCGGTGATTCTATTGTTTTTACTCCCTATATCTTGTGTACTCTTTTTTGATACATATATCAAGTGTACCCTGTGATATTTATCAATTTGGAAATGCCATAGTTAAGTTAGAGTTTTCCTTTTATAATTTTATTGAACTTATAGTGCTCCACAATAATGAACGTACCCTTAATTTGTTAACCTTAGAGCCCGTTTGTTTGTGTGAAAGAAAGTTAAGAATTAGAAATGGAAAGGGTAAGAGATGAAAAGTAGGGTAATGATGAGAGAGTAAAGTTTGTGGGTCCCAGGATAAGTGTGAGATGGAGAGAGAGAACTTGTGGGCCCCGGTATAAATGACCATATTACCCCTTAACTTTTCAATTATTTTCATCCCACTTTCATTTTCTTCGTACAACCAAACAAGTCCTTAGTGTGTAGTCATGAATTACATTACGAATAGTTATTGTTACATAAGCTATACGGCCCTTGCATGTAAATTCCCGCAGTTATAAGTAACTGGACGTAACACTACCCAACGTGGCTACGTTCACGGTTATTCAAAGAATGTCACGCGAATTTTTTTTACCTAAATTTATGCTTTTCCTATGAAATCAATTACAAACAAACATTCCCTTGAGAAAACAAAGAAAACAGAGACTGATGACAGACACCCATCTACAAGACCGAAAGCAACAACTGTGAAATTAACAAGATAAAAGGGAGCTTAAAGCAAGCTGAAACACTCAATCATTCTCTTGAAGATTATATTGCTAACAGTGAGAAGGGCGACTTATAGTTCTCCATGGTCATAAGAAAGAGCAATAAAGTATGGTCGTCTAAAGATATGCTCACATGAGTTCACCCTTTGGATGTCAGTGCTACAAAATAAGCAGCTTCGAACACACCTTCATAGGAAGGGTGAGAAATCGTTGGGGTTTGGACACATATTTTAAAAAGGTAATTTCAGATTAACAACTTAATTAACACATTAATATAATTTGAGGGATGTTATAACTCGGTGCGGGTCAACTCCTTCAAGCTCCTACTAAACTAAGTTCGACTGGATAAGCATTCAAAGATAATCAAATACACAAGCACATGAAAAGAGGTGAGCGCCGCCCAAATGGTGAATAATTTAAAGTGAAAAGAAGAATATGAATGTAATCAATTCACGCTCATAATTATATTGAGAACGAATGTTCGCTTTCTTTCAGTGTTCCACGTGTACGATACTATGGTCACAAGCTTCATGCAGTATATGAACTCTCTTTCTTCTTTTTTAATTCCATGGATTCTCCTCTTTCTCTGCTAAACGTTGAGCTAGGGTGAGAAAAAAGTGAAATTATCAATAAACACCGCTATAGAATTTTTATTATATTTTTTATTACAGAATTTTTATTATTTTTAATAAGAGAACTATCATCAGCATGGAAAAGGGAAAACATTAATATGCTCAATTAAACGTTGAGGGTGAGAAAAAAGTGAAATTATCCATGGATCGGATTCTACATTTCTACTAACACTCTTCCGTTTTTTGACACGAGTGATTCACTAAAAAACGTAGAATTGCTATAAACTATAAAGTCGCAGTCTCTAAAGACTTCACATTACTTAGACTATTTCAAGGGCCTAATATTTGATTCACATATTTTATGCTTATTCTAATCTCATTATCCAAAAAAATTGAATTATTTCTAATATACTCTTTATAAAAAAAGTTTTTTAAAGTGGTTTTATAAATTGTTACTTCAAATTTTTTAGCAAAGCATTTAGTTTGGATAAACAAGTAACCATGAAAAGAAAATCTTATTCACAAAATAAGGCTAAAGTAAGTGTTGGTTTTTTAATTTTGGACAAAGTTATGTTTTAGACCCTCAACTTTGAAAAATGTGTTTTTACTCCCTTAACTTTGAATAAAGTCATGATTTACCCCCTTTAACTTTGGAAAGTGTGTTTTTAGTCTTTTCAAATTAAGCTAAATTATGTTTTTAGTCATTTAACTTTGCACAAAGTTAGGTTTAATTTTAATTTTTTAACTTTGAAAAGTGTGTTTTTAGTTCTTTTAATTTAACACTAATAACTTATCTAACTGAAAATTCCTACTAGACAAAATCAATTATTGTTTATAAAAATATTAGAGTTTTATTTATTTTCTTATTTCAAATATTTTTCAATTTAATAATAGTAAGTCAACATTTTAATGTTTCCCTGTCAGCATCTTAAATTTATATCATCAGCATTTTTCATTAGAAAAGTTAATGATGTTAATCTAGAATGACTAAAAACACATTTTTCAATGTTAAAGAACGAAAACATGATTTTGTCCAAAATTAAGGGACTAAAAAAACTTTTTTAAGTATTTGAATTTTATATAATATATTATATAAGGTCACCCCTATTTTAATTGAGCATAATTACGTAAAATTATTAGAAGACAAAAAATGAACAAATTTATTTCCAAACTAAAATTATTGACTTAAATAAACATATTGATTTAATATTAAAATATTAAATAGAGATTTGTTAACTAAAATCAATAGGGTTTAAGGTCAAAAATATACGTGTTTTACTCCAAGGATATCCTAATACCATATATACTTTTTTGTGTTAAAATACACATTTGTTTTATTCTAAAAGTCACCCAATACCAGATATTGTTTTGGTAAAAGAATATACATGTGTTTTTTCTAAAGGCCAATATACATGTGTATTTAACCAAATGTTT
Source organism: Mimosa pudica (assembly GCA_029929735.1). Taxonomy (NCBI): domain Eukaryota; kingdom Viridiplantae; phylum Streptophyta; class Magnoliopsida; order Fabales; family Fabaceae; genus Mimosa; species Mimosa pudica. The sequence continues at coordinate 290,333 of JAKELP010000047.1, read as the reverse complement.
GGTGTTTGAGACCTTGGAGTGGAACACATTTGTATTTGTGATGACCCCAAAAAAGTTTTGACTTAATAGCAACTCGAATCCCTTGCACTGTGCTATTTGGTTCTTTAATTTTTTATTCAAATCCAGGCTCACAATTAATTTTTTCCTTTTTTATTAACAACCGTCTAACTTAGACCGCGGTGTTACTCAAGTAGGTAAGATTGTCCTCTCACCCAATGAAAACGCTTGCTGAAATACGAACTTAAGTTCTCATCTTTACCGGCCGTAGTAACTTATCAGGACAACCAACTACTATTTCTTTTTATATAAAAACTTGATATAGATAGATGTGGTGATTAGGGGATGAAATAGCCTAGGCTCCGACCTATGATCGAACTGGCCTAGTAAAGGCCTAGACTATTTAGTATTCTAATAGGTCAAGCTCAGTCATAGACTTTTTTGGGGCCTATTTGTTTAACATGTCAGACCAAGGTTAAAATAAAAAGCCTATAAAGCCTACCAGACTGGCCTATGATGACTCCCCATATTTAGTGGTTTTTAGGAAATATTTTATTGTATTTGGGGAGTCATTAATTAAATAAATAAGTGATTTTGTTGTGAATTGGAAAGAAAGTAATTTGAGGATTATATGAGTGATTCTTTTGGAAAATCTGAAATTTAATTGAAATAGGAAACTTAATATATTAAAAGAAATATTTTGATGAGAAATTTCCTATTAATAAGATTATGTGATTGAGTCATTGTGATTATTTCCTATTTCTTTCTCTTCATGAATGCAGATTTTAAAAAAAAGAAATAAAGAGAAAGGGGCATACAAGAAAAGGAAAGAAAAGAAACTTAACATGCAAGGCAAAGGCAATATGGTGTTGGACTATTTTATTATAAATATTCACATGCAATGAGAAGAAGGGAGGCTGATTACAATTCTTCCAATTTCCTAAAGCCTACACATTCACGACGGAAAAAGAAGGGAAAGGAAGTCACGAAGGAGAAGGCAAGTGCAGCACTGTATAAGACTCATTCACAATTACTCATCAAGACCAAATACATACACGTAGCATCAGAGGAGGGGCGCGAGCTTTGTCTCTTATTGGGCATCTTCATCAATCATCAATTACATTCACACACTCAAGTACAAGAGGAATTTTGTTTCTACTTACCTATATGGTTTGGGATTTGTTATTCTTCTTTATTAAGATGATTTTGTTCAAAACTATGTGTGGTTAATTTCCTTTTACAACCTAAAGTACTATGAACTTGTTTATAACTTCGTATTTTATTTCCCACTATTTAGTCATGGTTAATTTGATCTAGTTTATTTAATCTTGATATTATTGATTAACTTGTTTAGTGCTTGATCACCATTAGACATGTTTAGGGGATTTAGAATTGAACTCGAAAGAGGGAATTTTAAATAGACCATGAGATTAAATAGTGTAGGATTGGATTTTTAATCTGATTTGCGACTAGGATAGACATATACCCAGAAGCCCTACATAGTCACATTAGAGCGGTACCGGTATAAATTGGCTCAGTAAATTAGTGCAAGACATTGTGTAATTAAGCTAAGCAAGGATATAGGTGGAAACCGAAAGACATTTATAGACACTAGTACTCTAGATTAGCTAATTAAATTAATTCATAATTAATGTAGTGGGAATAAAATCTAAGAAGCAGATAAGGGATTAGTGGCTCTAGGTTGTTCTTTTGACTCGTGAATCTCTTTTGTGTGAATATTTGTTTTATTTTATTTTCTTAGATATTAGGTAATTAAAATCAATTTTCTTGTATTTACTCAACTTGAATGAAAATAGGAGATCTAATGCCTAATTATTAATTATCCGAGTCTCTGTGGGATCGACCTTGATTTACCACTTTACTAAAATACGATCCGTACACTTGCGGATATTTTTATCAAAATTTTGGTAGCATCAGCCTATTAAATATAAATCTAGGTCTAATAATATTCATTGGACTAGTATTATTAAACCCAATTCTTAATTACTTGAAGGTTATAGTTGTTTCAACGCTTTGTCAAAACATATGTAATTTAGACGAGTTTGAATTTTTAATTACTTTTTCTTGTTATTATGTTTTTTATAGAAGTCATAGGTTTTTGTTTGATTGTGACTAATTAAGAGTTTGTTTAAATATTTACCTATTAATATATGGCCTATTACAATGTTATTGTTTATGGCGTAATAATTTGTGGCCTATTAGATCTATCAGCTTATGGTATATTGACCTAAATAAATTATCAAGCCTTTAAATAGACTTATAACTAGGCTAAGCTTTTAAATAGGTCAGACTCAGGTCTAAAAATGAGGCTTATGATAGGCCACAGACCAAACTCAGGTTTGTTTACTACATCACAGGTCTGACCTTAAGGTAGTCGCCTAAACTGGGCCAGTATTTCCACCCGCAGTGGTGATATACACGGAGAGACCGATAAAGATGAAAGAGATGGAAACAAGCAAACATGCTTGTGTGCGCCTGGGTGGGTTTACAGCGCTATCATGCGCCCCAGCTCATACCTCATTACCCGCTTCCCGCGATGAATTGGGTCCCGCCACTGATTTGGAAGTTCGGTTTGGTTTATTGTTAGGCCTTATCTCTAGTTTAAATTATTGCATTTCAATATTACTATAAATTTCAGTTCAAAAAAATATTATTACTATATATTATAAATTCAACCAATATAAATTCCAATTTCTCTTTTTTTATTTGATATCAAAATTCCGATTTCTCTTTAATTAAATATATTCGAGAAATATCACCATAAATTCTTTTTCAACCACATAAAGTTCAAAAAGTAGAATAAAATTATAAAATTAGAGAAACAGGAGGACTATGATGTAAATATAAATTTTCCTTAAGTCTATTATAAAATTTCATTAGATAAAAAAATTACATACCCCGTAATATTTATGAATTTTGTTTAATTTAGCGTATTAATAACAATTTTAGCAGCGGAAAAATTGTCAGTCTTCCCTCATACATACATACATACTCATAGTCATAACTCATATCTGAACATGTCTAGATATTAGTTGACTTTGGTTTATTTTAGTTGCATAAAATATAATTGTCTTCTTTCTTTTGGCGGGGTCTCCCTCCGAGTGTAGAATTTTCAACCAGAAAACGTGGCCTGCATAAACCACCATTTTCACAGCCCCACTATGTCCCTCACTCCCTCTATTCTATTCTTTTGCCTTCATTAATCTATACTACTCTCTCTCTCTCTCTCTCTCTCTGCCATATTTTGATGCAGTTACATATTACTGTTACACACGCCCTTGCATTCAAGCTTGATAGACTATATATGGTTAAAGTTTAGAACCTATGATTCTGGTTTAGCTTTCTCGCTAGTCTTTTACCTTGCTTTTCACGATCAAAAAGAAGGGTTCACACAGTTTTTTTCTTTCATGCAAACAAGCAGCTTCTTCGGCTAACTTTTTCAGGTAATCACCCTTTTTTACTTCTTAATCATTTTCCCTTTCCTTATGTCATTTCTCATTAATTTTCCTTCTTCTGTTTCTTTTCAGTGTGTATTCAAAATTATTTTACCCTGAATTATCAAAAAAATCATCTTACCCTGTTCAATGCTCTGTTTCTGGTTCTGAATTCCAACAGTTCTTTTTAAACTTTTGATAAATCAACATAGAGTATGTTGAGTTTGTCATTGGTTTGTTCATGTAATTAAGTACACTTATTTAGTAGTTATCATGAATAGTAAATGCTGGGGAAATTAGGTCCAATGAAGCGTACCCTTTATGCATTTGTTTGCTTACACGCCTGCTGTATTATATTATAAATATAAATTCATTGTTTTATGGCTCTTCTTTTAAGTTTTGAGTACGTACAATCTTTTCATGAATTTAAGATTTGTAAGCTTCCCATATTTAAATGTTCTGTCAATGTTTCACTTTCAGAGTTACGTATATTGATTATGTTGCTTTTGTTATAATATCAATTAATTTAATTAATTTCTTCCTCCATCATCAATTAAATATTGCAGATTGTGAGAGAAATTGCCTGCACTTAATGCCCAATTAGTTACTTTCTTAGAAGGAAGAAGATGGAAAAAATATATTTATTATTGGTTCCAAAAGAGGGCCTTAAGAAAAAGGATTCATCCAATCGAGACTCTTCAAGCTTTTCTGATTCAATACAACTGAAGAATTTGATCAACGCGGCGAATTCTCACGGTGCCATAGTGGTAGATATTGTTCAGTCACTAATCAAGAAGGATAATTCCCCTTTTCATGGCCATTTCCATGGTAAGATACCAAAGAATATGGTGAGTATGGATGAGAGATATCTTCGTTGCTGTCTAGAATTCATACAAATGAAAATAGTCAAGGGAGCTAGGAGCGAAATAGCTGTGAGCTCAAGATCGGCAAATATGCGAATTTCGCCAGAAGGCTTGGATTCAGGTCAGTTTATCTTTGAATGTCCAATGGCAAATGGTATTGGTAGTGTAGTTCTAAGGGCTAACCCTGTACAGTTGAGCTTAAGTTCAGTAATGAGGAGTAAAAGTATGGTAAATATTGTGAGTAGTCCTTTGTTTCACCAATTTGGTGCTTCTGCTGATAAGAATGAGAATATGAGCTTGATGAATTATGATGATGCCAAAGGATTAACATGCTATGAATACATGGATTCTCCTAGTGTTGTGAGCGCTTCTTCATCATATAAAGCTGAAAAAGAAACTCAGAAAATTATGAAAGGAGAAAAGCTGGGTTGTAAGTCATCTGTTTATGAAGGGCTTGCTTCTACATCGAGCACGAATTCGGATGGATTATTATCTTTTGCTTCTCCTACACCTTCTCAAGGAATGCTTCAATGCACATGGAGGGATCAGGGAATTCCTCAGTTTGTGTTTACTGCAGATGATAAGAAGGAGATTTATGTAGCCAATCTGAAAAAGGTAGGGCCAAAAGATAATAATAATAATAAGAATTTGGACTATGTTTATCTGATCCATTTGGACAAAGGGGAGCAAAAGGGTCATGAAATTTCTGACCGCAATAAACAAGTTGTTGGTAAGATGAATGTATCCACAAGTTTCACCCTTGACTCGAATAATGATAAAATCATGGAAACTGAGTTTGTTTTGTTTGGTGACAATAATGAAGATTCCGAGAAAGAATTGTACAGTTTAAGCCATACAACTAAGAGAAACAAGGGGCTGTCAAGGAAACTGTCCCAAGTTTTCAAAAGTCCTTTGTCAAAACACACAAAACTCTCAAAGTGTGATGAATTGGAAAGTTGTCCTTGGAATAATCAGAATGCAAATAGTGGGGTTAATTTGTTAGAAACTAATATTCCGCCAAATTTTGAGATAGCTGCCATTGTTGTGAAAGAACGAATTCCGAGTACACAACCAAATGGAGTTGGAGGTTGGGGCTTAAAGTTTCTCAGCAAGTCTAAATTGAAGCAAACTCCATCACTTCTCACAAGAAATTCGGATGATTGCTCAACAACTAGCATGAACATCATTGTTCCAGCTGGTATTCATGGAGGACCAAGAGCTAAAAGTGGTGGCCCATCTAGTCTCGTTGATAGATGGAGATCTGGGGGCCAATGTGACTGTGGTGGTTGGGATGAAGGATGTTCTCTGACAGTCTATCAGACGAACTCGACAAAAGCAGAGGTTTCTTCTGAAACAAATACGCAAGGAGAGAGCAAGAATGTCGATTTAGTTACTCAGGTATCTTAATTTCTTCATCTTCTGCTATTGCATTGAGTTTGGTAACTGTTGTGATCTGTTTAGGCCTCATGTGTTTCTGGTTTTCTTCTGAATTCTTCTTGATCCATTGCTCATTTTATCCTTGATGTTCTTGACATTTTATCTTTCTCTCATTCTCTTTTTGTACTATAATGCATAGCTTGAAATTTCTGACAGTTCTGCCGTGAGTATTACGTTGTACACGTATGAAATAACTATTCATGTTTTGATAGCTGACAAAGCTGATATAATATGATATAAACTTGTGGTATAATATTTTGGTAGCAGTTTTTCCTCAAACTTATGCCATTTTGTGTTCCTAAACTTTTTACGTAAGTTTATCAATGTTCTAATAAAAGCTTCCCTCGTTGTCTAGTTATTTTGCATATTCTTTATTTGAAAATAAAATGAGATCTTCTGACCTATTTTCAGGGTTCAAGGGATATCAACCCTTTTTTGAGAATGGTGAGCGTTCGTGAGAATTCATACTTTATTAATTTCCGGCCGCCCCTATCTGCATTACAATCATTCTCCATTGCAGCAGCAATAATTCACACGCAAAGTCCTATTCTACAACATAATAGCGCACATAGGTCTTGACAACGTAAGGGTAGTTAAAAATGGAGGTTTTGGTAGCATTCATAATTTTCTTATGATTGATTACAAGTTAGGTGTAATGTACATGTATCAAATATTTATTCATATGTCCGGCAAAAAATATTTATTCTTATGGCAAGGTTGTTGTTTATTGAAGGGTATCCACTCTAGATTCCTAGTTAATAATTCTTGTAGCTACTTTTTGTTCCCCTGTATTACTACTATTTTCTTTGTCGTTTGGTGTCTTCAAGGGATATGTGAAAAGCTTTCTGACCAACGGTGAGACTTAATTTTACATATTTGACAATGAGCTGGGCACATACATATTAGCAATAGCATTGTTAATGAGGATAACAACTTGCTCTATGGATAAATAGAGACTTTGTGTTGAAGCTTGTGAGACTATGTCTTTTCATTTCTCGAGCCGTTTCCATATAGTGCTATGAAAATTCTCAATGAGCTATGAATACCTTTTCTTTCAAATAAAATTGCTCACTATGTATTACATTTTAGTTTTTACACAAGAATGGTTGTCTGACAGTATAGGGAGCAAATTCTTTCATAATATGATCAAACATGAATGAGAATATTATTGTTCACTTCAGCTAGGTATATGATGTAGCTGCTTCTCCAATATGCTATTTTTTTTCAATTTTATATTGTTAATTCTGGGTTTTTATTTGAAAATTAGGAATTTATTTAGGGACTCTTGAAAACTTTTGAGCTTATTACGCAAATTGAGATTTAAAATCTTATTTTGGGAGGTTCCCACATTAAATGTTCAATCATGTTTGGCTCTATTGAAAAGATATTTGTGTTTGGGCAATAAAAAAGAAGAAAGAAAATTAAACATTGATGTATTTTGTTTATTGAGTTTAGTCTTGATTTGAAGCAAAAATCATAGAAAAGTGCTGCCTAATCCCATGAAAATATTTTTACATAAACACAAACTAAGGGTCGTCTAGTGATATGATTTCTCCTTTAATGTAGAATGTTTTAAATTCAATTTCATTTATATCATTAAATCTTTAGTCTTCAAAAATAAAAATTATTTTTACAACAAGTACAGTATAATTGATACATTTTAATAATAAATCCACTTGTACATTATATAGTATGGATTTGGATTACATAATTTAATAGGTAATTTGTGTATATTATCAATATATCCTAAGAAAATACCCAAAAAGATTCCGACATTGTATTGCCTTTGTCCTATGTTACATAAAACATGTGAACATGTAACCTCAAACAGGCACAAGAAAACAAACTGATGAGAGGTGAAAAGAACTGAAAACGATTTATTGATGACTAAGGAAATGTGGATGCATTCACAGCTGATCATGTGATCCTTGCATAGATGAAATTAGAACTCTCATTCATGTTGTGAAACTCGCGAGTTGACACTTTAATTTTACCGTTTTTACGACTTTACCTAACCAAAACGTGTCACAAGTCACTTCAATTCTAAGTGGGAATAGATTCTGTAAAAACTTATGTGTTTACATGCTAAATTCATCATTTTAACATTTCCAACTTACAGAAATATATTAACTTACTCATAAACTCATTTTAATTATTTTTATTTGACAAAATTCAATGAATTTTTATATAAATTAAATAGTAATTTCTCTATTAAAGTTCATATAGTATGAGTATTGATATATTTAATATCAACTATTTATATTTAAAATATATTGAGTTAAATTGTTGTTAATTTTTATAAGAATGGTTGAGCTTAGCTAATCCCACGACACAACTAGTTAAAGTAATTTCGAAATTGAATTGTCACTTATCTAAGATTTTTTCCCTTCTTTTGAGGTTTAAATGTAAAAAATATGTGCTTTTACCAAAAAACTCACCCAACACCAATTGCTTTTTTTTTACTTGAAATACATATGAGCTTTAATATAAAAGCTTAGGGAAAAACTTATATCAAGTTGCTTATATCAAGTTTGTCAAGTTTACTTATAAGATATTGCCACTTGTTCATTTTTTTCACGTCAACAAGGAGGTGTTTGTTGTCTCACAAATCTCAAAACATAAAAGATCTAGAAAAAGGAAATAATCAAATAAGGTTTAAAAGGAAAAAAAAAGGAAACGATGTTGTCTCACAAATCTCATAACATAAAAGATCCAGAAAAAGAAAATAATCAAATAAGGTAAAAAAAGAAAAAATAGGAAACGGTGATGTACTGATGGTGATGGTGATGGTGATTAATGTGGCCCTCTCTCTATCCGCCTTCATTGCTCCACCATCTCATTCACAGAGACGATGATGGGTGAGGGATGCATTTTGGGTTTGGTGCATGAGGAAGAGAGAGGAGGAAGAAGAATGTAGGAGGGAGTGATAATGGAAAGACAGAGAGGGTTTATGGTTGAGGAAACTGTGAGAGGAGTGGTTACGGAGGTTGAGAGGCGGCCATGGTGAAATGAGTGGTGGAGATTATGGGGTTTTAGTTAAGCTGAGAGAGAAGAGAAGAACATGCCATATTCAGTTTTTGGAGAATGAAGATGGGTGAGCTAGTGTGGATGAAGGGCCAATTTCGATTCTGAGAAACTTATGTTGATTTCTATTCTGTTATTCTTGGCTGTGGAAAACATAAGTTTCATAATTTTTTTCTTTATTATTTGGTTTTTGGATTGAGTACTGTGAGACAACAAACACCTCCTTGTTAACGTGGAAAAGCTGAACAAGTGGCAGTATCTTATAGGTGAATTGGAAAAACTTGATATAAGCAACTTGATATAAGTTTTTTCCAAAAGCTTATGTGTATTTTTATACAAAAAGAAACATTTAACTTGAGGCAATCTTTTGTGAAAAACAGGTATAGTTTTTACTCTTAACCCTTTTTAATGGGATCCTTTATAAATTTTGAAATATAATCATGTTTTGTTAATATTTAATTGCAAGGTTAAATTTTAAAATGATTAAAAAATTCCTACTAAATTCAACCGTCTTTTCTTTATATATATGAAAGAAAGCAATAACAACAATACTATATTACAAATATTATATTGCAAGAAGTAAACAAACTAAAATCACATAAAAAGACCAAAATAATTTTAGCTTTAACCGCTAAAATAAAGCTTAATGCTAACATAGAAAAGCAAACCTGTATGTTTGCTTGAAAACTATCCAAACATTAAAATCGTTTTTTTGGGACTGAAAATTGAATGGTCTTTTAAAATCACGAGCCCACACATTTGACTTGCATGGGACCAAATACAAAAATGATGACACTTTTAGCATGCTCTCCTATAAGTTTCAAAATTAAGTGAACAGCAGCACCGATAGCAAATGTGGCTCTACCCATAAAGGTGCACTGTTCTGAAATGACTAACATGGATGCCTCAAAGGCAAAGTCATTGATTCTAGCCTCATTTTGACATTAATGAAGTGCAACATGGAACTTGATCTAGTTTGGTGAGAAGACACGAGCTCAAATGCATAACTCACCTATTGTCTATCAAGAGATCTTCACAAAACTATAAAAAGGGCCCAGTTCTAGTCCCCACTATATCCTTACAAAATTTGAGGTATTTAATTGGTAGTTCAGAGAACTCAATTAAAAGGAGCCCACATAAACCTAACATAAATATGCAGAATTGGCAAATGGATGTCAGAAGCCAAGACTATCTTTGCATTTTCCCGGCAGAATGCAGATAAATTGCAACAGAGACGACGCTGAAAACAGAATAAACAAATGGAAAGTTTAGAGAAAGAAAAGCATAATTAAAACAATATTTATGCTATTCCGCTAAAAGCTTACCCTAAGCATCAACACACAGATATCAAACTAAAAACGTTAGTGAACCATAGCCATCAAGATCCAACCAATCTCAGACATTTAAATGAAGTTATTCATATAATGTGATGCATTGACATTACCTGCTATTTACTATTTCATGCATAAGCTACCCTTGAAGAAAAAGACACATAATACACTGGCACAAAGCAAGCGCATTCACAGGATAATTAACAGCATCTTACATTGTGCCAAGGAAGGCAAGGGAGAGATGGAAAACTAATCATACACCAGAAAAAATGTAAGATTCATTGGTATTGCCCGCTATTCACTATTTCATGCATAAGCTACACTTGAGGACATAGACTCATCATACACTGGCATAAAGCAAGCGCATTCACAGAATAATTAGCAGCATCTTACACTGTGCCAAGGAAGAAGGCAAGGGAGAGGTGGAAGCCAAAGAGAAAAACAGAAACCACCGCTGTAAGAAGCATCGCCACAGAAGTAGAATAAACCTGCAAAAAGTTGGGAAGCTGAGGACGGATTGAATTTTCAAAGGCATCATTGTCGTTACTATTGATGGCTAATTATTATGTTCGAATCAAGATATAATATGATCATCTAAGAGAAATAATTCACCCAGCATCTAGATCCTAATTGATGTAAAATACTCCCTCCGTTCCTAAATATAGGACCTAGATGACTTTTTTGAAATATCCTAAAAAAAACAAAACATAAGATAATTATAAATTGATTTACCTAACTTTTTCTCTTACACTAGTTTATTTTACCTATAAGCTAATGGATAATCTAAAAAGATATCAAATATATCATGATTTAATAACCTATTTCGCAACTTTAATCTTCCCAAAAAAAAAGTTATCTAGGTCTTATATTTAGGAACGGAGGGAGTACTTGTTATGATATTGCTTAAACAATAAATATTCAAAAATTGTACATAGCATTCATCTCTACTACCCCAATTTTCTTTTGTTTGAAAATTCCCTTATAACATCCAGCATCCCCTAACATATAATAATATAATATTGCCAGTCTTATACAAGCTCTATGAATCTATCCTTGAACCTTAGTATATATTTTGTGATCACAGATAACTTTTGTTTCCTTTCTCTATCTCAAACAACCCAGCCTATATCTGTGGGAACAAAGGAGAATGGGAAAAGTCTGATACATTTCTCTTAGTATTAGCTCCCATTATATAGTACAAGAGACTCGACATATCCCATGATTATAGGGATTTGCATGATACATAAAATAAAAAAGATTCTACCCTAATTTATTTTCCTAATCAAATCATATCATTTCCTTATTCTTATAATCCATAATTATGACTTAGATTCTATTAGTAGAAAATTAAAAACATAATTCCAACACTCCCCCTCAAGTTGGACTATAGTCCAACTTGGTTACAAAACTTTATTCTTCAACTTAGAGACATTTTTTTTTCGATTACGTGGGGAATGACCGTCCCATCGTAAACAACATGTGAGGAATGACCATCTCACTAACAAAACACTAATGCGTGGGAATGACCATCTCATCGCAATTCACATACGCATGTACGTGGGGAATGACCATCCCATCGAACTATGCTCTTCAACAATGCCTGGGTCATACTCCTTCCGAGTTAGTCCTTCAGGTCTGCCTGAGCCGTACTCCTATTTGGGCCGATCCTTCAGGTCTTAAGAACCCTTTTAGGGTTTTTAACTACAAAGGCAACCTAGTTGCCTAGGGATCAGACTAAACCTAAACACCTAGCTCTGGTACCATGTGGGAACAAAGGAGAATGGGAAAAGTCTGATACATTTCTCTTAGTATTAGCTCCCATTATATAGTACAAGAGACTCGACATATCCCATGATTATAGGGATTTGCATGATACATAAAATAAAAAAGATTCTACCCTAATTTATTTTCCTAATCAAATCATATCATTTCCTTATTCTTATAATCCATAATTATGACTTAGATTCTATTAGTAGAAAATTAAAAACATAATTCCAACAATATCTTATTACATAACATTTCATAAATTTCACTACTATTTCCCCACAGTCAAAATATAACCATGTCTTACCTTCACAATGTTGTCAGCGTACTTCATTACCATTGATACAGCAATACCACTGTAAACAGAAACAACCTTGTAACCTCATTTATCAAGGCACAATAGCAAATTGAATATTGTATATAAATGCCATAAAGTAACAAGAACTTTCCCTTGGATTATTTATTATGAGAATTTTATGCAGAATTTTTCACTTAATAGAGCAAAGTGGTGGTCTGTGTAATGTGCAACTCAATAGGAGTCATGCTCATGCCAGTGACATGTCAAACTTTATTAGACATGACATCCTCAAATTATACCAAGCAACTTCAAATTTTGTTGTAGTCAATCTCCATCTTTGTGTCAAAGGTCATGCCTCTGAAATGAAAATTAATGTGCTAAACAAATTTACGTCTTTTGTGCGAGGTGTAATAGAGATTAGTGACAGACTATTAGAGAAAGAGAGAAAACACGGAGTTTCGAATAAGGAGAACCTAATAATGACCATAGCTGTAATATTGAAAGCATTAATAAGTTTAGCTAATGTACTGATACAGGGCCCTGTGTGCATGTAACAGCTAATGTTTCATCTCATTGATATTTCAACTATGAAATACTCAATCTTATTTTGAATTTCTATCACCAAAAATAACATCTCCACTCCCACTAATGCTATCCATCAATTTATGCATGTACAGGGTCTTAACAGCAGGGCAAACCAAACTATGACATCAAGGTAAGTATGAAAACTAAGGCAACAATCATAGATTCATCGATAATATTTGTTAAGAAAATCATGAAATAAAATATACCTCAGTGCATGGTTGAGAATCATGAGAACGATGATTAAAGAATATCCATGAAAAAAACCCCTGAATACAAGTAGTCAAGATGTGAGGAAATTATTACTATTGATGTGATGGTATAAGCCTTATAACTACAATGCCAATAAGGCAGTTTTATTCTCCACACTTGGTGTACGTTACATGAATTTTTAGCACACAAACATATGCATATTCATATAATAAATGCTGATTCATCGTAAAATAGAGAAATACTACTATTTGATGATGAGCTGTAATAACTAGGGGAGATAACGGCAAGACAAGATCTTTATCTACTGCAAAACCAGAATCAAGAACACAGATTACTTGTTCATCACTGCATCAAAATCTTGAATCAATATGGCAATAGCATTAAATGCCATGCCAAAGATGTACAGCCAGAAATTCTGAACATTAATATTTCTCGAAGGACGCTTCTTAATAATAGCCTGCAAAAGTCATAAAAAAGCAATCCTCAATTCCATCCCAACCATGTAATTTTAAAACCCTTATTCCAGGTAGATCAAAAAAATCAATCATTAAATCTAATTTAGCTTAAACAAGAGCTAATTTGTATAGGCTGATAAATAATTTGAACTCTACACAAGAATTTCAATTCTAAACAACAGATTTATATCGACTATAGACCAACATTCACCTCTGTATATACTCCTGCAAAACCACTCAAGAGTGCCATGACCTACAGGGGAAGAACTCATCGTGAGAAAATATTCCGAGACTGTCAATTTATAATTTACGCTTATTACGTATGTAATGAGACAAATGTCAACTCACAGATGCCATAACCCAACCTTGAAAGGGAGTTTGAAGAACACGATCAGAACTGAAAAATAATGTGATATCTTGAGATAAAATATAACAAAATATGTCGAGCAAGAATTGTTTTAAAAAAACCTAAAAATATACTGAGAGAGAATTGCTTTGATCCACAAAACAAGCACACTACATTCAAATAATTATTCAATTGATTATTCAACTATCTTCCGTAGCTATACTTATTCTATCATTAACTTACCATTCATAAATCACAAAATTTTGCACATTGGTTAGTCAAGATCTAGTGTTCTACATGTATCACATTATATACAACAAGTACAACTGCACAGAGAAGAAGTAATGTTAAGAATATAACAAATATGATGGCTGAATGCCGCAGTACTATAACTCTTACTTTGTATTCAGCTGTGCAGTGGTGCACCCAGCACAAAGTAGAATAAAAGCAGCCCACTGAATCTCACTTAACCTGAAATATGAAATTAGATCAAAATACACAACAGCCTTAATACAGAGAACCTTTAATATGATCAAGATGACTTATATCAAATACTACAATATCCTGCCAGTTAGCTTTATAGCTTATAGTGACCAAGTCTCAGGACGAAAGACTGATTCTAATAGTTATACTCAAAACTACAATACCCAAAATGCAGGAGAAAGCTTTCATTGTCAAAGCATAAAAGTGACTTAACAGATAGACCACATGGTACTCCATTGGTCTTTCACCGACATTTTCCACCATGAAAGGCAACCAAAAGATTCTTATCAAAAGACCTGCCTTTTCTTGAGAATAATCCTGTAAAGGATGCCAGTACTGATAATATTTAAATTCTTCAATATTTGATAACTAGGAGCGTCTACATATGCAAAGATGTAATACTGCCAGAAAATTGACAAACAAATCAGATATCAGAATGCAAGAAAAAAACTGTAAACATAAATAGCAATGAAAAATACACAATTGCCACAGACACAACAAACCTGGAGCAGATTTTTAACTAGGTAAAGAGCTGCTGGAATGGGATACACTATAACTTCATCAACTGTTGTAGTCAACCTAGGTTGTAGGCACAGTGAGAAAAATAAAGACTCAATAAAAGGTGAAGTAATGAAAGCCAAAACACATTAGGAGAAATAACTCATTACACAATGAATCAAAGATTTAGGCTCTGAGAAAGGGCATTTAGATAGTCCACACTTCTTGTATAAGACTACGTAACAAATTCCCATTTCTCACCCACTTCCCCAAGAGAAAAGTAGAGAAACAAAATGGGTCGGAAAGAAAAGTAGAGAAATAAAAGTTAATGGGTCTAAACTTTGGTACACAGGAAAGGTAAATGGAAGTAATGATGTTGGTATTATTGATGATAAAGAATGGAGAAAAATGTTGTGGGAATTAAGATGATCGAAGATCACATCATGTCTATGAAAGCCATTATGGGAAAGGATACAATGAACATTATTAATACATATACATCTCAAGTAAGGGCAGAATCTCATCTTAAAGACAAGTTTTGGGCAGATATGGAAGAGTTGATTTAAAGTATATCACCAACAGAGGAAATATTTATTGGAGGAGACCTTAATGGATATGTTGGTAAAGAGGCGGGAACATATGCAAGTGCTCATGGTGGTTTTGGGTTTGGGGAGTTGAACAATGAAGGACAATCTACTATAGATTTTTCTTTAGCATAAAACCTTAGAATTGTTAACATTTGTTTTAGGAAGCGAGAACATTTAATAACCTACAAGAATGGAACGCATAGGTCTCTGTTAGAATCATTGAGATATTGTTAGAGAATCTTTGAGATATTGTTAGAGAAGGCACAATGAAATCTAGAGACTAGACAGCACAAAAGAGAGGTCACCTGTTATCGTCTGTCAGGCCTTCTGTTCTCCATATTTTGCCTAAGACTATGAGGGATATAGCACATTTCAAAGTCTCCACCTGAAGAAAGAAAAATCATGCTGGTCTCTGATATAAATGAAATAAAGCAAGTTTGATTTGAGAGATTAGCTAAGCTTATGAAAAGGAAGTTATATCCATCTCACCAAAAAGTTTGCAGTAGTCACACTATACTCATACTTGCCAGCTCTTTTGGACCAAACAATAAGGATAGCTTGTGAACTTGTGAGAACAGTCAATGAAAGAGTAACGGCGGACCTATTTTGACAGGGGCAACAAGGTATGAAATCAACCAGGAAATTTAATTGTACTCTATAAATGGTCATACAACAGGAATCGTAAGAGAAAATCCAAGGTCATACTTGCGCTTCCACTTGGCTCTGTCAATTCTGGATTCCCCTATAGTTGCCAGATTATCTAGCATTGAGGAAAGAAGACAAAAGCTTACCAATAGAACGAACAGAAGATAGATGTTAACACAAGTGCAAGCAGCAATATAAAAGGCTAATCTAGGTTAATTAGCGAACGAGGTGAGAGCGAATCAAATACAGTACCTTGAAGCGAAAGTGGTTTTCCACGTAAGTTCTCAACATCTTCAACGCCCGCATCTCTATGTTCGTCCTAAGGCAAGTGTTACAATAGCACAAATGAAGATAGCTATGTAGATGAGGTATGAAAAATTAGAGAGAATGAAATGCGTGACAGGTAATACCTCTGCTTTGATTTTTCTGTACTCCATTCCTTTACTGATCTGCTTTGGATGACATGAGATCTCCAAGGAAGAAATGGATTTGTAGCTCTATTTTGGCAATGCTTATACTATATATGGAAGCCTTGAAGCTGGATTTTGTAACTGTGCTAATAGTTGTACAAGTTGGAAGAAGAATATGAGTAAGTAATATTGTGATAAGTGAAAGAGAATATATTGAATGAACAGGATGTAGTTGTAGTGTTGAAAACGAATGAATGAATCATTGAATGGGAGGGTGAACGAAAAGAAGAGAATGCAATCATAGATTGGATTGCGTCTCATAGTGACATTGTGAAGGAGTGAGTGATAAGCGAAAGAAGGAGAATAAATTGAATAAGGTGTGAGGGTAATAGGCACGAAATAAAAGATGAAAGAAAGTGATAGATTATGTTGATAAGGCGTGAAAAGATGTGGAGTAAAGCAGAGTGGTGATTAGATTAGATGATTTGATGGAAGTGAAAGTTTGAAATACCTGCGATTGATTCCTGAATTTGGCCCCCGTGAAGAATACGATTGTGAAAGGAAGTAAAGGCAGAATGGCGATTCAATATGGCGTCAATTGAAGCAAAGGATGAAAGGAGCTTCTTTGCAACCATTTACGTCACCACGGATGGACAAACGCGATCTCACCTTCCTGTAATGCTGTCAATATTCATTCTCCCCGCCCTCAACATTTTCATTTTTATTGGTAGTAAAGAAACATTTTCATTTTTTTCTGAACAAAAAAAAAAACATTTTCATTTTTCAAACTAATAACTAATAACTCTATACTGTCCACTTCCTTTTATTTACTAAACTCATCTACTTATATCATATAGTACATCCGCGACATATTTTACTTTTTTTTGAGAGATTAACGTTGCGAAATAGGTTATTAAATCATGACATACTACCTCCGGTCCTAAATATAGGACCTAATTGATTTTTTTTATAGATTAAGGTTACAAAATAGGTTATTAAATGATGACATATTTGATAGATTTCTAGATTATCCATTAGTTTATAGGTAAAATAAACTAATTTAAGGGGAAAAATTAGGTAAATCAGTTTATAATTAACTTATTTTGCTTTTTCAAGGATTTTCCAGAAAAAAAGTCAATTAGGTCTTATATTTAGGACCGGAGGGAGTATTTGATATCTTTTTAGATTATCCATTAGCTTATGGGTAACATAAACTAGTTTAAGAGAAAAAATTAAGTAAATCAATTTATAATTAACTTATTTTTTGCTTTTTTAGAATTTTCCAATAAAGTCAACTAGGTCTTATATTTGGGACCGGAGGGAGTAGCTTACTCTCTTGTGCCTTCATCCTCATTGGTCCATTTGTCCTACTTATATGGTCCATGTGTCACCAATAAACGTGTCCACATCAGCTATAATGAAACTGTGGACAAATCTCTTATAACAAGGAAATATTATGTGCAGTTTAATGAAAAATATACAAATTCAATGTAGTTCAATGCAAAATATACAAATTGATTTTGAAACTACTTATTCCAAGATGATGAGAGAATATTCATCACATAATTTTGAAGATATGTGTCATTGGTCTACTTGTACTCTTTTAATTTGTCTCCACACAAATTATTCCACGTCACCCGGAGTTTCACCCTTCCCTTTTGGCCGCGTATTAACATTAGTGCAAATCGTTGACATACCACTAAATCATTTAATTACACAAATTGGAGCAATAAAGTCGAGATTTTTTTTAATTTCCTCAAGTTTAAGATTCATATACTGAGAAAAATGAAATATTTTCTGCAACATCCTGAAAAATTTAATTCAGGATTAGAGAGTGTTTTAGGAAATTTTGGAATTTTTTAGAAATTTTTGGTGATTTTTAGGATATTTGGAAAATTTTGAGTAATTAATGTGCATATAATTAATTAAGAAATGAAGAATTGGAAATATTAGGGAATGGTAAAACCCAAAATATTTTGAAGGTTAAGGAGATTGGAGGCTGGTTTAAATGGTTTTAGAATTAAAAGAGTACACTATGGCAAGTTTGGGCTACAAATCATCAGAGAACCCCCTTAATTCAGCAAGCCAAACACGCCCCTCCCCTTTTCTTTAAATATCGGACTCCCTCCATTCTTCTTCTTCTTCGTTCGACTTCTTCTTCCTTCCTCCTCCGTCCTGCGCGTTCGCCGGCCACCCAGGGGCCGACGGCGAAGCGACGGCGGTGACAGCGGCGGCCTATGGCGCGGCGGCGCTAGCCCTCACCATAAGCATCAACAAAACCATTCTTCCTCCCTCAGTCTCGGCCTCCCTCCGTTCTCTCACCCTCCGTTCGAAATCTCAACCGCCATCGGCGACGGCGGAGCAAGCCGTCAGCACGGGCTCTTCCCTACACTCCTCTTACGCGTCCTCTTTCCTCCACCCGAGCCCCATCTCTTCCCCTTTCTCTCTTCGTGTTTCGCGATTTCCGGTGAGCCCATGGTGGTTGACGGCAAGAATGGGTAAAAGCTTCAACCTTTTTAGTATTTCTCGGGCTATGCTTTCATTATAAAGAATTTCTCATGGTTCCCTTTCTTTTTCCGATTTCTTTTCGCCCTACCTTTGGTGGTGGATGTTTTCCGGCGATGAGGACGAATTCCGGTGACGGCGAGCTGAGTTCAGACCGGCGGAAGCCTGGAACGAGCTTGGGTGAGATTCTTCTTCCATTTCTATCTATTTTGTGTGCGTTTTTAGCAATTTCCAGAGAGAGGCCGAGTTAGGGTGTTAGATTTGGATTCAATAATTAATAAAAAGGATGCTTAGGTTTTGATTTTTGATGTTTTTCTTTTTTTTTTTGAAATTCCTGAACTGATTTGTGGCCTTATTTGGGTTGCTATGAATGTTTGATTGATGATAAAAGTTGGTATGCTATTAAATTGTGCTTTCTGCAGGTTTTGGGAATAGTTTTGTAGTTTTTGGGGTTTATTTTATGTCCTGGATATTTGATAAAAGATAAATTTGCGGTATGTATGTGGTTTATGTGTGGTTTTTCTTATAGTTGTATAGTTCATTAAGAAATGGGAAATGAGATTAAATTAATAAAAGCTGATTTAATTAGATGCTTAATATTTTAAAACAGGCTCAAAATGTTTAAGGTTGTATTGGAGTGGAAAGACTGATATATGAATATATGATTAATCTATGTTGTGATTGAAAGGAAAGCTATGGTTTTATAAGTGTGGATATTTTGTGCCACTGTACTATGATTTAGCGTTTACTCTATTCTTTTGTAATGGCATGGTTGAGTTTTGTGAATTGCTAGACATTGAAAATTTTGGGGAAATTGTTGTCTAATTCGGCCTATTTAAAGGAATTTAAATTTGGGTATCACCTGTGCAAACTGAAAGAATAATAATCTCAAATTGAGTGTAATAGTATGACTTTCTAATCATCCAAAATACTAATAAGTGTATTTAATGGATATGAAATGGTAATTGTGTTATTCTTGTCTCTTTGTTAATGATAATGAGAATATGGAGCTAATGATGTTTCAGGGATGATTTATGCATATATGTGAAGTAGGTGTTATTCTTGAAAGGGGAAACATCTCCTTTGTAATTTCAAATTGATGTTATTTTACTTCTTTACCTAATTGATAATCAACTCGTTTGTTACATGGAAGCTAAAACGTGAACAGTAATGGACAATGTATTGTGTAATGATTGATTTCTAAGAAATATACTTGACTAATCTGATTTCTCTGGATTGAGATTTAATGATTGTGAAGTTCATATGAATTGTAATTTGGTTGAATTAATCCATATGGTGTTTTGAGTAAATATAGGTTTGTTGTTCCTTTGGTTTTTGGTTCATTAAATTGAATATAGTTATTGTTTATGACATTTGTTTTGAACATTGGTACTGGAATGGCTCTGTCATTTTTCTATTTGAATTTTCTGTTGGTGACTGTAGCTTGTTGATTGAAGTGGGAGATGTAATTTTCTCCCTTGTTTGATAGTACATTTATTAGGATTCATTCATAATCCTTGGTGTTTAATAAACTCTGGTTTGGTATTGATGTTTGTGATTGGTAATATTTGTAGAAGTTTAATGCTAATGTGTACCTTGTTTCTAATTTGACTATGAACTATGATTGTGATTTCTTGTGTTGTGTGTGTATGATTGTTTGTAGGAAATGTACAAATATACTTAAGAGATCTTAAGCTTGAGGAAGTCAAACTTTGAGAATCAGAAAAGACTAAGTTAAAGAAATTAAATAGAGAATTAAGAAAATTGTTAAAATAGATGGGAAAAGGTAGTAACATAAGAACTCGAGAGAGACGCTACTTTATTTATACATGGTCATTGACTTACTATTATTATATTGTGTAATAATAGGAAACATTGTGCTAGACAAATATATTTCGCACGGCAAGGCTAAGAAAACGAGAAAATACCGAGGTGCTAAAGGGCGACAGGTAATCACACTTAACCTTGCTATAACATTGAGGATGACGTTAGTTAGGGATTTTGTAAAATCCCGTTTCACCCTCTATATATATATATTTTATCTTTGAAAGGTTATTTTTATACAAAACAGGCTATCGGGTGCCTTTTAAACACGATTATTTCTGTATAAAAGATTTTTACACATTATATATACTATTATCCTGCCTGGTGGTGGCCATTGATCTGAAATGGCGTGGAATGTATATAGGGATAGTGTTGGATAGTGGTTTAAGAGGTGATGAAGATAGAAAAGAGGGTTATATGTTGAGTTGAGATAGTTGAGAGTTATGTTGATGGAATATAGAATAGGGATTGTGAGTATTGCATGACACTGATTATTAGTACCGTCGGCCGATGTAACCTATCGATTTGCGCAAATCGATAGGTTAATTGTACAGGTTCCTCGGATTGTAAAGGAACCAGGGATGTGTACACTTTTTATAGTGCTCCCTTTTTCAGGGACGTTTTCACTATTTAAAGTGCTCCCTTTTTCATGCTTTCAGATTTGAGACTGGGCACAGTGTCAATCACGTTTATTTTCATCTGTTGAATTGGCTTGGAAATGACTGAGGGTTTTGAGTGATATGTGGGAAGTAGAGATGATGAATTTGAGTTGATTAGACGGAGAGACTTGAATGATGAATGAAAGGCTTGACATGTATGTGTGTGTGTGTGTATATATATATATATATATATATATATATATTATTGGTTTTAAAAATGTGGTACCCTTTAGACGCCCTCGCTACCGCACATCTCACTGTTATAGTGAGTTAAGCGGTGATTACTGGGACAAATTGTCTCATCCCACGATTACTGACATTTTTGCAGGTACTCATGCACAGGCGTAAACATCAGGAAAGGGAATTAGGTAGTAGTAGTTATATAGACTATTTTGAATTGTATATTGCCAATTTGTATAGGCCTGCATCTGCTTCCGCATGTATACATATCTAATTATTTTTAATATCAATTAGTTTTGTTTATTAACCATGTTAGACAAATCCTTTCTAACATGGTTATCAATAAATTATCCATGATAGCAGCTGTGTTGTATTAGTTTATTCTTTTCTATCATGGATAATATTTAATCATTAAGAAATTCCTTTTCTAACTATGATAAGACATTGGTATTATAGAAATCCTTTTTCTATCATAGTTAGTAAAGATATTATTGAACTAAAAGAGATATCACAGGTTAATTAGGGAATTAGTTACACTATGTTACAACTTGGTTATCAGTATTTGGTATACGATAACTTAGGACTGTGCTGCATTGCATATAGATTGGCAATATACATTCTATAGTTTCCCTTCCTTCTGTGCATGATACTCTGCTTTTTGAGAGGATTATCGCTCATCCGGTGGTGGGGAGAGAGTGATAAGAGAAATTGAATAGGTACTGTGGAGAGATTGAGATGAACATAGAAAGAATAACGAAATAATATTGATATGTATAAGAATTTAGGAAGAATGACGAAATAAGGATGCTTCTCTGGGGTCTCGAGTATAGTTATGTGCCGGCCATAATCATAGTCGAGGCATCAGGAAATCCCTTATTGGGTTAAGGGAGTAAGGAAATTTGAAAATAACAATTAATAATAAATGCAATGTGTAATAAGAGTTGTTGCTTTGTTTATTATTTGTTTACTGATTTGTTAAATTGTTTGCTTCATAGATGAATTTGACTTGTGTTATTTGATTGTTTTGAAACAAAATTCTAGTGAAATTGTATTTTTATAAGCTCCAACATGAGATAGGCTATTTATTGATTGCGATTTGATTTTACATCATTAGTAATGGAGGTTGTTTCATCAGTATAATGGAAGGATTTGAACTATGTGATAGGGTTTTTTGGTGTAAACTGAATCTTGTGCTTTTTGGTATGAAATTGGTGGTTTGAGAACCAAATTTAAGTAATTTCTAAGTAGTCTATGGGTTAGAGTTAGCTTTATTTTGGTTGGAATGATATTTTGAGAAATCTTGGTGTTGATAAGTTATGGTTTGGGGACAATTTCGAAAATTCAGCATGGTTTCTTGTAATTTATAGTTCCAACTTGTTCAATTAAGTTATATGATGGGATAATTTGTTTAAATTAATCATACATGAGCATATGAACTATTTTGCTTGCTTAAAGTTGGTTCACGACCAAGTGTGGTAACTAAATTCTTTTAATATGAATTTTCTTGAAATATAGTTTCTATAGGTTTATCGGAGTTCAATAAAAGTGTTGATTGAATCCGTTTGCTATTATGAGCTGTTTGGTTCTGTCTTGAGTATGCTATTCATTTCTGTTATTTCTGTTTGGGCATATGAGATGATGAGTTGATTTTAACTATGCTATGGTATTTTATTTGGATGTCCTTTCTCTTGTGTTTAGCTCCCAAGTAGTGGAAGAATGTGAGTGAGAGTTGACTTCTTACTTCTTATAGATGGTAGGAATTATGTTATAAAAACCAATAATAAATTTTTGGAACCTGAAACATTTCTTGGATCTTTGCTGCTGATACTATTTCTTTATTTATTTATTTATTTTTCCCTTGAACATGTTTGTTGGTTGCGGTTGGGTAGCAACAAATTGATTTTTGTTCGATAGTAAGTCAAGTAGTTTCTCATACCAGATTATTGTTGATAATAGCAAGGATAAGAGAGTTGCAATATAAATTATGTAGGTTAGCGGGGAAAAGATTGAAGTATGAGGAATGATTTCATCTAACTTTGACACAGTATGCCTGAATATGTATTGGACTGAAGCTTGGAAATTTTGGTGTAGGATTTGTAAGGTAGAGACTTAATTATTTCATTTGGTTTTGAATGCACTCTAGGTGGTTGTAAGCCGGATTGTTGGGAATTGTTTTTGCAAGTATGAATTATTACCACTATGGATTAATAGTGTTGAAGTGATGACTTATGGTAATACTTTGGATATAAATTGAGGATTATGTAGGATAAATTGTGGATTCCAGGTTTTATCGTGAATTATGAGGTGAATACATTATAGTGATCATGGAATTGAAGATCATTGGGCTTGAATTATTGTTTAGGCCGTGGACATGACTAAAGTAGCTATATACTATATTGGTAAACAATATGTGTAAAGTGATTTAAATAAATTTAGTATAAATTCCTGAGTCTTAGAGATAAATGACAATCTTATTTAGAGTATAATGGTAACTGAAGATTTAAATGATTGTAACAATCAAACATAGTATTATTGAAGTGATGGTTAATTAAGAGACTTAGGCGAACAGTGAGTTTTTATGATAGGTTATTATTAGAAATTTACTGAAAAGGCTAAGACAACTGGCGTTAGTGATGAATTTTGAAGTCGTGATCATGATGGAACTAAATAGATAAAGAAGTTAGTTGAGATAAAGGATTTAGGGTGAAGCTTTAGTGAATGTTGTAAATGGATACATTGGAGATTGAATACAGTCTAGAATGATTTTGTTAAGGAAATTGACATTGACATGGTTAGTCATATACTAAAATTAGAGTTATATGGAGGAAAATCAATGGATTGATTAATTTGGAGAATGTAAATGATAATATATATGGTGGACATTGGATTGTAAAACAAGTGAATTGAGGTATTATGGCTATTGATCTATTGTTTTGTAAGATTGAGGATTGTATTGAAAGTTGTCAAAGTGGAGTTTTGAAAATTGGGAAAATATTTGATGACTTTAGTGAGAAATTAAGTATCGTCACATGTTTTTAGCATGATGGTATGAATAGGCATATATCTTAGGTATGGGGAATTCGATAGAATTGTTAGTACAAAAGGCAAAGTTGGAGGTGGATTTCAATATCTTGGTGATTTCTATGGATTAACGACTTTCGTAGTTCCACTAGTTATTAATAATACACTGTGTTGATGATTTAGAGAAGTATAGTGATGTGGTGGACTATATTTGATAGATCAATATTAGGCTTTTATGGATGAGTGTATATTAAGTTAGAAACATGAGTTTAAGTTGGAAAGGGAATTTTATGAAATTGATATCTAACAATTAGAGGCGAGACCTTGGATTATGATTGAGGAAACCACTAGATTTTGAAGAGGATGTTGTTGTCATATATGATGTTGGACTTTAATACAAGTAATTTGAGGTTAGAGTGGCTAGTAAATTGAGGGTTAGTTAAGAGAAACGGGATAAGGATTGATGATTATTATATATTGAATAAGGAAAAATGGTAAAATATGGCGTTGAGTGTATTAAGTTGTAGTGAAACGATTAGAGTTAATATGCAGTATGCAGAACTGACGCGTGAATTTCTTTGTGATAGGTAATATGTTTAGTAAATTTTGGGGACAAAATTCTTAAAAGGTGGGGAGAATTGTAACATCCTGAAAAATTTAATTCAGGATTAGAGAGTGTTTTGGGAAATTTTGGAATTTTTTAGGAATTTTTGGTGATTTTTAGGATATTTGGAAAATTTTGAGTAATTAATGTGCATATAATTAATTAAGAAATGAAGAGTTGGAAATATTAGGGAATGGTAAAACCCAAAATATTTTGAAGGTTAAGGAGATTGTAGGCTGGTTTAAATGGTTTTAGAATTAAAAGAGTACACTATGGCAAATTTGGGCTACAAATCATCAGAGAACCCCCTTAATTCAGCAAGCCAAACACGCCCCTCCCCTTTTCTTTAAATACCGAGGTGCTAAAGGGCGACAGGTAATCACACTTAACCTTGCTATAACATTGAGGTTGACGTTAGTTAGGGATTTTGTAAAATCCCGTTTCACCCTCTATATATATATATTTTATCTTTGAAAGGTTATTTTTATACAAAACAGGCTATCGGGTGCCTTTTAAACACGATTATTTCTGTATAAAAGATTTTTACACATTATATATACTATTATCCTGCCTGGTGGTGGCCATTGATCTGAAATGGCGTGGAATGTATATAGGGATAGTGTTGGATAGTGGTTTAAGAGGTGATGAAGATAGAAAAGAGGGTTATATGTTGAGTTGAGATAGTTGAGAGTTATGTTGATGGAATATAGAATAGGGATTGTGAGTATTGCATGACACTGATTATTAGTACCGTCGGCCGATGTAACCTATCGATTTGCGCAAATCGATAGGTTAATTGTACAGGTTCCTCGGATTGTAAAGGAACCAGGGATGTGTACACTTTTTATAGTGCTCCCTTTTTCAGGGACGTTTTCACTATTTAAAGTGCTCCCTTTTTCATGCTTTCAGATTTGAGACTGGGCACAGTGTCAATCACGTTTATTTTCATCTGTTGAATTGGCTTGGAAATGATTGAGGGTTTTGAGTGATATGTGGGAAGTAGAGATGATGAATTTGAGTTGATTAGACGGAGAGACTTGAATGATGAATGAAAGGCTTGACATGTATGTGTGTGTGTGTGTGTGTATATATATATATATATATATATATATATATATATTATTGGTTTTAAAAATGTGGTACCCTTTAGACGCCCTCGCTACCGCACATCTCACTGTTATAGTGAGTTAAGCGGTGATTACTGGGACAAATTGTCTCATCCCACGATTACTGACATTTTTGCAGGTACTCATGCACAGGCGTAAACATCAGGAAAGGGAATTAGGTAGTAGTAGTTATATAGACTATTTTGAATTGTATATTGCCAATTTGTATAGGCCTGCATCTGCTTCCGCATGTATACATATCTAATTATTTTTAATATCAATTAGTTTTGTTTATTAACCATGTTAGACAAATCCCTTCTAACATGGTTATCAATAAATTATCCATGATAGCAGCTGTGTTGTATTAGTTTATTCTTTTCTGTCATGGATAATATTTAATCATTAGGAAATTCCTTTTCTAACTATGATAAGACATTGTTATTATAGAAATCCTTTTTCTATCATAGTTAGTAAAGATATTATTGAACTAAAAGAGATATCACAGGTTAATTAGGGAATTAGTAACACTATGTTACATTTTCATATACAATACTCCATATAGAAATTTGTAAATTTATCGGGTAATAAATATAGGGAAATTGAACGAAGTTGAACTTTTTCTACAATAAATAGGGAAAAAGACAAATAAAGTCTTCCCAATGTGTAAAAGGACAATTGAAGTTGCTAAATTGTAAAAAGGACAACTTAGGTCATTGGAACTTAAGTTACATTATCAAATTATGAGAAAAGACGCAAATGTCCTAACTTATATATTTCCTCCTCCTCTTCATTCTAGAATCTGCAGCCAAGCCCCCCACCCCCACCAAACATTTTCTTCCTCTTCTTCTTCAAACCCCCACCCCCCCCCCCCTCTTCTTCTTCTTCCCCCCCTCTTCTTCTTCTTCTTCTTCTTCACTTCTCTTCTCTTTTCCTTCCATTCACTCCCTCAAACTCATCATTATCATCGAAATCGACCACCCTCCTCCCTAACCCGCCCTTTGATTCAAATGAAAAGAAATTGGAATGTGTGATTATATAAGAAAGGATAAGATTCAGAATAATCATATATCCGAATGAGTTGGAGTGACACCTATTAGTGAGAAAATGGTACAAAATTGTTTGAGTTTGTTTGGACATATCTAGATAAAGCCATCATATGCATTAATGAGGAGGGTAGATCAAATATTATGGAGTCTGATCAAAAGAGGAAGAGAAAAATCGGGTCGAATACTCAGTGGAGTTGTAGAGCAAATATCTTTTATTGTGATATATTTTAATGATTTGGTTAATGATTACACACAATGGGGTCATGTTGTGATTTATTACATTCCCACTACTAATATATATTCCCACTAAAAATTAACAAAGCATTATAGAGTATAACAATCCTTATATTACTAACTAGTTAAACCCAATTGACTAAGACCCATACTGATCGCCCCAATAATATATAGGGTAAAGGGTCAAATCTAGCACTGAACTATTGGCAAAAGTACACCCCACATAAAAATGAATCTCGTAGCTCTAGCACTGATCAAGTACAAATTGAGTCAGATGTAGCAAAACCGTCAAATTTGACGGGTTTGACTGTTAAGTTTGACCCGAGTATGCCACGTCACCTGCCACGTCACCCAAGTTAGGCCACGTCACCTGTTACATCACCTAGTTATGCCACGTCACCTGCCACGGCATCACCACATATATAAAAAACTTTAAGGTTCACATTTAGCACTCAAGTATTAGTAAAGTTCACCCAACATAAAATAACAATTTTGAGTTTCAAATATAGCACCCATCAGTTACAAAATGGTTCAAATGTAGCAACTACGTCAATTTTTAGGAGTTTGACTTTTAATTTTGACCTGCTTAGGTCATGTCACTTGTCACATCGCTCTATTAGGCCATGTTACTTGCCACATCATCATCATCTTCACTACATCATCACCACATAAATGATATTAAATTTCTGAAACCCACATCACCCTATTACAGATGTTGCAACTTCGTGAACTTTTCAGAGTTTGACCATTAATTTTGAACTGATGTAGCAAGTGACATGACATTTTAGCCGAAAGATAAAAGTGTCATGTCACTTGCTACATCAGTTCAAAATTAATGGTCAAATCCTGAAAAGTTCACAGTATTGCTATATTTGTCATAGGGTGATGTGGGTTTCAGATATTTATTTTCATTTATGTGGTGATGATGTAGTGAAGATAGTGACGATGTGGCAAGTAACATGGCCTAATAGGGCGATGTGACAAGTGACATGACCTAATCAAATCAAAATTAAAAGTCAAACTCATAAAAATTGACGTAGTTGCTACATTTGAACCATTTTGTAACTGATGAGTGCTATATTTGAAACTCAAAATTGTTATTTTATATTGGGTGAACTTTACTAATACTTGAGTGCTAAATTTGAACCTTAAAGTTTTCATATATGTGGTGATGACGTGGCAGGTGAGGTGGCATAACTGGGTGATGTGGCAGGTGACGTGGCCTAACTTTGGTGACTTGACAGGTGACGTGGCATACTTGGGTCAGACTTAACGGTCAAACCCGTCAAAATTGACGGTTTTGCTATATCTGACCCAATTTGTACTTGATCAGTGCTAGATTTGAGCTACGAGATTCACTTTTATGTGGGGTGTACTTTTGACAATAGTTTAGTGCTAGATTTGACCCTTTACCCTAATATATATCAATAAACCAATATTTCCCTACTTATTGTGTGGGTTAATACAAATTTTAGTCCTTGAATATTCACTCAATCTTGGTTGTAATCCCTGAATTTTAATATCAGTGGCTTCGGAACTTAGAATTGCTTGTTGATTTTGGTCTTGGTCTTTGAACTTTAAAATCGATAGTTCTGGTCCTAAAACTTTTGGCTATTCCGGTATTGATCCCAAAACCTGCAGGCAACTTTGGTTTAGTCATTAGACTTTAAAAAACATGAAATATTAGAGGCTGATGGTAAAAAATTGACTCGAAGTTCAAGGACCAAAACCAGTAATATAAAAATTTAGGGACATAGACCAAAAGTAACCAAAAGTCTAAGAGGGCCATTACTCCAGTTATCATGCCAAATAGATGGTATTTCTAAGCCTTATATCCTATTATTTCTTGGGGCTCAAATGGGAAAAAAAATTATACTAAAGATTGCACAAGTGATGCTTCCCCGGATCATCTCTCAAGGAGCCTAATGAACTACCCTAAATTGACTAGTGCATGAAAAATATATAAACATTTTTCTTCTTTAATTTCTCGTTGAATGCCTTTTAATTGAGATTTTCTTCCCTTTTTCTTTTTTTTCAGATTTTGGTCTTCATGATTTGTTTTTGAATTTTTTTTTTTGAGTAAATACTGGATGACATTGATAACAAAATTATGAAAGTAACTACAAAGTAGTGTTTTCTGGTGGGGAAAGTTCCCCATCCAATACTATAGGAGGGGTTTCGAACCCACAACATCACATTTGACTTTTCCTATTATTATCCTATTCCAAATTACAAGATAGAGATTTCATTATGTCATCCATTTTATTTTGTTTTTCATTCTGCGGAACTTAGAAAAAATTAAGTGTTTACATAATTACATCTATAGATACTTCTTTTGCTTGGAATCAATCGGTTGTGGGATATGGATGCTCCGTATAATGTTTGTTTATTACATAAAAATCGATAACTGAAAAAGGAATAATTACTCTATTTTTTTATTAAAATTACTCTAATTTTTTATATCCATGTGATCCGAACTTTGGGATCCACAGCCACTTCGAACGAAATTTTCCAAACCCATGAATCTTAAGTCTGGAACGAATCCTTTTTATCTGTCTACTAAAACCACCCCACCTTTGTGTCAAGATTTTTCTTTTAGATGATCTTACAAGTTTCTTCATGTAACTACACCCTGCGAAATGAAAGCAAATATTAAACAAAATAAATCATAAATGATTTTTTATTTTTTTTGGGGGTTTAATATTGCTTTTATCAATTCCTTATTGATGCATAATCTGCATATATACTGATGTGATCTAGATTAATTTTGTTGTTCGTTTTCAGTTATTTATATGGACATAGCTGTTGATAAGATTTGGAAACGTTCACTCAAGATTTAATTTGCACTCTTTTTTTTAAGAGTGCAAATAAGGCCATTGAAATTCATGAAGGCAATTGCACCTAAGTTTTAAATAAGATATTTAATTTCAAATAAACTTATTGACAACTCCTTCACTTGTTAATAAATATTTATTACAATTGTTAATAATAGTTATTAATAACTTTTCGAGACTTCTTTAAAATTGAATCTCTTGCTAGGGACTAGAACACAATTATTGTCCTTTTTTAAAAAAGAAAGTTTAAAATAAAGTGAAACAGTTTCAGGCTTTCTTTTAACATTGAACAAATATCAATCTTAATTTTTTTTTTGTTTCGAAATTTGAATTCAGCATATGAAATTAGACCTTCAAGTTTTTTGGGATGTTTTTCTTCTATCATGCTTGAAGGGTGGAGAACCTGCACTCAAAGAAACAGAATCAGCAAGTTTTTCTACATATCATTTATGAAAATACAGGAAATTAATTTAATAGTATTAAAAGAAAGATGGAACGCCATAGTGTTTTTCCAAAGAATTAGAACATCAAATTAATTTAAACAATGATGAGATTTCATAGCATTTTTTCAAGGTAGGGTTCACCTTTTGTGTGACTATTTCTTTATCACTTTCAGAAAAAGGCCACAAACGGGCCATCTTATGTAATATTTTTTTCCAAGAAAACACTTCAAATTCTTTATGCACCACCAAATAATGTAGCATTTCAAAAAACTACGTATTTGCCAATAAAATCGCCACTTAAAGTTTTTGTAGAAGTACTTAATAACACATTCGTATATGGGAAGAATGATAGAAAAATCCCCCCAAAATATGTGAATCCCAAAAAAACACTTCGAACTCGCCTAATTCTAGTGAAATATATAAGAACTGGATTAATATTTGCTTCTCAATTTACTTAAATGCCCCAATTATAAAAAAAATGAAATTTCAACAGAAAGTTTCACCCCCTCAAATGGCAACATTTAAGACTCACAACTAATAACTAATTATAGAAAGTTTTTTGATATCAATAAACAACATTATTTTAATTAACAAGTAACATTTTTAAGTTATAAAAAGTGACGAATCATGACAGTGCCAAAACAAATCAAACAAGGTCTCCCCCAAAAAAAAACTTAATTGCAAAATAGTTCCAAAATAATGTATGGTTATATATTATTTTAGCCAATGAACAATAAACCAAGTATTACCTCCGGTCCTAAATATAGGACCTAGATAACTTTTTTTTGGAGAGGTTAAGGTTGCAAAATAGTCTATCAAATCATGACATATTTGATATATTTTTAGATTATCCATTAGTTTATAAGTAAAATAAACTAGTTTAAGGGAAAAAATTAGGTGAATCAATTTATAATTAACTTATTTTGCTTTTTTAAAGGATTTTTCAAAAAAGTCAATTAGGTCTTATATTTAGGACCAGAGGGAGTATTAAGTAACACAATAAACAATAAAAAAATATCTACTATTCAACCGAACAATAAAAAAGCATCAATTTAGCTAATGCCGTGAAAATTTGTCTAATCACCGAACAATCAAAAAGTATCAACTTGGCCATACAAATCATTAGTCATGTCATGTCTCAATCTAATGGTAGCAAGGCAAAATTGCTGTATTGACCAAAATGAAAATTTTAAATTGTTTGTTGACATATATATAGTAGATTTTTTTTAATTGTGTCAACTTATATTTGGTTAATTGATCTATGGTAAAAATAATATTTAAATAGGGATATATAAAATTAAGTCATTTGAGATATCCTTTTGAATACAAATTTCAAAGGTGATTATATGCCATTATGCCTTAGCTTCCTCGCTATATATATTTGATCAATAATTCTA
Source organism: Mimosa pudica (assembly GCA_029929735.1). NCBI lineage: Eukaryota > Viridiplantae > Streptophyta > Magnoliopsida > Fabales > Fabaceae > Mimosa > Mimosa pudica. The sequence continues at coordinate 258,092 of JAKELP010000047.1, read as the reverse complement.
CGTGTTAACATAGGCTGCGCTAACATTGTTTTCTCACCTTAACCAAATTTTCCTGCTTCCTCCTCATCCTTCTCTGTATATAACCTTCGGTGCTCTGCAGCACAGTGTTAAGTGTAGAGTTCGTAAATATACTGATTTTGAATCAGAACTATAACACACCCAGACTAAACGTCAAATTACCTTAACATAATATCTCACATATGCGTTGAAATTGAATAGATTCCATAGAATCTTGTCCAGTCTTTTGCCTTCAACATGATGTGCAGAGATATCTGATAAATTTAAGAAAGATGAGATCGAGATGCATTATAATGTATGTGACTAGGAAATTCATTTGTTTCCTTAATTTTTGTTAAAACGTAAGGACCCAAGCCTACCAAAAGAGACGAACCCTCCATTAGTATTCAAATCTTCAAATGCTTCCCCTATTAATTCTGGTGGGGGAATGGCTGACCATGAGCATCTTGGTGCCTTGGCCCATTTGTCTGAGTTTGCAACATCCATGAGTTCCTGCCATGAATTATGTAGAAATAAATCAAAAACATAATTGTTGAGAATTAATTACTTAAATGTGCTATGTCACTTTTCATCTAGCTAGTCTCATTCTGTAACACCTCAAAATTTGGATTTTTATATTAAGAAATTAATTGAGGTCATGGATGTCACTAAGAAATAAAGTTTGTGAGTTAAGAAGTCAAGATTATGACCGAAGAAAAGTTTGGTGTGCATGTTGGATTTTTCTGGATTTGACTGAGAAATTGTTTTATTTTCTCCTTTTCCTTCCTGCTGTGTTCGGTTCGGTTTAGAACAAAAAAAATGATGAAGCATATATTTGTTTGCATGTTCACTTATGCTTAGAGAAGTGGAGTTTATTTTCTTCTATTTTTCCCTGTTCGGTTCAGTTTCTGGGCATAAAATAGGCTTTAAGCATGATTACATGATAATGAGGTAATTTAGAATGGCATGGGATTTTGCATGTTGGGATGGAAGAATCCTAAATCTGTAAGTTTCATGACTTAGATATGGAAAGTATAATGGTAAGAGGTGTTTAAGGTTAGAGAATCAAATAGCAAATTGAATCAATTGTGAGAGCTTTAGAGTAAATTTTTCCCTCCTACTGAGAGTTTTATGCCTTGTAAATTTAATCATCTTCCGTAGCTTTTCTTACCTTGTCTTTAGTGGAAGGAAAGGGTTCGTTTACTCATATAAGGAGTGTCTTCTTTATTTTTAGTTGAGGCGTAGTTTTTAATAATAGTCAAGTAAGACTCGAAGTATATTTGTTTTTTTTTTTTTTGGTTATTTTCTGATGCTGTTGCCAACCGAATTTACATGGCATTGGAGAAGATGGATGACTGACTGAACCACACGTTCATTTAGATGGTATCGCCAACACTCCTATCAATTATGCACATCAAGGAAGTTTTTCATCAAGCAATAGTGTCCAATGCAATTAAAAGGGTTATTTTCAGTGTAAATAACAAAGTCTTTCAACAGTTGGCCAAAAAAAACAAAGTCTTTCAACAAATGACGACCGTTAATAATTTTCTTAGCCACTGCAACTTAATTATGGATTTCTGAAATTCAGAGCCTGAAGAAGCACTAAATGGGAATATCTGTATATAGGTTTATACATACCTGAAAGAAAGATTTTGCTATGATGACAGCTGTGTTTTCTCTGAAACGAATCGGGAATATTGCTATAAGCCTTTGAGGCTGTGTGAAGCATGTAAACAGCCAAGATGCGATAAGCACTACATTATATAGGAACAAATTTTTCCGATGAAAGACAAATATAGGAACAAATTTTACAGATGAAAATGTAAGTCAGTGATTTTTATCTTAGGTTCATGAATGGTAAAGTGTCAATCAGGAAGTGTTTGGTAAAAAAAATCATGGAAGTGATTCTTAGAACTTTGAATTTTGTTAAATTAGAACATACAAAATGATTTAGAGCAATGTCATAACGTTGAGTTTTGCTAAAGTAACACAAATCTCCCTTTAGTTTTGCAAATTCACACGTACATACAAATTTCCCATTTATTAAACATACAATAGAGCTTTATTCAGAAAACGAAGGATGAATTACATGGATATCATTTGAGTTCTTAAGGGATCACTTGTATAACTTAAATAAAATTATAGACAAGCCTTTGTATTTGCATCCTTGTTTAATTTTTCAAATAGTTTATGGATTTGAAAATAGGTCAAAGGTATTTTTGATACTCAACTATTGCCATATGAGCAATTTTAATACTCAACTTTTTTTTTGTTTAACAATCATACCCAACTATTACGTACTCAGGAGCAATTTGGATATTTCCGTTAAATTTGAATGTTTTCCCTTATATGAAGGTGCATATTTCATATCCAACAAATACAGTAGGGACGATTTTAATACATAACAGTTTCAAAATAAAAACCAGAACCCAAACATTTTGAATCCTCACTCCCTTTCAAGGTCTCATTCATCCCTCACAAATGAAACCTCAAACCATAACATTATTTTCCATGACTTTTTCTCCACCCCTCCAACCGCCATCTTCCACCCCGGCCACCAATCATCCACTTTCTTCATTACCGGCTAGAGTTGGTAATACGAGCCAAGCCCGTTTATACTCTAGCCTAAGGAGGGTCGGACTTTGATTTTGGGGTCAAAATGGGGATTAGGTTTAAACGAGTCAGCTCTTCGTGCTACAGGCTTTAACGGACCATCTCGTTTAAGCCTTTTAAGGAATTTGTTTATTTATTTCTTAAAAAAATCAAATGAAAGTATGAAGACCTAACTCTCTTCCTTTATTAATCAACATTGATCACATACACCATGCCACACCCTCTCTTTGGATTTTTATTTTTATTTTTTTAAAATCAAACTTTTTAAAAAACTCAAATGGCCGAAATTTTTTTAGAAAACCTGAGGGCCACCTCCAGGCCTGAGTCTTGTATTCCTAGCTCTAGCGGCAACGAAGAGAGTGGTTAATTGGTGGCTGAAGGGGTGGAATACGACGACTGGAGGGGGTGAGAGGAAGCCATAAAAATGATGTTAGGGTTTGACGTTTTAGATTTGAGAGATGAAGGAGATTGGGAGACCTTGAAAGAATTGAAAGGGAGTGAGTTTTTTTAATTATAAAGGGCATTTTGGTCATTTTTGCACCTTGAAACTAAGTATTAAAAATGCCTCTACAATAATTTTTGGGTATCAAATCTGCACTTTAACCAATTATCAAAAGTAGTATCAAATTAATTGAATGGAAATCATCCAAATTTGATGGGAGTAGTATCAAAAGTGTTCCTAGGGATTGTTGAGTATTATTGTTAAATGAAAAAAGCTGGTCATTATAAGTGCTCCGAAAATCCACCTTCGCCCTTGAAAATAAAAATGAGATATGTGTACTTTTGTGAAATATAAACTAGGTTTGTATTTGTTTTCAAAATACTAGGGAGGGTTGTATAACTGTTTGAAAAATTTATTTATGTGTAAGTTTCTCCATGATATACCATGAAAATAAAAAATATATATATAAAAATTACAATTGGAATAGGACACTTGCCGGGGGATAAGAAACAGAAACAAGGTATTTTGAATTTTAAACTTGATGATGGCTGCAAGATTATGGATAGATGTTGCGTGAATGCTTGAAATTACCTGCTTTATAAGAAAGAAAGGTTCTTTTGAATGGTACATAAACTTGATGGGTTTGTAAAAATCAACATTCTGAAGCATTTCTTTGAGCTGACAACCTAGAATCACTGATTGAATTGTTGAAACGTCTCTGATTATTTTAACATGGTCTGCAACAAAAATCGATCATTATTTATCATGTCATCTAAATGAAAGGAAATATTATGAATTATAGGGGAAAAAATTTAGGGACGATATGTCTGTTTTTGTTTCAGGTGAATCTGCAAACTTTATCAATTTAAAAATGTTATAAATGACAACAAGATTGAAGTTCTTCGTTATTAAAAAATATCTTCATGCACTTTACATGAATGGTCACGTTAAGCAGTTATAAATTGCAATAAACTGAATTAAAAGAAACTAATAACAAATCAATATACTCCCTCCGGTCCTAAATATAGGACCTAGATTACTTTTTTGAAAAATCCTAAAAAAAAAAGCAAAATAAGTTAATTATAAATTGATTTACCTATTTTTTTCTCTTAGACTAGTTTATTTTACCTATAAGCTAATGGATAATTTAAAAAGATATCAAATATGTCATGATTTAATAACCTATTTTGCAACCTTAATCTCTCAAAAAAAAAATTCAATTAAATCTTATATTTAGGACCGAGGTAGTATATATAATAGCCAAGGATGGAGGATATCCTGTGTTGACACGTTTTCTTTTTCTATAACAAAACAAAAGATGGAATGGTAGGTATTATACTACATACTTGAGATCTCCCTTTCTTCAACTGACTTCACCCACGCATATCGCGCGGGTCCTGGACTAGTTGTATAGAATGTTTTCGAAAAATTAGCATACAAATCTCTATAATTTTACATTAGTTTCATTCTTGTATTTTCCTTTTCTATAGAATGTTTCATCAACATATTTTCCTTTTGTTTAATTGGGTCTTATGATTTAATGAACTCTTACACTCATAATTTATTAATTTGTAAAACAAATGGTACTAACATGACATATAACTCTCACTCAAATACATCTAAATAAATTTAAAATCAAAATATTACAAATTATAGATACAAGGAGAGAGTTATATTACTATTTTTTTTCTGTTGATAATGAATTAATATATCTTTTATTTTTTAAAAAACCTCCTTTTATTATCTTGTATGCGGTGGATACTTACATGTCAACTTAGCTAGGATACTTATCAACTCTAATTAATATATTTTAAGCATAGGGACTAATGTCTACATTTTTCTAAAACTGAAGACTAATGTTGTAAGGCGCTTAATTAAAGAAACAAAAAATGCTATAAAAATAATGAACTAAAGTTAAAAATACTGATGACAAAATTAATCCCCCCTCCTGTTTTTTTAGATCACACACACACACACATTAAAATTGGGTTTGAAAAAGGCGAACCTTTTGATGGAGGAATGTGATTGAGGTTAAAGATGAGAGTGAGTTGATATCCTGCCTTTGGAGGATTAGCAATATCCAAAGCCTCTGGACAAAGCCCCTTTACCTTTTGAATGGTGAAATTTGATGCTTGCTCTGTTAGCGTTCCTTGGCACAGAGAAGGCAATGATATTGACAAATATGCTACTCGTGGATTTGAGGCATAGGACTGAAAATAATTTTAATGGCAATTGTCATTTTGATAATAAAAATCATAGGACTAACAAAACAGTACAATACAAAATCAAAATTGGTTTTTCTTATTAAAAATTAATGTTACTTATTTTGGAATTTTGTTTGAACAAATGGGTTAACATTAGTTATAAATTATTTGAGTAAATAAATACTTAATATATACAGTCTAAAATGTATGAATTTAACTGTCTGTGATTTACTCATATATTATGATTTTGATACAAAAACAATTAATAGTCTAAAATGTATGACTTGTTTATGAAACCAATAGCTTATAAAGTTCATACAGGACTACCTGAACATGGTATTCCACTGATCCAAATTCATATATGTGGTGTTCAATCTCCATTGGCTTCTCAGCACTGTCATGAATTCAATATATTATCTTCAGCAAAATTGCATAATTTGAATTATAGAATAAGTTGTTTACTGGTATTTTTTTCCTTTTAACTTCAACCTTGAATGTTGGGGATTTATTTTACCTTGTCGCCCTAAAGATTAATCTTTAGTTCGGTGAAGACAAAATGTACAATGCAGCATAGAGTCTACCTATGATTAATCAAATAGGAATGTACTATGTCCAAAAAAAAAATCAAATTGGAATGTACGTACAATTTCAAAAAAAAGGTTTTGTTTGCCACCATGATATTCTTGAAATATATACTGTACATATATAAACGATGTAAAAAGGAGCATATTAGGGGGAGAACTGCATTCAAATCCCAATGAAGATAATTAATATCAAACAAGCTAAGTCCCAATGCAATGAATTGTTATTTAACAATTTAACTAGTGATTGAAAAGCTGTAGGACTTGTTTAATTTTAATTCTCTTCTTTTGGAATTGAAAGTAACTCTCCCAATTTTAATGCAAAACTTGACACACTTCTATTTCTTGTTGGACCCACATTCTTAATTTATTAAAATGATTATTAATAGGTTCAATACTCTGGCAAAAAATAGGTTCAAATTAAAAATTATCTTCATTTATAAAATCAAATGTGAACTTTATCTTCAGAAAGTAGAAGAACAAAGAGCACAAGAACAAAAAGTAGAATTAAGAGTCACTTACCAGTAGAGTTTAAGGAGAATTTCTCTCAGAGTTGGCGATGCTCTATCGATGAACTCCATAGATCTCCTCTCCTTTTTGTTCCCTTATCACCTCAATGTTTTTGAAATATAAATGTGTGTTGTATACGAGCCAAAGTGAACGGAAATAGCCTATATATCATAGTGTGGTTTGGTTTGGAGGTATATAAAATGAAACAATGAATCACTTTGAGTAAAACCAAAGTTCAACGTTGCAATCATGTTTGGTAGCCTTCCAAGTTACTTCACATACACTATTAATTTCCACTACCAACTAACATCCATACTCTCTTTACTGGCCAATAAAAACATCTATATTCTCTTTTGGTTTTTCTTTCCTTTTCATTCTTTGTTTCTTTGTTCCTTTCATGACTTCTGTCTCAATCATTATCTGAATCAATCTGTTTTATAGTTTGTTTCACTCACCAAGTTTACCTACAATATAACTTAGCTTTAACTTAGCATACCTAGTAGGTTCATTAAACATTACGTTTACAATATTTCTGACTATGAAATGGAAATTGTGTGTGACAAAAAAATAGCCTAAATTAACTTGGCAATAACTTTATTGTATATATAGAGTTGATATCTCATAAAGGAAAAATACTTAAAAATAGGACAAGCAAAATATACAAAGGACTTGAGTACATTAAATTTTTGAAAGGTTATATAAGTGATGTAGATTGATTTGTCCTTTTAGAAGTTTAAAGGCAAAAAATAAAAAACCTTCGACACATATATAGTTTGAAAGTGTCCTTGTGGAATTGATAAACAATAAATAATTTATAATTTAATTAACGGTTGATGATTACTATTGAAAATATTGAGTGGGTGTGTCATAGGATCAAGACCCATATTGTTTGGGATTGTGATAGGTCCAAATTATAAGTGAATCTGGATTACTCTATTGGAGAAGAGGAAGAGTTAACTCATATAAAAATGAGTTATTAGAGGTGAAATTCGGCTATTTATCCCACCCAAACGTAGATAAATTTTTAAGAAAAGATAAAATTTTTATTAAATGTGAGTTAAATGTAGATTATACACCTTTTATTAGAGGTTTTTTAGAAAAGATAAATTTTTTTCTAGTAATAGAAGTTCTTATTACCATTTTATGCCATTATAATAGTTGCACTTTATTGTTGAAACAGAAATTTAAATATTTGTATAGTTTCTCAAATTAATTTGTACAATTATGGCATTATTTATGACTATAATATGTTTTTATTTCTATAAAATGAAAACGGTTTCAATCAATACAATTTATGAATTGAAACATCCAGAAAGGGAATTTACTTTCATTAAGAGAAAACCAAACGTCCTTTGAAAATAGGGTTAAGGGTCAAATCTAGCACTCTACTATTGCCAAAAGTTCACCCAACATAAACAAGTATTCGATGACTCAAATGTAGATTTTTTATTAAATGTGAGTTAAATGTAGATTATACACCTTTTATTAGAGGTTTTTAAGAAAAGATAAATTTTTTTCTAGTAATAGAAGTTCTTATTACCATTTTATGCCATTATAATAGTTGCACTTTATTGTTGAAAGAGAAATTTAAATATTTGTATAGTTTCTCAAATTAATTTGTACAATTATGGCATTATTTATGACTATAATATGTTTTTATTTCTATAAAATGAAAACTGTTTCAATCAATACAATTTATGAATTGAAACATCCAGAAAGGGAATTTACTTTCATTAAGAGAAAACCAAACGTCCTTTGAAAATAGGGTTAAGGGTCAAATCTAGCACTCTACTATTGTCAAAAGTTCACCCAACATAAACAAGTATTCGATGGCTCAAATGTAGATTTTTTATTAAATGTTAGTTAAATGTAGATTATACACCTTTTATTAGAGGTTTTTAAGAAAAGATAAATTTTTTTCTAGTAATAGAAGTTCTTATTACCATTTTATGCCATTATAATAGTTGCACTTTATTGTTGAAACAGAAATTTAAATATTTGTATAGTTTCTCAAATTAATTTGTACAATTATGGCATTATTTATGACTATAATATGTTTTTATTTCTATAAAATGAAAACTGTTTCAATAAATACAATTTATGAATTGAAACATCCAGAAAGGGAATTTACTTTCATTAAGAGAAAACCAAACGTCCTTTGAAAATAGGGTTAAAGGTCAAATCTAGCACTCTACTATTGCCAAAAGTTCACCCAACATAAACAAGTATTCGATGGCTCAAATGTAGCACACATCTTTTCAAAAATGGCTCAAATCTAGCATTTCCGTAAACTTTAACGGGTTTGACCATTAAGTTTGACTGGACCATGTCACGTCACCCGCCACGTCACTCAGTTTTGCCACGTGGCATGCCACGTCACCCAATGGGCCACTCACTATCCATTATTGGGTGACGTGACGGGTGGCGTGGCAGACCATATGGCAAAACTGGTTGGCGTGGGGTGACGTGGCATGGTCAAGTCAAACTTAACGTCAAACCTGTTAAAGTTGACGGAAATGCTAGATTTGAGCCATTTTTGAAAAGATGTGTGCTACATTTGAGCCATCGAATTCTTGTTTATGTTGGGTGAACTTTTGGCAATAGTAGAGTGCTAGATTTGACCCTTAACCCTTAAAAATAATGGGATATAATTGTAGCATTGAGACATTGTTATTAATCATGTTAATGGGATTATTTTATGTCCAACAAAGCTATAGTTTGTTGGGTAAAGGTGTAAAACTAGCCACCGTAAATTTCTAAATGGACAACTTTAGCACCTGTAAATTGGATGGTGCAAAACCGTACATTATAAATCAAAATGGGACAAATTTAGCCACGTCGTTAAGTTGAAGCTAACAGACGTTTGTGTTGGCGTGGGACCCACCTTCATTAAATCAAAACGTCTGTTAGCTTCAACTTAACGACGTGGCTAAATTTGTCCCATTTTAATTTATAATGTACGGTTTTGCACCATCCAATTTACGGGTTCCAAAGTTGTCCATTTGAAAATTTACGGTGGCTAGTTTTGCACCTTCACCCTAGTTTGTTACCTATAAAAATGGTGCATTAGTAAAGGTCCATGTGTGACTAATTGGCCCTTGAGTTAATTAGAGCATTCATCTCCCTTATCTCTTGAATATTTTATGTCTTACTGAGTTAAAGATCTTCCGTAGTTCTGTTCACCCTGTTTTTACAAGATGAGTTTGTTTAATCCTGGGGAGTACCATGACTTCTTTTGCCGGTAGTCGCGGAATAGTTCTTATGAACAGTGTCCTTGAGGACGGGACTCAAACTATATTTTCATTGTTTACAGGTATTGTTGCTTGATATATTAACTTTGAAGAGGAGCTGAAGATATCCATGGAATTATTTGAAGATTTAGTAACAAACACCAACAATTACTAAATGAATTTAACAATTAGCCTAGTGGCATTGGATGATTGCTATCTTTCTTTAGGAATTTGAGTCTGAAGCCTATTATGTCTAAATGGATTTTTACCTATTGAACTTGTAATTTTTTTTCTTAGAATTCTTAAGATGAACAATGGTAGTTCATTAATTCATTAGGTAAAAAAGAAGAAGAATGCCAGGGAATAAAAGATGTGGTGTAAATAAAACAACGATTGTAGCAATATGATTAATAATATAAGGGTTAAGAGTTAAGGGATGCAACCCTTTATCATAACAAGAAACATGGAAACAACTTTAATTTTACCGAAGTTTTGAAAAAATTGTTTCTTTGAAAAATTTCACTAATGTGACACATGGAAACAAACTTAATAAATCAAGCATATATAGCTACCAAAAGTTCATCCTCCACACTTGAAATCTACATTGTGCTCAATGTAAGATATAATCAAATATCAATTGACTAAAATCTAGGTGTAGTGGAAGAAGTATAATTCTAGATTGGGGAATACATGGAGACAACATAAAGAGGGAGAAGAGTAGAGAATGGGGTAGTATAATCAATAGGAGGTCAAGGTTTAAAAAATGCAAATTATAGAACAATGTATATGACAAGTGGGAATTCAATAAAAAAATAATATATCAAGTGGGAATGACACAATGCTCAATGTAAACATAAATTAAAATTTATTTTTTCTACTAGGATGATCCCTCCCTCACACTTTTTCATTGCAAACATGTAATATATGATGTTGCCAATTCAATCCAGATGTACAAAATAAACAATATAAGGAGAAGAAGCGACCTGGTCTCAAGGAGGCTTTGAAGGGCCAATGTTTAGGAGATCTAGATGCCCACCGATGTTCATTGAATGCATTGTCTCCTAAAAGAATCTAGTCCAACCAAGTGGAGCATGGAATGGTCCTTGTCAGGGTTGGGTAAGGCAGGATTTGTCTTTGAAGAGCTTCAAGTGCTTGTAGGCGATGAACCTTAGATTCGTTTCTTGTGGGTCTTTGTAAGACTACATTTCCTATTCTTAAGTTGTCTTTGACACCAAATCAATACTAAGGAAACAAACCAATAAAGAAACCCACATCTAAGTGTCATCTTCTCAATGCATTTTGTTTTGAAAGTGAATCAGTGATTAATCTGGAACTTATTCTACTCATTTAAATTGAATTGTATAGTTTGAGTCAGAAGAGTATGCATATAACGAGGATGATGGAGAATCAAGCACCTAATATCTGCCTGGGGATCTATGAGGGCAGCAAAGCATCAAAGTCAGCGGGAAAGAGCATAAACGTGACATGCATCTTACCCTATAAGGTCCTTTGATTTAGTGGCTGAATTGGCTTATGGAAATAATAAAGTCATTTAAGATTTAGCCATTTACCAGTTCTTATAATCTGCATCTTAGGTCCTTTTTTATTATTTATTTTATAGCTAATAGCTAGATTTGTGGCACTTGAGTTAAAAGTTTTGGAAGGAAGCTTTGGTGATGGTTTATAGATTTCTGATTACTAACTATTTGCAAACTGATGGATTTAAGGATTCAAGATTATTTGTTGGGATACATGTTTCTCTTCTGAAGTTGATAATAAAGGACATCGGAGATGTTGCAAGGAGACTTACAGGATTGGGTACAGATCAGAATAATGGGGCTACTAATAATCGATTATGTTTAAATGAAAGAGGATATATATATAACCAATGCATATGACTATGGAACATATTTTCCTCTCCTCAATATTGATAAGATACTGCTTGGAATATTATCAATCAAATAGTCTCAGGTATATATATATATGTTGTTCGCGTGTAAGAACCTTGGACTGTATGTCAGCTTATACATACTCTATAATACGAGTGTTAGCAATAATTTCGCATGCATGTGCAGTTCATCGGCAATTCTAGCTCCATTATAATAAATATGATCAAATCATATACAATATACACACACACACACACTCAAAAATTGCAATTGAAAGGGGTTGTACACTCTTTATACTAGTTATTCTATATAAGTATTTGGCAATGAAAATATAGTTTGAACAGTGCATTTCATGCATACAAAATGAAGAGTAGACAACGTGAGGGAAAATGCATGAGAATAAAAGATTTACAGTTCGAAAATGCATGAGGGAAATTAGCCCATTTTCCGTTAAGTTAAACTAACAGTGTTAACAAAAAGGATTAAAAGTGTACTTTCCAAATATAAAGGACTAAATTGAAACTTGATGCAAACATAAGGGATCAAAAGTATACTTTAGCCTTATATTATATATATACATTAACTAAATTTGTTTGTAATTAAACAATGAATGTAAATATTAGAAAATAAATGGTTTATTTAGCTTTTTTTAATGAGCCATTTTAAATAGTGACTAGTGAGTATCATGATTCCCTGATTTAGCATAGAATCAATGTTGGTAAGAACCTTATTCTGGCAAAATACTGAACGTTATATATTCAATAAATATAAATGACATTACATTACCGTACGTATATATAATAAACATATACATATACATATCTACAGGAGCTTGAATCAAGACCCCATATCTACATGCAGTTTACGTGCGTTTTGCACAATAGCCAATAGGCACATCTAAGTTTTGTGCATGCACGCCACGCACGCAACCGCATCATCGCTGGATCGTCTCAGTGTGACCATCTGTATCATCTTGCTGTCTCACTCAGCAACACCACCGAACGGAGTGTTTTATTTTTTTTCTTTTTTTATAATTTCCTCTATATTATTATCCATATATAATAAGTGGGAAACAGTGCTCTAACCAGCCGAAGATCCGAAGAAGAAAAAAGACAGAAAGAGAAAGGAAAGGGAAATAGCACACCAAACTTGAGCTGAAGCAAATGGTGAAGGATTCAATGACAAGTGTGGCTATGAATGCACCTGTTACTTCTCAACGAATGGTTAGGGATGACTTGGAAGACTTCATTTCAAAGCCTTGTAATGTTTGATTCTCTCTCTCTCTCTCTCAAAGTCACAAACGCTTAACTTTACACACACACACACAAAATTCCTCCAAAGCCAATTGTTTTCATTACTGGTTGGAATATATTACCTTAATATAACCGAAAACCACGTAATTTAGTAGTGCACTATTAACAATTACTATCTCCGGTCCTAAATATAGGACCTAATTGACTTTTTTTTTTGGAGAGAATAAAGTTGCGAAATAGGTTATTAAATGATGACATATTTGATATATTTTTAGATTATCCATTAGTTTATAGGTAACATAAACTAGTTTAAGGGAAAAAATTAAGTAAATCAATTCAAAATTAACTTATTTTGCTTTTTTAAGGATTTTCTAGAAAAAATCAATTAGGTCTTATATTTAGGACCGAGTATATTATTCGATTAATATTGCTGTTTAAAATGTTATTATTATCAGACATGGCAAGAGCATTAGTAGCTCCAGATATAAGTCATCCGCATGGAACGCATGGACACAGGCACAACAACTTGACAGTTTTGCAGCAGCATTGTGCTTTTTTCGATCAAGATGAGGATGGCATCATTTACCCTTGGGAAATTTACACGGGTACCTAATTACGAAATTAATGTTATTTTTTGTTATAGAGAGAGAGAGAGAGAGACAGAGAGAGAGAGAGAGAGAGAGAGAGAGAGAATTTGGATCGAGATGTTGTGGAGTTCAATTAAGTTACTAAAGTAATTATTTAAAGACATTACTATATGCAGGGATGCGAGCTCTTGGATTTAACATCGTTGCATCTGTGATTTTGGCAATTCTTGTTGCTTTAGCAATGAGCTATCCAACTCAACCAGTAAGTCGTTTATTATATTATGATTGTAAATATATGTATGTAATTGTTTTAGATAGAAAAGGTCAGGAGTTTTGATACCACTCATATCCTAGCTTGAAAAGCTAGCTACTGCATGCGTAAATGCTAGATACCCTGGCCTACACCTGTTATATATTTATATATTTTTGCATCCATTATTTTATATATTTGAGTTCAAAGAGCATCTTAAATTATGAGTTAAGCATGAGATGGAGTATTATTCTACTATTTAGAAAATAAAAACATGAATTTTGAGGCATTTAAAAGTGAAAAGAAAAGTGAAAAAGGATAACAATCGGTTATAACATTCTCAAATACAGACACCATGAAGTTCTTTATCTTAAGTGCCCAAGAATTATTATTTTTGTAAGTTTACAAGTGGATGGCATATCACATAAATGAAATATTACTTTTTTAAATGAAATATTACTTCAAAGGTATTCAAGATCTGAAATCTACAAATTTTCAGGCTGCTCCTTCCTAAAACTTGTTGTCCCTTATATATCCATCCATTAAATTTTTATTTTTTTATCTTATATACTTTTAGACTATATAAGATAAAAAAAAAATTAAAGTTCTGATAAATGTTAGTAAAACTTGCAGAGTATTTAAGAGTGGGATATTTAAGAGTGTTAACGGAAAAAACCCAATAAAAATAATTACTCCCTCCGGTCCTAAATATAAGACCTAATTAACTTTTTTTAGGAGATGTTAAGGTTACAAAATATGTTATTAAATTATGACATATTTGATATATATTTTTAGATTAATCATTAGTTTATAGGTTAAATAAACTAGTTTAAGGGGAAAAATTAGGTAAATCAATTTATAATTGACTTATATTTTGCTTTTTTTTTAAGATTTGTAAACTAAGGGAGTATTAAGAAGACAAAATATTAAATTCTAAAGTTTTTTTCCTTTATCTATATGTGTGTGCAGAGTTGGTTCCCTTCTCCGTTGTTTGCTATTTACATTCACAACATACACAGAAGTAAGCATGGGAGTGACTCTGGAACTTATGACACCGAAGGCCGGTAAGTGAATTAGTTTATTGTTTTATTATTCTCAGTTAACTAATTCTTTAATGGTTAAGATTATTAATTTGGATGTTAAATTATAATTTTTTTACTTCGAATTTATTAAAATAATAAAGAAACATGCATGATTGTTAAACTTTGGAATTATTGAAAGATATTTTGAAAAAAGGCAAAATAAAATTTAGACTATTTGATGAAGTATTGGTTAACGAATTTAATTACATGATTTAATTGAGAGGAATAATTTTATAATATGAAATTATTAGGATGTACAAAGATTTATATTTTCATTTTTATGATGTTAAAAATATTTTTTGTGGTTTGAAAAATAAATTCTCCCCATTTGTTTATTTTAATTAAAACATGAATAAAAATTTAAAAATCAAATTTCAAAAACAAAATATGGCAATTATATTTAGTTCTTTAAATATTAGAAATAAGAATAAATATTTTAAATATAGTTAATTTACTTTATTAGATATCTCTTACGAGATGTGAATATCATTCTAAATCTTGTTTTCTGAAATTAAAGTAATGTAATAAATGAATTTTCCTTAATAGTTAGTTTATGTATATGCATGACTTTATTACATAAATATATATTGTTAACGCTAATACAAAATGCTTGATTTTACTACACGTCAAATGTCTTTTTTTTATACAGACGTCATATGTCATTTTTACTAGATGCCAAATAAAGTATTTTGCACTAGCATTATATGATGTGACATGGATTAATAGAGTAAAAATTTGTTCGCAGCTATGTTCCCGTTAACATGGAGAACATGTTCAGCAAGTATGCCAAAACAAAAGCAGACCACTTGACATTTAGTGAGATCTGGGAAATGACCGAGGGAAACCGCAATGCGTTCGATCCTTTTGGCTGGTCACTTCTTTGATTTCTTTTTTTTTTTTGATACATCGGAAAATAATCACTTCTTTGATTTCTTCTCGCAATAATTTATTTCCACTTTTTTTAAAAGAATTTCTTACATTAGCCAATTTCTTTACACACGCATATAAAGCTGCAAAAGGGAAGAGAGATTGACGTGTGGTTATTGAATACACACACACATACAAACACACTTACTATAACAGATTAAATAACATACTAAAATTTAAAATTAGTTTACATTTTGAAAAGAACTCACACACATACGCACATAAAGAGGAGAGATTGATGTGTGCGCGAGGAGATGCATACACATGCGCATGAAAATAATTGGCATATAATACTTTTTAAGCTCACTAAAAGAGATGCATACACTAACATTTAAAATTATTTTTATATTTAGATTTTTTAAGTTTTTCTTGAATCATTTAAATGGAAAGCTAATATACACTTTAGGGATAACATTTGAAAGTGCAAAAATCATTTGATTTTTGAAAATATTATAATTATTTTAGTATTGGCATTTTCTTTTATTCTGACTGTCACTTTACTATAAAATATTATAAAATTGAAAATATTTTCGGAGAATGATTAAAAATGAAAACATTAATTTAATAACAAAACAAAAATTACATAACTTGGTGTATTTCAATATTTGCAGGGCGGCAGCCAAATTGGAGTGGGGGGTTCTATACATTCTGGCAAGAGATGGAGATGGTTTCCTCTCCAAAGAAGCAGTGAGACGCTGCTATGATGGAAGTTTGTTTGAATACTGTGCCAAAGTTCAAGCAGGCCTTCACGCCAAAATGCAGTGAACTCGACCCTCATAACTACTCAAAGGACTAATGTAATTGGTGCCCTTTGCTCAATATATATGTATGCTGCGATATACACTACACACGTACACGGTACACCTGTTAATTCACGCCCCTTTTTGTTAGTATCCCGTAAAATAATGTTGCCGTTTAGGAATACAAATAATAATAATGTAAACTTTTCTTTTGTTATGCGTCTTTAATCCATATATATCATGTATATTTTGGTGGAATGGATACGGAGTCCTGAATAATATTTAGAATTATTTTTAATTGTCTACAAAATGATATCCACTGAAACTCCTGATTCACTGTATCCTCACCGAAACGCTGTAAATTGAAAAATATTTATATAGTTAAGATGATAATGCATGGTTAGACTATGACCCCAAAGTTAATATACAATTAGGTTTTCTAACAACGTTGTTGAGATGGGTTAAGTTCACGTAATTGATTTCGTCTACAAAAATATTCTCAGCATAAGTTCTTGATTATTGCCTATTGGTATTATTTAAAATAATAATAGTGTGAAAAATGAATTGCAAATTATAGTGCTCAATCTATATATCCATCCTCCTAGCTCTTTAATTAAAGAACAAAAGAAAAGTCTAGGGTGCGTGCATGTATGATTACAGTTGATCATTATATGTTTTTAACCATTAATTATATAGGGAACAAGGCACTTTTATACTTAAAGTCATAGAGTATAGAGATAATTGTATTTTCATCATACGTTGATGAGTTTATTAGGGCATTGAGCATGCATTTAGGATTTATTGTATGAGTAAGGAATAAGGGGCAAAAAGCAAGGAAAGACAAATCAACAAGAAAAAAGAGAGAAAAAACTTTAGTTAGGGATTAAGTTCTTTCCATTGAGATTTGTAATTAATTTCCTCTTTAATAATAAAGTTAACTTAAAGCTTTTAGTTATAAAGAGCTAAAAAAACTGGTTACAAATATGATGATTATAATAGAACTTATGAGTGTTAGGGATACTTTTATTTTTTGCAAATTTTGATTTTTTATTAAATGTACTTATTGCAATGATTTAAGTTTAAAGCATTAAACACATTACATTTTTTGATATAGGATTGAATTGTGTAAAGTTGAATAATGATATTTATGGTTTAGTAAAGGGTAAGGGTGCGTGGTGCGCCAGACACCTCATAAAAGATATAAATCATTGTGTGCACAATAATACTAAGGTAATGACCATAATTTACCCTTCAAATAATTACCATGGACTACTGGATACCCTAAATTACAACAGGTCCTAATTTGTCCTTCAAGTAACGAAAGTGGTCAAATTCTATCCTCACCTGGCGGTCAATGACGTCTGACTGTTTAAAAACTTTGCGAAATTACATATTGATCCCATATATTATTTTTATTTATATTTTGGTCCCTATAGTTTGCTTCAATTTTCGTTTTAGTCCATGTAGTTTAAAACAAGAGGTTTTGGTTCCTCAAGTTTGATTCTGTTAGCAAGGTTAATCCCTATAGTTTAATAAGGACTTGAATGTGAGTTAATGATGTTAAATATGGTAACATGTCGCTGACAGTGTTAATTATGATGACATGGTTAGTTGAGTAGGAGATTGATTTGAGCAAATAAAATATAAATTTTAATTTTTTAAAATCTAAAATTTATATTTTTAAATTATAGTGACTAACTGTGCTAAAAGAATCAAATTTGAGGGACTTAAACCTTTTGTTTTAAACTATAGGGACTAAAACTAAAATTGAAGCAAACTATAGGGACCAAAATATAAATAAGAATAATACATGGGTAAATATGCAATTTCGCGAAGTTTTCAAACGGTCAAACGTCATTGACCGTCAGGTGAGGGTAAAATTAGATACTTTACTTACTTGAAGGACAAACTAGGGCCATTAGCCTAATAATAGTGGTTATAAGAGTGTTTACCTCACAAAGATAGCTTTGCCTTTGGGTGTCATAGTCATACAGTCATACATACCCCCCTTCAGCTTCAACAACAAATTAAATGAAAGGGCATGGAACACGTGATTGTGTAACTGTTTTAGCGTGAAATTGAAGGGCAAGAATAAGTTGGAGAGCAACCTTGAGAGTTGAGGCAAACTTGTAGAGTGAATTTGGCAATGAAGTGACAGTGACAGAGTGACAGGAGGCGAGTGAAAAGTTGAGGGAGGGACTAAAGTGATAAGTATGTTTATAATGAAGGGAGGGAAAGTGATTCGCGGTGCAATGGGTGGTGGATAATGAATTTTATCCAACCAAGACTATCCATCCATCTTACACGTAATCTCTTCTCTTCTCTTGCAATAATATGATATGCACCTCACTCAGTGGGGCCCATCACACTCATCAGATCCATCATCCCATTCTGTGAATTGAGCTCAGTGGAGGAGAATTGATGTGCTATTGAATTGAACATCTATCTGGATCGCCCATTCTCATTGTTTCCTAAAATCGTATAGGTAATCTGTAGATTAGATGACAATCACGATGCAGTCGACTCCGGGAAGCTCGGGCTACTTGGAATTGTACCCTGAACGAAAGATGTCCTTCTTTAAGAACCCTTACATTCTCGGCCTCACCGCCGTCGCTGGCATCGGCGGCCTCCTCTTCGGCTACGACACAGGTGTCATATCAGGAGCCCTTCTCTATATTAAAGATGATTTTGAGCAAGTTAGAAATAGTAGTTTCCTTCAGGTATACATACATACATACATACATACATACATACTCTCTTCTATAACTCTCATCAATTCTGAAATCACATTTCAATCTACTTTACAACAAACCTAATTATTTACCAAATATCTTCATATTTACTTTTTGGCTGTCACTGCATAGGCTTTTACCACCAATGGTGCACACACAATCATTCTTTTCTCATATATAAACTAAAGTTAACTAAACCATGGAGTGCCCACTTCTTATTCATCCCCCAATCTTATGTCTAACAATTTCTCATCTTTAACATCTATTGGATTTGTATGTATTCAAATGTTTTGTTTGTTTTGGATTTGTGTGATATGTGCCATAATGAAGCCATAAATACCACTTCCAACATGGGATACAAAAAATTGGTAGATGCAGCTCGCTATGTTTGTTTAGATGATACCAACAAACAATATAAATGACTTTGTTATGTAGAATCTGTTCTTTTCCTGTAGGGGTCACTTTGCAATTATGTCTTTGTGAAATTTGTCAGATATGTTGCTCTTATTTCATTAAGGAATTAAGGAACAGCTGGTCAGTACGTGCTTCTGTAGTTAACATGTAATTATTGTATACTTATTATCATTTTAGTTATTGTAGGGCTATTAAAATTTTTTGAATTCCCCAAGTGTTCTCCTTTAAATTGGCTGAACTACAGGAGTTGTCATCTGAGTCAGTCTCCTCTTGTTTAAAATGCATTATCTTTTTGCCAAAAAACTGTATAATCCACTCTACAATTATTCCAGAATTTCAAAAGTCACCAAAGTTCAGCGTTTCCAAATATTTTTTCGATTTATTATAGAGCCAGCCTGAAGGGCCATCTTGGCTCAACGATAAACTCACTTGTTATAGGGTCTGAGGTCGCGGGTTCGAATCAGCCTCTCTACATAAAGCAAGGGCAAGCCTGCCTAGTATATTCACTTCCCTAGTACCATCACCAAGTGAGGACTAGAATTAGGTTGGCTTGTTTATAAAACCAGCCTCTGGCCAAAATCCACTTCTTGTTCTTTGCATCCCCATCTTTTCTCTTTACTCTTTGCACCTTATGGCATGCAAAAATAGCCAAATTACTAGCGAATCATTTGGGTCGAAAGACTGCTTGGAGCAAAATGAAAGAATTAAGGGAGGAGTTATGGAGAAATAAGGGAAGGATAGTAGATTGAGGTGAGAAGAGAAAATAGGACCAGATTATAGTTCTGGGTAAAGAGAGGGACAAGTTAGTACAGGATATTCTTCATTCATTCTTCTCTGAAACATGGTACAGCATAGATATATGTGGACTCACTTCATAACTGAACATAATTTCCCTAATTAAGGAGAAGACACTAACCAATGATTGAACTGATTTGAAATTCCCTTGACATAAACCAATTAACTATCTAGGATAGAAATCACTTCAGAACTGAACAATTACATTACCAAAATAAATGAATTAATCTTTTCTAATACCATTTCTTCTTAGAATGTACCAGTAAAGGTTGTTTCCTATCACAAAGCCCCTTACTTCTATTGAAGGAAGCTTCTTAGAAGCATGCAGAAAAGAAAATAGAAGGAAGTTCTGATTAGATGCCCCTTCAACTCCTGCAATTGTTGAAGGTTTTGCAGTTGTGACTTCAGAGGTGTAAAATAGAATATTGACAAGAAACAATAGAGAAGTAGGTGTTGATGTTATCTTTGCTTTTCCTGTGCACAAAGGAGTAATATGGAAATTAGATTTTAGTTGTACCGATTGGAGGTCATCAAGAGAGATGAATAACTAAGGTTACATTGCTGTCCTTGAAGGAACTTCCAGACCAGCAAGTAAATCAATTTTTTTAGAACAGGTTGATTTAATTAAAAAATAATGAATCATACTCCTTTTCTGACTCCAATGTTAAACTGGGTCCGTAGCACTAAAAGGCAGTTTTCCTTACGCTTTTTGATCTGATTGAAAGAAGAGAGAAAGCAATACGTTGTATTCTTATTGATAGTTAGAATGATCACTGAAGTTACATTATTAAGAAGAGAAGAGGGAGTAGAAAAGGGAATAGAACAAAATACAATCAGCCTTCAATCGTGGTGCTAAAGTCCTAAGAATCTGATGAAACAAAATAGGAAATAATAATTAGGAAATCACATCCCTAATTCTAACATGATCTTAGTTCTAGGGCATTTGTAGAGGTAACTTGGATGTTGATAGTGCTCCAGACCGAATGAACATTGATATGTTCTTACTCAATATCACAAGCCTTGAAAATATAAATATGATGAATGCTTAAATATTTAGGGTATATACTAGAAGGGCAGAAGTGAGAGAAGGTAAAAGAGGGTACTCATAGTGCTAATGATAAAGGATTAAGAAGGGAACAACTGTTGCTGGTTTTGGGAAGAAGCGGACCAAAAAGAGTCTGAATCTGGTTTTGGATGGAGATAACCAACCTCTCAAAAGGTGATAAGTGTGTTTTGGTCTTAGGGATTACTTTTACATATAGCGAGTGTAGTTTATGGAACAAAAGCCTACGCTAGGATTATTTATTACCAATAAGCTAGTGACTCACGGTAGACTGATTTATAGACAGATAAAATAGGCATTTGGAATTGCATGTAGAAAGAGAAAACTGACTCCTGGTGAAGAAGAGGAGCTATCAATAAAACTTGATATGTCAGTGGTTGATGATGCTTTTCCTGCATCCTGGACAATATGATTTTTTTGGTCATTGTAGATACTTAGATCTGTAGTTATTATGTAATCTTGTTTGCATAACTTAACAGATCTGGTGTAAATGTGTATCTTATTAGATCTAAAGTTATGGAAGTTTGGGTGAAAGGTAATCAAATCCATAGTAAATCCATAGTCTGACTATTGTAGTTTTTTTTAAAATTCTCTAAATTTTTATTATCTAATTTGCTGAACTTCAGGACCTGATTTCTGATTCCTCGTTCTGTATCAGTTCTCTCTTTTTAAATGCTGCACTAACCCTGTAAAATTTATGGAACGAAATGACCAGCCAGTTAATTGTTTTCCGGCCCTTTCCCACTTGTTTTGCAATCTTCCTATTAGTATCATTCCAAGTGTTTGGGTTGACAGGAAACAATTGTTAGCATGGCATTGGTTGGTGCAATTCTGGGAGCTGCAGCGGGTGGTTGGATTAATGATGCTTATGGACGTAAGAAGGCAACACTTATTGCTGATGTTATCTTTGCTTTGGGATCATTTGTCATGGCTGGTTCACCAAATCCATATGTTCTCATATTTGGACGTCTTCTAGTTGGAATTGGTGTGGGCATAGCATCTGTCACTGCTCCTGTATATATTGCAGAAGCTTCACCATCAGAAATAAGGGGAGGATTAGTAAGCACCAATTCGCTTATGATAACTGGTGGACAGTTTCTTTCCTACCTTATAAATCTTGCTTTTACAGAGGTTAGTTTTTGGTGCTTTTCTATTTAGTCTGTTTTTGTTTGCTTGCTTGCGGTAATGGTAACATCTCCATCCTTGTGTGATTCTTGCTCATTTAGTTTTCAAAGAGTGCAATAATGTACTTGTTAGAAGATTATTAGGAAATAATTATAGTATTAGGAAATATTTAGAGAATAAGAATATTAGTTTTTATTAGGGAATCATGTTTGGTAAACTTGTAGGAGAAGTTTAATTATCTTTTAGGAAACTTTTATATTATAAGTATGTAATCACATCAATGAATAAATTGAAGACTTTTATTTTTGTGAAACCTTTTGTTTTCAACAGTACTTATATATAAATCTGTTACTCAACCCTGTTAGCTGGAGGGCAGAGAGCCCAAGATGGAAACAATTCATTGGTTAGAGTAGACTTTGATTTCCATTCTTGACTTTGTTTTCTTTCTTTTTCTATTTCGATATCCCCAGTTGTGTTTAAAAGCTTTTAATCTTATTCTCTTTTATTGATATTTTCATGTATATATTCCATGCAAATGGCTGTGAACGTTGAACAAGCTTTTGAGTCCTTTTACTTGGATTTTATTCAAAAGTGGTAGCAGAATGTATATAGAATTATAGATACAGAATTCCTAATGCTAAGGGGGGTGTAATGACTACCATTATTTACATGTCCTGGGTGATCTTCATACTACTAAAAAAATCAAATTCAAATCCTCATATCTTATTCAAAATCACTTTCTCAAATTGTAGTTATTTTCTTATTTTGAAAATTGTTTGATTCATAAATGTTACATTCCCGTTTCAAACTTTTAGGTATTTGTTTTTGTTAGATTTTTCTAATCATTTACCACATTCTTCATCAAGCAGGTTCCTGGGACTTGGCGATGGATGCTGGGAGTTGCAGGGTTACCTGCTGTTTTGCAGTTCTTCTTCATGCTCTTCCTACCTGAATCCCCCAGATGGCTTTTTATCAAGGTAAATAGTTATTTTCTTTTTTTAGGAAAATGTATGTCAAAGTTGTTGCCTTCAAATTATGCTGATTACTAAACAATCCTATATCTCATCTTTGAATGCAGAATAGAAAAAATGAAGCCGTTGTTGTGCTTACTAAGATATATGACTATGCTCGCTTAGAGGATGAGGTTGATTTCCTTACAGCTCAGTATGAACAAGAAAGCCAAAAGAGGAATGATATCAAATACTGGGATGTTTTCAAGTCAAAAGAAATTAGACTTGCTTTCCTTGTTGGAGGTGGACTGCAGGTAGTAAACAATGACTTACAATTGTTTCAAAACTTGGCCTTCTAATATCAGAGTGACAGATGTTAATGCCCCTTTCATTTAAAATGTTAAGGAGAATAACTCTGCTTATCTAATCAAATCATGGATTGTATTTTGAAATATAATCTTCCACTGTCATTTTATAGTATATAGAACATGACCGGGCATGAGATCAAAAATCTGTTGTTAATCCAGCTAGTTAGATTGGCCATCGAAACGAAGAATGTTATTTTAGAATTTGGTCATTGAAGGATGTATTAGTTAGTGGTTACTCGCAATTTCTATATTCCTTCCTCTTTTATCCTGCTATTCCCCCACCCCAACTCTTTACAGCTTGGTAAACAAATTCTTCTAGATTCCCGTCCACTCAATCCTCTTACTGTTCATACATTGTAAATCCTATTCACTAATTTTTTTGACCTTCCCTATTTAGTGCTTATTGACTAATAAAGATCAGTAGTTAATCCAAGATCTGGAACCTGCTGTTAAAATGCTTGGAGGATTTCTTAGAGACCTGCTCTGAGTTGGTGTACTTCCACTGCACCAAGTCTTGATTGAGGCATATCATAATTTTAACAACTTTCCTAGTGAGAATCTTGCAGAGCTCTATAAAGAAGTGTTTTTATTTTCTTTTTGGTGTTAGAAATCCTTCAACACTTTAATGATAGAGAGGAACACCCTGTTATGAAGTCATCTTGTTGGGGAGGGAATGATCTTTTGCAAGAGTAAAGATACAAATATAATCATAGTTGAATGATAAGTATATTAACCGAAAATTTGACCTGCTTTAGTATTGATTTGGCTTGATTTAATGACAACATTCTGATATTAGAATTTGAGTTGACATTCTGTCTTAGAGTAATGATTTGAGTGATGGAGATAGTGATCGCTGCTTTCAGAGATCTATGAGAGTGTACTTGTGGGATCCCCAAGTTTCATGAAGATGGTTTGCATATATAATTGAAAAGATCTTAGCATATATGATAAAACTTTAGTGATCGCAAGGGATCGGAATAATAAAGAGAAGGGTAGTTTGTTATAATACATAATAATTCTATAAATAAGGTGACTGAATGCAAATGGGCTATTGAGTATAGACATATTTGCTATTTCAATCTTTATTCTCTTCTCAGCTAACATTCAGTGATTCCATCTGTGTAGCTTTGGTTGGTTGTTTAACTATTCTATGCAAATTATATTTAGATGCATGTATTTTGGATCAAACCATTCAAGATTAAGGTATTAGTGTTTCATGTAAATGTATTCTTAAAGTATCCCATGGTTCTGCAGGCTTTTCAGCAATTTACGGGTATAAATACGGTCATGTACTACAGCCCCACAATTGTCCAAATGGCTGGCTTTTATTCCAATCAACTGGCTCTTTTTCTATCCCTCATTGTTGCTGGCATGAATGCTGCTGGTACAGTTCTTGGAGTAATCCTTATTGATCATGCAGGGCGTAAAAAATTGGCCCTTTCCAGCTTAGCTGGAGTAATAGCCTCTCTGATCCTACTCGCTGTGGCATTTATTAACCAATCTTCTGGCTCCTCAACTGATTTGTATGGATGGCTTGCAATTTTGGGTTTAGTCATGTATATTGCATTCTTCTCGCCTGGAATGGGACCTGTTCCATGGACTATAAACTCCGAAATATATCCTGAAGAATATCGAGGAATTTGTGGGGGCATGTCAGCTACTGTGTGTTGGGTTTCAAATTTGATCGTTTCCCAGACATTTCTGTCAATTGCTGATGCTGTAGGGACTGGTCAAACTTTCTTGATTTTTGCTGGTATTGCTGTGCTGGCCTTTCTCTTTGTGGCCGTGTACGTGCCAGAGACCAAAGGATTGACATTTGATGAAGTGGAGTTGATATGGAAGGAGAGGGCTTGGGGCAAGAATCCAGCAGACACACAATGCCTTGTTGCCCATGGAAGTGACTCCTAAAAGCACGTTATATAAAATTATAGGTGTGCTCCAGCGCTTCATGGGATTTAATAATCATTCCTCCACTTATCTTGCCCATTGTAAGTTTATCAAGTGTGCAGTTGTGAATTATGGTGGTTGAATCTATGGAACAGTAGCAGTTAATTTATTATATGTATAGGCAGTTTAGAAGTGGGATGAAATTATTGTTTGATTTTTTTTTGTTTGATATTGTATCATTAATAAGGCTTTGTTATTGTTGTATTGTATCATTATTAATAATGACTTAATGAGTGACATGGAAGTAAAAAGGTCCTATCTTGGGATAGATCCCGTTCTCACTTAATTATCATGTGCTGGGCTTTTGTTGTATCTCTTCGTTTATTGCATGCTACATGTTAGTTAAGTATTTTACATAAAGTTGTTTTACTTGTATGTCAGCATTGCTTCATAGATATTGTAATTTGTTTATTAGTATACTCCCTTCCGTTCAAAATATATATATGTGAAATCTTGTGGAATGATATGATATTAGGTATAGGTTAACGGCAAGCCACTTTTACTTCAACTATTGTGTCCACTAAAACTTTATTGTGTCATGTGTATATAGGAATACTTGATATATTTGCACATAAACCCCACATTAAAAGGAAACTTTCACTCAAAAATCATTGTCCCAAAAACAAAAAGAAATACATTTACCCCAACATTTTGATACTCTCAACAGACTAAAATTTAGGGCCTAAATTTGAGGCAAATGTGTCTTTAAGTGATATTTTTCCCTAATCAAAGAGTGATATTTGCGCCGAGGTTCCATGGTTCTTTTTGTCAAAAAAAAAAAAAAAATCAATGCCGAGCATGCTCATTCTCTACAGGTTCAGTAAGAATTTAGACTAATACAAGATTCCAAAGTTCATTTATATTAGCTTGAGATTATATTTATAACAATATGTGTATGCAGATGCTGCTTATTGATAATCAAAACCAAACACATAAAAATAAGCCGGGAACACTATTACATAGTAGACATTCAAGCCTTTTATTTTAACGAGAAGACAATCATAAGTTATTACTACTCTGAACGCACCAGGCCGATTTCGTTCTCTGTCCTGAGCCCAAAAAGAAAAAACATAACCAAAAGAATATAAGGTATCATTTAATGGTGCATGAATAATCCAGCTGAGCCTGCAACATTCTTGGCTGTAAAGTGAATTAGTTTGACTTCTAAAACATGAATATAATTGTATAGTTTATTTCCATTCTAGATTTTTTGACAATAACTCATCTTCAGTCATTTTCAACACCTTGAAAACTTTTCAAATACTTTTAGTATAACTTGTGGGCGAGAGAGGTGAAAAAGTATTATAAAGAGGCACGGTTATTTTTGGAGATTGTTCATAATGCTCCATCAAATTTTGTAAAAGGTTGTGTTTTAAAAACCAATAGATATGCCTTTGTAAAGAGGACCTAGGGAGTAGTAGGTTTTCAGTAATCAGACTATAACAATGAGAAGAAATTAGAACATGAGAGAGGAAGAATAAAGAGTACAATACCAACCTCTTGGCGCATAAGACATGCTTTAAAATCAAATCTTCAGCTCAGGATGACTGAATGAGTTTCTCAATGTCCTTCTGCAAGAAGTATAATTTATTTACAGCATATAATTGACATGAAGCGTAAGGACAACCGTAACATCTTAAATGGAATATAGCAGTCAAAACTTCTCTTACCTCAATTTTCAGGGGTGAGGTGGTAGGAGAGTATCTCTCTACGACCTTGCCTTCTTTATTTACCAAGAACTTTGTGAAGTTCCATTTGATCCCATCTCCAAATAGTCCCCCTTTCTGTTCTTTCAAAAATTGGTAAAGTGGTGCTGCATTCTTCCCATTCACTTCAACCTTAGAACATCAAATTCATGGTAAAATTATCCTATTTTCTCTTACAAAAATGCTTCAATTGTGATAAGGAGGTTAACATATCCTTTTATTCCAGAGAAGTATAATATTAGAAATAATATTAGAAAATATTAAGTTAATATGATTCAAAAATTTCTCAATCAAGAACAAAGTACTTTATCCTTAATTTTATTATAAATTTTAGGTTGATTCCATATTCATTTTCCGTCGACAAAATTTGAAACAGATCATTCAAGAACTATGAATAGTTTGTTAGATACAGATTCAGATTAATGTAGCTACGAAACATGAAAACAGCAGGGGCAGAATCCGAAGTGTCCAAATATAAGTTTGATGTGTCGTGCCATGTCTAACATAAGCATTCTTGGTACCAGAAACTGACAACCGAATTTTTTGATGACCATGGATATGTTAGAATCATTTCCCTTTACTGCAAGTATCTTTAACAAATTACCTTATCAAAGACAGGAAATTCAGCTTTGAACCTTGTGCAAACAACTTCCTGAATTTGTTCATTGTTTCCAGGCTCTTGTCCAAGAAACTGATTGCATGGAAATGCCAAGATTTCAAGCCCTGCAAAACTCACAAAATACTGGTGTTACAAATTTTCAAAACCTTAATTTAAAGACAAATATGTGATTTTTTTTCTTCTACAAAATGACAGACCTTGGTTCTTGTATTTCTCATATAATACATTCAATTCTTTGTAATTTGTTTCTGTCAACCCACTGCAAAAAATAGTTAGAAACAACGTGAAATAAACATTACGAAAATAAAAACTTGTTAAAGAATTATAACACGCTCAGAATAAATATGTCTGTTTACAATGAAAATGCTAATAAAGATTCTCTTCCCATTGTTTAAAATTTGTAAAAACTATCTCCCTGTCTACCGTTGTACCCCTTGTCTCTTTCTATCATTAGGAATTATTCCATGAAAAGATTCAGAAAAAAGAGAAGAACAAACGGGTTAAATCTTCAAAATCCTGAAAATCTTACATGAAAATTCTTTCTCGTTTAATGTTTTTGTACAAACCAAGAAGGCTTCTACTCTATAGAAGAATACTGTTATATTTTCTTTGGCATCAAGCATAATACTCCCTCCGGTCCTGAATATAGGACCTAGTTGACTTTTTTGAAAAATCCTAAAAAAAAGCAAAATAAGTTAATTATAAATTGATTTACCTAATTTTTTCTCTTACACAAGTTTATTTTATCTATAAGCTAATGGATAATCTAAAAAGATATCAAATATGTCATGATTTAATAACCTATTTTGCAACCTTAATCTCTTCAAAAAAAGTCAATTAGGTCTTATATTTAGGACTGGAGGTAGTAAGAAACAAACAGAAATATGTATGCTAGAGAAACCCATAATACTGATGCTAATGACAACATAAAATTCTAAAAATAATAATGAATTGATGAATCAACAAAGAATCTTAACATAAATTTCATTACAAAGCCTGTCAACAGGGAAGCTTGGTGGCCAAGAAAGTAAGCCATAAATCTCATATACAACGGGCAAAACTAGAGATGCATGTGATATAAAAAATTACTAGTGATGCAACACAGACAGAGTCCATAAACATCAAGGTTGACACACAGTAGAGGTTTTCCCCCCTTCTGAATGACAGGCTAAAATAGTTTACACAATGAACAAGATTCAATAAAAA
The DNA here is from genome assembly GCA_029929735.1 of Mimosa pudica. Lineage (NCBI taxonomy): Eukaryota > Viridiplantae > Streptophyta > Magnoliopsida > Fabales > Fabaceae > Mimosa > Mimosa pudica. The sequence goes on along the minus strand of JAKELP010000047.1, from coordinate 228,862 downwards.
TCAAATTACCACTGTGAAGCAACATTTACAATTATGAGAACCTTTCCACTGTATTGACTGAGGTTGACATCATTTCCACGGATATCCTGCAATTATAACTCATTTAGCACAACATTAACATTACGCAGAAAGAAAAATGTGAGTGCAACAACTAAGAAAAGAAGCATTTGTGGAATTGAAAAGGCACTAAATTAACTTTACCATTTGGTTCCTGAGGTGATATTATATCCTTTAGACACTTATCATATGAACAGAGATTTCTTAAATACCCAATCCTACGGTGCTAACTTGTAAGAAAATAAACACTTGTCAATGCAATACTGAGGAATTGTAGGTGTGAAGTGAATTTTGGTGAGTAAGGGGGGAAAGACATTTTGGGATTGCAACCACATTTGTTTAAGGACAAGGGTTGAGCAAATTGGTTGAATTAGCAGATGATGGGAGTTAAAGGATAAGTAGGTGGGATTTATTATATATGGATTGTGATTAGGAAGGCGAGCCATTGTGGTGTAGGGCATAAAAATAATAAAGCATGCAAGAGTATGAAGGAGAAATGGCTGTATCTAAATCATTGTATTGTACTAGTATTGAAATTAAAAGGAAAAGAAAGGAGAAAAAGAAAAGTGAATAAGCAGAGGCAGAAGAATAGAGAATTAAAGATGCTTTGATTTGAAGTGTGTTATAATACAAGATACTCCTACACACAATACATGAGCGTATTAGGTGTTCAAGCTCTAGCTTCCTAAGGCACACCATATCAACATTCAATTCAATTATGTGAGTAAATTGAGATATGAAATTAATAAGATAGAAGAGAGAAAAGCAGGGGAAGGAAGTTGAAGAAAGAGGAAAGAATTGGACCTTGACAGTGAAGTCGTAGAGGGATTTGGAATTGTGTGCAGCTGAAGCCATGTGTGAATCGTGATTGTGAAGAAGAAGAAGAAGAAGAAGAAGAAGAAGAAAGAATCGAAATGGGAGATGAGACAGACAGATAGAGATAAGGCAAGTCAGACGTGTGTGTATGTACCAGCCAACAATAAAAGAAACAAATTCCTCTCATTAAATAGCGTACATGATACAACAACCTTTTTTTTTTTTGAGTAAATGATACAACAACCTTTCAACACACCCTGCCACCCCCTCATCACCCATATCTATATCTATGTACTACTCCCTCCTCTCCTAAATATAAGACTTAGTTGACTTTTTTTGAGATGTTAAGGTTACAAAATATATTATTAAATTATAACATGGAGTATTTGATAAGTTTTTAGATCAGTCATTAGTTTATAGGTTAAATAAACTAGTTTAAGGGAAATAATTAGGTAAATCAATTTATAATTGACTTCTATTGCTTTTTTAAGATTTTCCAAAAAAGTCAACTAGGTCTTATATTTAAGACAGGACGGAGTACATTGTATATATGCATTCACGATTTTATCCCCTTATCTAATTATGGCTTAATATATTATACTACCCTGATCCTAAATATAAGACTTAGTTGACTTTTTTTTGGAGATATTAAGGTTGCGAAATGAGTTGTTATATTATGATATATTTTTAGATTATTTTGTTTTTTTCAAAAAAGTCAACTAGGTCTTATACTACTTAGGACCGGAGGGAGTAGTATATTATATTCATTTGCATATTGGTCCCTATACTTTTTTTTTTACCTGAGGTCCCTATAGTTCAAACAACATATTTTCATCCTGGAGTTTCATTATGATTAAAAAGCTACTTCCTATTGTTTACTAAGGACCATTTGGTAAAAAAAAATAATACTAAATACGATGATAAGTCGCATTCCGTGCATCTTGTGGTCTACATGGCTATGTTATAGTTTCTTTTTTAGGGTCAACCCATTTTAAATCCCTACTTAGAGGTAAATCCCTACTTAGAGGAGGTGTTATGATCTTCACACTAAAGCTTTTTCATTTCTTTTAAAGAAAAGAATTTTAACTTATCACAAGATGCACAGTTAGCATGCATTAAAAAATGTGAAAATGTGTAAAAATAGTCATCGAAAATTTAAAAATGTGCAACTGTAACTCTGGTAAATTGAATGGGGCAAAACTGTACACTGTAAATCAAAATGGCGCAAAATTGGGCAAATGTACAAAAATAGCCATCGTAATTTTAAACGTACATTTTCCAGACATGGCCCCACCATCAGTAAATGATGTGTCATACATTTAAGGGTGCAATATGTTGATGAGACTTTAATTTTTCGATGAGACTTTATTTTTTTAGATGATTACGTAGAAGTAAGGTGAATTTCACATGATTTGGGGTTCTAGTTGGTTTCTTATCGAAATGATTTGGGGGTTTAGAGTTCGTTTTTAGTAATTTAGGGTTCAACTGGATGCATTTTAGCTGTCACGTTAGATTTTGGAATTGACATGTCATTTACTGATGGTGGAGCTCTGTAACATACTGTTACTTATTCCCTAATTAACCTACGATATCGTTTTTTTTTTTAAATTCAATTATCTCTTTACTAACTATGATAGAAAAGGATTTCCATATATCAATGTCTATCATAGTTAGAAAAGGAATTTCCTAATGATTAAACACTATCCATGATAGAAAAGAATTACACAAATTGAATACTATCATGGATAATTTATAGCTAACCATGTTAGAAAAGGTTCACCTAACATGGTTAGAAAAAGAATCAAACTAATATATATACATGCGGAAACGAATGCAGGCCTATACAAATTGACAATATACAATTCCAAATAAACTTATATAATTTCTACTACCTAATTCCCTTTCCTGATGCTTGCGCCTGTGCATGAATACCTGCAAAAATGTCAGTAATCGTGGGATGAGACAATTTGTCCCAGTAATCACCGCTTAACTCACTATAACAGTGAGACGTGCGGTAGCAAGGGCGTCAAAAGGGTACCACATTTTAAATTTAGTAATATATACATATATCTGTCAAGTCCCCTTCCATTCATCACTCAAGTCCCTCTGTCACATCCAAGTCAACTCAATAGACAAAAATAAACGTGATTGACACTGTGCCCAGTCTCAAATCTGAAAGCATGAAAAAGGGAGCACTTTAAAATGTGAAAATATCCCTGGTTCCTTTACAATCCGAGGAACCTGTACAATTAACCTATCGATTTGCGCAAATCGATAGGTTATATTGGCCGACGGTACTAATAACCAGTGTCATGCAATGCTCACAATCCCTATTCTATATTCCATCAACATATCTCCCTAATTTTCTCTACACAACCTACGATACATCCAATCCACTGTACCTCTCAATATCCCTGTCAAAATACCAAAATCCCAATATCTTTACACCCACATACACAGTCCAACAGTATCACCAGCCAGAATACTACATATATAATGTGTCAAAATCTTTTATATGAAAATAATCATTTTTGAAAGGCACCCGATAGCCTATTTTGTATAAAAATACCTTTTCAAATATAATATATATATATATAGAGGGTGAGAAAGGATTTTAAAAATCCCCAACTAACATCACCCTCAATGTTATAGTAAGGTAAGTGTGATTACCTGTCGCCCTTTAGCACTCTGTTGCTCTTCGTTACCGTTTCCTCATATATTTTCTTCAAATACCATCACCATGATATATACTCCTATAATAATAGGATACAGAATGACAAATCAATATCATTCCCACATTATAATACTTTAGCGTCTCCCTCTCTGTTCTAATGTTACTACCCATCCCTTTCATATTTATGTTGTTTCTAGTTTTTCTTCTCCAATTGAGCATATACAATCCATACAATATCAAACCAAAGGACTTAACCAAACACCAAGCATAAGGATGAGAACTCACTAAATATATCATGGGTTAAAGTCTTAATTGCAACATGATAAATGCACCAACATCAAAAGGACATGCACCGCACAATTTAAATCAAGTCACAACACTACAAAAAAAGGGGCCGGGTGCGGCGGGCATTTTTCTCTCGTTGGGGCGGTTAGCACCGCCTCTATGGCGCTACGGCGGTGATATTTACCGCGGCCAATTTTACCGTGGGAACGCTGCGTTGGGGAGGAGTTTTTAAAAAAAAATTGACACATGGGGGCGGGTGGCGACCGCCCCCATGTGAATTTTTTTTTAAAAAAAAAAGGTCACGTGGGGGCGGTCGCCACCGCCCCCATGCGATTTTTTTTTAAAAAAATAATGTCACATGGGGGCGGTTGCAACCGCCCCCATGTGGCATTATTTTTTTTAAAAAAATGTCCATCGGCGGCTGTCGCTTACGCCCCCATGAGAATATTTTTTTTAAAAAAATAATTCACTTGTAAAAGCTCTGAATGAAAAAAGAGCTCTGAATGAAAAAAGAGACAGCCAAAAAAAGGAATAAAAACAAGAAAAAATAAACAAAATAAGGAGATGAAGCAAAATAAAAATTGATTTTATTGTGATATATGTGAAATATATATATACTAAACCATCAAGAAAAGGGCCGATCGAGAACCACACTGCCCAGACAAGAGCGAAGGGAGTAAATACCTGAAAACAAAGGGAGTAAAAACCATTAAGATATATTACAAAATCAAAACAATAAGAAAAGAAAAAGTACAATATAATAAAATAAAAATGAAAAAAAAAGATATACTACAAAAATTAAATAATAACATAATCTAAGGAAAACGAAAATCTAAACAATACCCTTACAAGACAAGCTTTTAGGAACACATTATTCGTAGATCAACAACGAAAGCATCAGGAAAGTCATAAAAGGAAAGGAGAAAGGAAAGAAAAGGAGAAAGAAAAAAAGAAAGTGCGCGCGATAGTGAGGAGGAGGGAAACTATTTATAAGGAGAGCTCACAACGTAGGGGCGGCAGGTAACCGCCCCCACGTGTTTTTAACTAACAAAATACATGGGGGCGGTTGGTCACCGCCCCATGGTTCAAATAAATGTTAATTGCATGGGGGCGGTCAACTTCCGCCCCCAAGCTTTGATATATATTAATAAATATTAAATACATGGGGGCGAATACTCACAACCCCCATGTGTTTAATATAATATTAGGCATGGTGGCGGTGGCGGACCGCCCCCATGCATTTAATTATATAATAATAATTAAATGCATGGGGGTGGTCGCTAACCGCCCCCATGCATTTAATATTTTTTTAAAAAAATTAGTTTTGCGTTGGGGCGGTCGCCCGCCCCCACGAGACCACACCAACGTTTGTTTTTTTTTTTAAATTATTTGCTTTTTGAGTTGGGGCGGTTGCCCGCCCCTACGGGCCAGCCCCAACGCAGTTTATTTTTTTTTAAAAAAATTTTGTGCTGCGTGGGGGCGGTGATGATTTTTTTGACCGCCGCCACACACGCACAAATAAGCAAAAAAAAAATGTTTCCTCGCAACTCGCCCTCGGATGAGTGTGACCGCCGAAACGCTCAATGCTTTGGGGCGGGTTTTACCTTTCCGCCGGAACGTGTGCGCGGCTAATAGCCGCTTTTTTTGTAGTGCAATAAGAATTCACACATCCAACCACAATCTAACATATCAATTGCTACTTAACTCTTGCTTTAAAGCCTATTATATTTCATGTTATTTATATCATCACACCTGTTTTAAAATTCTGTGGAGAAGAAAACACACACATACCACAACAATTTAGTATTGGCCTATATTTCGTTAAATCCTTAATTTATATGGATGTATCTAACATCCAATTAGTAACTTCTTTCAACCTTCTGAAAAATCAAATTAGCCAACAAAGAAAGAAAACAAGAGTACCGTATCTACAATACACGATTTCATACTAACTCAATAACTACAATTAGAGCATAGATATACCATTACTATGCATTTCTACCTTTTGAAAGAGGTTTATGAAAACCATTAAGATTAGCAATAATAGATTCTAACTAAGAATATTTATAAGAGTACATGCCCTTTAGTTGAAGGAATCAAGCAACAATTAAGAAACTATTGGTTTTAAGTTGCACTCCTTGTCCCATGTTGGTAAGTAATTAAATTTTGTTTCTCTTGATACTTTATTTGAAATTTGTAACATCTTTAGGTCAAGAATCAATTGCCTCTTTAAAAATCAGTTCAACAAGTAAAGAGATTAAAAGCAATTACAACTCAAAAGCTATTTGATCATATGGAAATCTTTTCAAGGTACTCTTTTAAAATTTGAATAATTTGCTTTAATAAATCAATTCAATTCATTTCTCCAATACTAACAAATGAAATGGGAACACACCAAACAGATGAGCACTTAAAACTCATTCATACTATTATATGCATTTAATTTCAATCGAGAAAGAGCATATGCAAACAATTAAACCAGCCATAACAACATTTTCATGAACAACATAAAAAGACATTTCTTTCCAAGAATCATGTTCAGCCATGACATGACAAATAAGGGATCTAGTAAACCTTCAATCCACACACAAATCAAGCATACAGTGTCATCTTCAACTTTAATGCACAAATACATTATCAAATCAGCTTCCATTCAGCCAAGGACAACCAAAATTCTCTGCAAATGTTAATTTATTAAGCACTCATCAGATTTGAGAACCCCCAAATTTGGGTCTTTCAAGCACAACATTTAATATCACATTAAGACTCATATTTTCACCTTATACACAAAGAATCAAAGCTCTAATTCTGTTTCAGATAACTTCCTCCTTAGAAAACCCAACTCCCTAATCAAACCCTCTCAAAATCGGACACACATGAGCAAAAAGAGAGGGGAAGAAATAATCACCTAAGCTCAAATCAAAATCTGCGGGCTTCACCAGACCTCGCCGTCGCCGGAACGCCGCTGGCTCGCCGGAGAACGAAGGGGAAACTAAGGGATTGAGAAGAAAACATAAAGAGAGAATGAGAGACCCACATGGAAAAGAACAAAGCTCAAGAAGTATAAGAAAAACCAAAACTTAACCTCTCCCACCATCATCCGTCACTTTCTCCGCCGTTCGCTGCCACTGAGTCGTCGGTGGGCTTGCTCAAAACGTAGAAGAATGAGGACGCGCAGGAGGAGCTGGGTTTTGTGAGGTTAAGGAAGAGGAGGAGGAGGGAGTAACGGCGGTCGCCGCCGTGTGATGCCAGAAGGGAAGGAACGGAGAAGGCGACAGATGGAGGAGGGGGAGGTTGGGTTCGAAGGTGAGGGAGGGGTGGAGGACGGCTAGGGCATCCAGAATGAAGAGGAAGAGGGAAGGAAATGAATATATATATATATATATATATATATATATATATATATATATATATATACACACTTTAGGGAAAATTACAATTACTACCCTATTGTTTATTCTTAATTACATTTCTGACCCGGAAGTTTGCATATATTATTTTACCTCTCTCTATCTATCATACTATTATCTATGTTTCAAAAATACTTTTCATGGAAGTTTGTAGCTCCTAATGACTCATTTATCTATATATTCTTTAGATTCTAAGGTAGATAAGATAAAGTATTCCAAAAATTGCCCAAAATATCCTGAAATTCCTTCTTAAAACTTTAAATTTACTAAATGACACCTCAATAATTCCTCATTATCCTTAATCAAAATTTGGGATGTTACAAGCTCATGTCTGGAAAATGCCTGTTTAACTCGGCCTAACAGAGAGATTACTTTTGCCTCATTTTGGTTTACAATGTATGGTTTTGCCCCATTTTAGTTTACAATGTACAGTTTTGCCCCCTTCAATTTATCAGAGTTATAGTTGCCCATTTTTAAATTTATAGTGGCTATTTTTGCACTTTTGCCCTTAAAATATATATAAATATTATGTATCAATATATATATATATATATATATATATATATATATTAAGTTTTTAATTAATAAACTTCAAAATTTCTGAAGAAATTAAAAAAATGATGGACCTTAAAATTACATCTTCAAAAGAAAAAATAGTGATCTTTGTAATTAATTAAATTTCCAAACAAAATAATCATCAATCAAATAATATAAAAAGGTATTAATAATTGAGTATATTCAAAATAATTGATTGAAAACTTCAAAATTTCCAACCATAAAAAAACTTAAAAATTTTCACAAAAATTTAAAAGTGAAGGACCTTAAAATAGCATAATCAAATAATAATAATAATAATAATAATAATAATAATAATAATACTACGATATTAGTAATTAGGAATAAAACGTTTTAGTAATGTACTTTCAACAAATCTCTAAGCATACAAATAGGTCTTATAAATTATTTCAGAATTTGATTATTTTACTTAGATGCCATTATTTTACTTAATACACACACACACACTCACACATAAAGATTCTATTTGATTGTTGTTTTGATATTTTCACATATATCCAAGGACATTTTTTAATATTTACATTTATCACATCTGATTATTTTCAGAAAATAACTATTCAAAATTATAGAAATTATATTTTTTTTTAATCAGACAGATTATTTTTTATATTTTTAAGAAAAAACGGAATGAAAAGAGAATCAGAAAGTTACATAAGGGGAGCTTTTTTTAATAAAAGAAATTTTCATGTTATGAAAAACCTTTTAATCTATCATATTGTAGCTACTGCATACTTAAGTACATTAGGGACGGCTAAAAGAAGGTGAATTCAGAATTGCTGATCTACATTCTCTCCATCCCAAGTGAGTTGAAAAAAGCTGAGAAATATAATGTTGGAGCCTCTATTGTAAATCTTGTGAAATAATGTCAAGCTTGATTATCACATAGCTAAGACATTTCAGAATTATATTAATTAAATTTAAAAGGGTATTTTAGTATTTTTCATTATTAGCTCATTGGTTAAAATGAGTCATTTTTATTGTTCAGTTGTCAAAATGAAACCGTTTATTGTTTATTGACCAAATTGACCCTTTCGAAATAGTTCAATGGCTAATATGACCTTTAATTAACCCAAAAATCTTTTGAAATAATGGCATAAAAGCATACATACATGTAAACTTAACAAATTCAGAAATCCCTAACAAAGTTTATTGGTCTAAGCAAGGATTTATTGAAAGTGTATGAGCAAACAGCAATTCTCCAAAAAAGTAAAAACATCTACAGCTGTCAATTTGTAAGACTACATATATATCTGCATATGATTTGATGATTTCTTTCTTATATCATAAAATCAAAGAACAGATTGGTACGGTTGACATCGATAATCAGACAAAAAAAGGAATTGAGGGGAGAAACAATCACTTAATTATAGGGATAAAACACGGAAGAGTCAAACCGACAACAAGGCAATCATTCTTGGGTAACAATTTTATACCAAAAAATCAATAACTTCTTTGACATCAGATCATATAAAGAAAGGAGGAAAATGAATAACTTCCATTTTTTCACAACCAGTAATTAATAAGGAACGTCTGTCTATGATCATAGCTTGCGCGGCATACATAACATACCCATGCATTGACAAATGATTGAATTAATTTGATTTCATGATGACCCGGCGGAGCCTGATTAGAAATTATTCTCATGATCGATTCCCGAATTAGTCGGCATCGTGGTTTAATTTCCTTCAACAACTGCAACTAACGCCTATAAATATACACCAGGCTCGTTCCACCACAGTTCACACTTCCGCATACATCATTCTCTCTCTGCGTTCCAGTGCAACTGCAAATACAGAGGTCCAGAGACGTCATAGTCTAGGTATGATTATAAGCATCATATCGATCACTGCTTTAAATATTCCAAATCCTATCCATAATGGAAACTAGTCTATCCATTCATATTTTATTTCTTCATAACTTACTGAATACTACTAATGATGGTTCTCATGAGTCAGTTCGTTACTATATTTTGCAGCAGTTAGATTATATATATATATATATATATATATATATATATATATATATATAGGTGTTGAGAGAATCGAAGTGATGGGAGAGAAGTCATGGACGACGACGATGGCGAATAATGCAGCATGCGCGGCGTGCAAGTTGCAGAGGAGGAAATGCAGTCGGGAATGCGTGTTGGCGCCATATTTTGGTGGGGACAACCCTGCCAAGTTTGCATGCGTGCACAAGGTGTTCGGGGCGAGCAATGTGGGGAGGATGCTGAAGGAGCTTAGCAATGCGAGGAAGCCGTTAAAGCGTTGGTTTATGAGGCGGAAGCACGTGTAGAGGACCCCGTCTACGGCTGCACCGCCACCATCGTGGCCCTCCAGAAGCGCCTCCACCACTTGCACACTCAACTCGTGTGCGCCAGAAACCAACTTCTCGCTGCTTACTTTGGTCAACAACAACAACAACACAACACCATAGTGCTTCCCAACCCCAACCCCAACCCCAATAACCCCAACCCTGTTGTGGGATACAATAATAATCGGGAAGAGCGTTTGAGTTTGAAGGTGGGTGGTGGAGGCGCATACCAAGTGGCCCGGACACTTGTGTGAGACACGTCATCATCATCATCATCAGCTTGAGGTGCGTTCTCAGCGATGGACTGTGTCACGGAAGAGCGAGACTAGAAGAGCTTTGGCTCCATATTCTCGCGCGTTATATCCGCTTTGATAATGCGAACTTCATTTCTTCGCCATCAAGTTTACTATGTATACATCTGCATCTGTCGTATTTTATAACTCTCATGATTTACTTATAAATTCACCTGAAATAAGCTACATATACGTCTGTCTGATTGGGAGAATTTGATGTCATAGATAAGTAGCTTCTAGCTTGATATACATGAGTGGTCTCTTTTAAATACTAGTATTATTTTTACCATAGATTCTGATGTATATATTATTTTACTTAAGATTCTGACTTTCTACTCCTTTTCATTTCTAAATATAACAACACTTTCTTGGAGAATTATAATAAAGTAAAATGAATTACAATGAAAAATCTTGTGTGAACCCATTACACAACATCACTTGTGGTATAACCAATCTAAAAACAATTCAAATATCATATTTTCAATGTTTTTCATTTTACAACATGAATAAATATGTTTTTGAAAGTTAGTTCATTTTTTTAGGATGTCACATCAAATTAAAAATTCCTAAATTGATCACAGAGTAAATTTTTTGTCAACCACAATCAGTGATATGAACAAGTTAGAGCTATAGATGTGCTTGAAAAACTGACATATATACTCTAGAATATCATACAAGAAATAAAAGCAAATCAATAAGTAAAAGCAAATCAAACGGGATCATATAAATTGATCAATTGTTTGTGGGACTGACGCTTTCGTATTAAGTAAAAGCAAATCAAACGGCATCATATAAATTTGATGTCATAGATAAGTAGCTTGTGTTTTAGAACCAAAGCAATATGTAGCACTCGAAAAAAAAAATATTAGATGGGTCATTTAGAACCGGAAGCCTAGAGCAAATATATATATCACTCGAAAAACTAAACTGTTATACACCGTTACACCTTAATAGGCCTGAGCCTTATCGGAGGCCCAATAACGAGATAGACGCCCCAATGGCGTCGAGGACAACATCACCAACGGCAGCAGAGACCCAATAACGAGAGAGACGCCCCAAGGGAGTCGAGGATAATATCACCAACGGCAATAAAGCAGAATGACTTAGTCGCCCACCTTTTTCGGAGTAGTCGCCCACCTTTTTCGGAGCACGTGCAACGTCTCTTACCCATAACAGCCGCCTATAATTTCGCAACTACCAAGACGAGGCTTCAACTATAAGAAGATCACGAATTCATTCAGGAACACACAAGCAATTCTCTGCAATCATTCTCTCTCTCTCTCTCTGTATTCTTCTCTCTGATTATCATTGTACTTTGAGTTTAGTTTTTGTGATCAAGGCATTTACGCCAAATTTGTAACCACCGTTGCCGGTGACCCCATTCATTGTACTTAACCATATTATCAATAAAGAAGCTTTGATTATTCGTTTATATTCTATAGTTCCCCTATATTGTGCATCAACATTTTGGCGCCGACCGTGGGGACTCCGACAACATTATTTCCAAAAGCTTCACGTTCTCTGAGTGAGCGATTAAAACTTTACGATGGAACAGCTACCAAAAACTGTTTCTAAGCCAACCAGCTCTTCCACTGACCTCCAAAAAGTCCTAGAAGCCTTAACCTCTCAGTCTGAACAAATGAAGCGTCTCGAACAATCTGCAGGAATTCAATCTGAGAGGATGAAACGTTTGGAGGAAGAAAACAATGAATTAAAGTTGCACCTAGCAGGCTTAGAGTCCAAGAAAAACAAAAGAAGGCAGAGCGGACCTGAAAGGGAGATTCGCCAAGTGCCAAACCCAAATGATCATGAGCGCAATCCAAACGGTGATAAAGGTAATAAGAGTAAGAATACTGACAATAATGAAATTCCTAATGATGAAACAGGTCGTGAGGACGAAGAGGGATATGATGATTCCCAGTCTTATGATAGTCGAGAACAAGGTGAACAACAGTCTGCTCAGAAGTCACAGGCAAAAATCCCTCACAATCATCCACAAGGAGGTCAAAAGAGGGAAGATGAAATTCTCTCTTTTGCCCTTCGAATGGAGAAGGAGGTCGCTGAGATAAAGAAAAAGATGTACTCGATCCCAGGTGTTCAAAAGCCACTCGATGCAGCCCGTCTAGGGAGTTACTCAGAATCGCCCTTCATAGACGACATTGCATTTGCTGATGTACCTGAGAGATTTGCTTTTCCTACTATGCCAAAGTATGATGGCAAGTCGGATCCAGATCAACACTTGGCCCAATACAGACAGATTATGCTAGCAGCAGTCCTCCCAGCCGACAAACGACATGCAGCTATGTGTCGTGGATTCGGGATAAGTTTGATTGGCCCCGCCCTGATGTGGTGGACCAATCTCCCTCAAGGTAAAATAACTTCATTTAGTCATTTAACTGACATTTTTGTTGAACAGTTTGCAAGCAGCAGAGTCATGGTTAAGACGTCAGACGACCTATATCGAATCGTCATGAGGCCGGACGAATCATACAGAGATCTTCTGAAAAGGTTTACGGCAGAGATGGTAAGTATTCCAAATTGTGATCCTAACATCGCTGTGCAGGCATTTAAAAGAGCATTGCCGCCCACATGCGGCCTCTATCAAGAGCTTGTTTTGAAACGGGTGACAACTTGGCCGGAAGTCCAATCATATGTGTGGTCCCATATTAATCTTCAAGAGGACGACGCCAGTAGAAACCATGCCCTTAAAATGAACTAAGGACTGGCGACAACCAGTTTCCCCGCTAATTCAGTGATTGCCACAAACACGGATAAGCCAGCTAATCAACAACAAAACAACTTGGGATCCACAGATCGCCGTTCTAAACGACAACGAGGTAGAAATTTTCGTTTTCACCCTTATACTAACAATAATAATGAGCAGGGCGACAAACAGAGAAGGGACCCACCCCCTCCTAGATATGAAGAGTTCAACATGTCTATTGGACCAGCTGAAATGGTAAGTGTACTTGGAAAGATGGATAGGGTGAAATGGCCTAAACCTATGACGACGCCTATCAATGAGAGAGACACCACAAGATACTGTGACTACCATAAGGACGTCGGCCATCGAACAGAGGATTGTTGGAGGTTCAGAAAAGAAGTAGCCTTCCAACTTAAACACGGTAACTTACAACACCTTCTTAAGAATAATGCTACTAACAATGCAGGTAGAGACCAGAGGCAGAACGCCCCAGCTCAGCCCCCGCAGGTCGTCAAAACGATTAATACAATCATCGGGGGGTCAGCGATATGTGGGATGTCTTACTCTGCTGCAAAGCGACATGCGAGGTTTTTGCCAAAAGAATTAGAGTGGATTAATGGTAATGTAAGTAATGATCAGGTGGTTGAATGTCCAATAACCTTCAACGACGCTGATATTCAGAACGTCCAGATGCATGACGACGCCCTGGTAATATCTTTACTAATAGCTAATTGTCTGACCAAAAGAATTTTAATAGATGCTGGTAGTTCCGTTAATATTATTTACTTGCAAACTGTCAAAGAATTACAATTAGAGTCCCAAATAATTAAGGCTCCAACTGTCTTGGTGTTTGGGAATGGAACGCCAGACAGGACGAATGGAGAAATATCATTGATGACTTTTGCTGCCGGAAGTAATGCTTTAGTTAAGTTTCAGGTAATGGACTGCCCATCCACTTATAATGCTTTGTTAGGACGTCCTTGGATCCATCAGATGAAGGCAGTCCCTTCGACGTTACACCAAGCGATCAAGTTCTCTACACCTTGGGGTGTGAGAGAGATCAAAGGCGATCAGAGGATAGCAAGAGAATGTTACCAAGCAGCATTGAAAGACTTGGAACAGTCTCCTCCATCGGCATAGCAACTACAGGCGTTCATTCCTATGGCTAGCGACAAAGGAGGAAGACGATAATTTAGAAAAATTAATTTTAGATCCTGAAAACCCTGAAAAGTTCTTGTCCATAGGAATGGACCTAGTTCCTGAGGCAAGAAGGGAACTAATTTCTTTTCTAACAAATAACTTAGATTGTTTTGTTTGGTCCTATGATGATATGACAGGTATAAGCCCGGACGTCATTGAACACCAATTGAACGTCGACACACGTTCAAGCCGGTCAGACAGAAAAGACGGAAATTTGCATCAGAGCGGAACAGAATTGTTAATGAGGAGGTTCAGAAATTATTGAAAATTGGGTCTATTAGAGAGGTGAATTATCCAGATTGGCTTGCTAATGTTGTGGTCGTCCCAAAGAAAAACGGTAAGCACAGAGTATGTATCGACTTCACAGACTTGAACAAAGCTTGCCCAAAGGATTCCTTTTCACTGCCACACATTGACAGCCTAGTAGACGCAACATCAGGACATGAACTGTTAATTTTTATGGACGCCTTTTCTGGGTACAATCAGATATTGATGCATCCAAGCGACCAGGAAAAGACTTCGTTTATCACAGATCGTGGAACCTATTGTTATAAGGTAATGCCTTTTGGTTTGAAAAACGCTGGTGCAACATACCAAAGGTTAGTCAATCGTATGTTTGCCGCCCAGCTTGGGAAGACGATGGAAGTTTACATAGACGACATACTAGTCAAGTCTTTAAAAGCGGAAGATCATATTAACCATTTGCAGCAGACGTTCGATCTTCTGAGGAAGTATAACATGAAACTCAACCCTGAAAAGTGCACTTTCGGAGTGCAGTCTGACAGGTTTTTAGGGTACTTGGTGTCAAAGAGAGGGATTGAAGCAAACCCGTCACAAATCAAAGCTGTATTGGACATCCCGTCACCCAGGTGTGTGAAGGACGTCCAGCGCTTGACAGGCAAGATAGCTGCTCTAACTAGATTTATATCTAAGTCTTCTGAAAAGTGTCAACCATTTTTTGATATATTGAAAAAAAACAAGGAGTTTGAATGTAATGGATGCACAAGAGGGGGGGTGAATTGTGCTTCAAAAATAAGTACTCAAATAAAACAACACAAGATTTATACTGGTTCGGTCTACCTGACCTACGTCCAGTCCTCAACCACCCAGGCCGAGAGTTTCACTATAACTCAGGTTTTAAATCGGGTTCACCTGAAACCTTACAACCGCAAGTTTTGCACGGGATCACTTGCAACCTTACAACAAGTTTTACACTGGCTTACTTGTAACCTTTCTAACTAGCTCCCCCTCACACCAAGCAAGGGGTTAACCTTTACACTTAAAGGATTTTGACTAAGTTCTCTCAAAGAACAGATGATGTTACACACTTAAGTACAATAAATGCTCTTATAACACGAAGAGACTTAACTACAAGGAGTACAGAATAAGTAGGTGAAAAGAATCACTCGATGTGTTAAATGCTCTTCGCTTTTCTGGGCAGCTTTGAATGCTTGAAGATGTTCTTAGTTTTCTCGCTCTAACTTTTCTCCAGAATATTCAAAGATAACTGATTTCTCATAAATGAAGTTGAGCTCCCTTATATAGTCTTCAAGCATTTTGACCTCTTGGTAGGTGGGCTAGCCGTTTGAATATGTCCGTTTTTCCCTTGTTACCGTTTGCCCATTAATTGCTTCATCAATGTATAGCAGGGTTGACTTGCTTTATCTCTGAAAAGTAGTCCTGACACCTCTGCTCTGACATAAGCATTCTGACACTGCATCTCTGAACGTTCTGACATTCTGATTGCTTGCGGAAGCAACTTTTCATCCGGAAGCAACCTTACTTAGTGTGCTGCACTTGAACGTTAGTTTAGCAATATAAGCACATAGTCACATGCAGTGGGTGTTCCCTAAGTCTAAGGTGTATTCGGAAGCACTTCTACATCCGGAAGTGATTCTACTTGATGAAGGATCTAGCTCACCATCACTTACTCTCGCTCAGTGTATTTCATTCCAACACTCAGCGCTAGTCACTAAGCTATCGGAAGCACTTTTACTTGACATGGTGAACTCACTGACGCTTAGGGTTATATCTCTTTTATCAGCTTGTGCCAGTCTAAGTCTAACTAGAAGCAATTTTACTTGATGAGGCTGATTTACTGACGCTTGGGATTATATTACCTCCATCAGTCTGTGCCAGTCTAAATCTATCAGGAAGCACTTTTACTTGACGAGATAAACTCACTGACGCTTGGGGTGATATCTATTCTATCAGTCTGCGTCAGTCAAAGTTTAACAGGAAGCAACTTTACTTGACGTTGCGTTTTCACTGACGCTCGGGGTTACATCTAGTTCATCAACCTGCGCTAGTCTAAATCTAACAGGAAGCAATTTCACTTCCGATTGAAACATAACTTAGTCTTAAGGTTTTGTGTACCTAATGCTCATGGACTAAGTTATTTCCCCAGTGATTTACTTGCTGCCGCTGGGGGATGAAAACATTCATCCGCGTGCGCAAGTCCTAATCTATCCGGAAGTAAATCCTCATCCGGAAGCACTCTTACTTGGGATCCTATGTTATCCTATTGCTTCCTAAGCACTTGGTCTAATCCTTTATATTTTAGTCTTCATCAAAACTTAAGATTCTAACATTCTCCCCCTTTTTGATGATGACAAACCTAGTTTTATCAATTGAGTTCATAAGAAAGAATTTAGCAAAAGATTAAAAGCAATAGATAAGGACAAGTAACTTAGACAAAATATTATTGATAAACATAAGTTACAAGTCAGAGTATACTATCAAATAACACTTCGAAGTAAGGAGCATTTACGAGTAAATAACACCAAGCGATTATGAAGGTATGCATGAAAAGAAAAGAGAAGAAAAGAAAAAAAAATGTTCAGGGTCTGTTCAGGGTCTATGTTTCTTTTTCCTCTCCCTCTCCTTTTGTCTCTTCAGCCCGTACTTCATCATGGTCCTTGCTCAGTCGTTCTCTTCGCGAGACATCCTTCGTGTGAACATAGAGTGAACATTACATCTCTCCCCCTTTTGGCATCATCAAAGAGGAAGATGATTCTCGGATTGGTACATTCTGTCCTTAAGCTGCTGGATTTGTTCTCAGTCTAAAGGGAAGCTCTTCCTTTTGTATTTCCGGCAGATTTGATCGCTGCAGCCTCCTCCTTAGGGATGGACTTCCTCTTCTTATCAAGCTTCTCTTGATAAGAATCCACTAACTGTTCTGCCATTCTACCAGATGTTTCAGGTTGACCTTGAATATTTTCATTCTGCCCCGGTGTATCCTGCCCAGAAACTTCATGGTGTTCTTGATGTTCTTTGCGAAGTTCTTCACGATGCCCAGATTTCCCAGAATGTTGAAGGCTTGATTTCCCAGATTTTGACTTGTGTTCTTTAGATGAGGAGGGTTTCTTTGAAATTGGGTTTGTTTCATGGGATTCGGCCATTTTGGTGTGGGTTTGTGATAAAATGCGAAGAAAATGAAGAACATAGAAGAAGATGAAGAGTTTTACATGCAGAGAATTTGTGAATAAAAGTGAAGAGTGAAAGTGAAAATGATGTCCTATATATAGGTACAGTTACTAAGGGTAAAATGGTCATGTTCCTTCATATTTTCACACATTGGGTAGCGTAAACGACTTAAGTTGGAACGACACACCTGATGACACGTGTAGCTTCACATTACCAGAGAAGTCATAACGTCTCTTTTGGGAAGTTGAAGAGTTTTTCTGTAGTGACGTGTTTCTTGACTAGTGCTGGCGCTCTCTTAGCTTGATCATCCAGTGTCAGTGAGCGATCATTCGGAAGTGGTTTTGCTTCCGGTTGCACTTGCTTAAGATTTAACATTGAGTACCTGCAAAAACATATATTGGCACTTCGATGCCTAAGTTAGTATTGCTGTAAGTGATAAACAATCAAGTACAATGAATAGAATTTACACTTCATTTGGGTTTACCATTCCCAAATCACCTCTAATGAAAGTAAATTGATCAAACCCTAGAGGCTTGGTGAAGATGTCAGCAAGCTGTTGTTGTGTGGGGACAAACTGCACCTTGACATCCTTCTTTTGAACATGGTCTCTGATGAAGTGATGTCTGACGTCAATGTGCTTTGTCCTTGTGTGCTGAACTGGATTCTTGGCGAGGCTGATGGTGCTTGTGTTGTCACAGAGGATAGGTGCCTCAGGGAACTCCAAGCCAAGATCTCTCAACTGGTTCTTTAGCCACAGCACTTGAGCGCAACAACTTGCTGCAGCAATATATTCTGCCTCAGTGGATGACAAAGACACACAGGTTTGCTTTTTGCTAGCCCAAGACACCAGACAACCACCAAGAAAGGCGCATTGTCCACTGGTGCTCTTTCTATCTGTCTTATAACCTGCATGGTCAGAGTCAGAGTAAGCCCACAAGAACTCTTGGTTACCTCTGGGGTACCAAAGACCAAGTTCTTGTGTTCCCTCAAGGTATCTCAGAATACGTTTAACACATGTTAAGTGTGATTCCTTGGGGTTGGCTTGAAACCTAGCACACATGCCTACACTAAACTGAATATCAGGCCTGCTCGCCGTTAAGTATAGGAGGGAACCTATCATTCCCCTGTACATGGGCAGGCTGACACATTTACCCTTTGCGTCAGCGTCGAGTGCAGCTGTGGTGCTCATAGGAGTATCATACTCCTTGCATTCATCCATCCCAAACTTTTTGAGTAGTTCTCTGCAGTACTTGGTTTGGGAGATGAAAATTCCGTTCTTCTTTTGTCTAATTTGCAGGCCTAGGAAGAACGTTAGTTCTCCCATCATTGACATCTCAAATTCACCCTGCATAGTCTTAGAGAAATCTTCACAAAGCTTTTCGTTAGTTGCCCCAAATATAATATCATCAACATAAATTTGGACAATTAACATATCTCTATCTTTGTGAAGGATAAACAGTGTATTATCTAATTTGCCCCTTGAGAAACCCTTGCCCAGCAAAAAGCTGCTGAGTCTCTCATACCAAGCTCGAGGAGCTTGTTTCAGGCCATATAAAGCTTTCTTTAATCTATACACATGTTTGGGGTGCTTATGGTCTTCAAAGCCAGGAGGTTGTTCTACATATACCTCTTCTTTAATATAACCATTAAGAAATGCACTCTTTACATCCATTTGATATAATCTAAAACCTTTCATGGATGCAAAGGCTAGAAGAATCCTTATTGCTTCAAGTCTAGCGACTGGAGCAAAAGTTTCTTCATAGTCAATGCCTTCTTCTTGGTTGTATCCTTTGGCTACTAGTCTGGCTTTGTTCTTGGTGATTTGACCTGTCTCATCCAGTTTGTTTTTGAAGACCCACTTGGTCCCCACTATGGATTGATGAGACGGCCTTGGGACTAGTTCCCACACTTGACTTCTCTCAAATTGATTTAGCTCTTCCTGCATGGCAATAATCCAGTCGCAGTCCTCAAGAGCTTGTTCAACTGAAGTTGGTTCGATTTGAGATAGAAATGCTCCAAACTCAACTTCATTTTGAACTTGTCTTCTAGTTCTGACACCAGAAGAAACATCACCAAGCACTTGATCAAGAGGGTGATCCTTGTGATGTCTCCTAGCTATTGGCAACTGTGCCTCCTCAGGCATGGGTTGCACTCTAGGTTCATCACTGAGTTCACCTTCTTCTTTGGGATTGCTTGTTGGTGTTTCTTTTGGTGGTGAGGAAGATGATGATAGTTTTGGAAGATTAAGTGCTTCATCATCTTCTGTGGATTGTCCCCATGTAGGAGTTTCATCAAATACAACATGCATGGATTCTTCTACAGTTTTAGTTCTCATGTTGTATATCCTGTATGCTTTACTCCTAAGGGAATATCCTATGAATATACCTATATCAGCCTTTGGATCAAACTTACCCAAATTTACCTTTCCATTATTATGCACGTAGCATTTTGATCCAAATATTCTGAGGTGGCTGATGTTGGGCTTCCTTCCTTTGTATAGCTCGTATGGAGTCTTATCCAAGCCCTTGCGAACATAAGCTCTGTTGGAGATATAGCAAGCAGTGCTCATAGCGTCCGCCCAGAACACTTGAGAAACCTCTTTCTCGTTCAGCATGCTTCTAGCCATCTCCGTCAGAACCCTGTTCTTTCTTTCGACTACTCCATTTTGTTGAGGAGTCCTCGGAGCTGAGAAGTTATGTTCAATGCCGTTTTGCTCACATAGCTCAGTGAAGCTATGGTTCTCAAACTCTCTTCCATGGTCTGTCCTTATGGCTGTGATTTTGAGCTCCTTCTCATTCTGCACTTTCTTAGCCAGGACAACAAAAGCATCAAAATTATCTTGCTTAGAGGCAAGAAACATAGTCCACGTGAACCTTGAATAGTCATCCACCACCACTAAAGCATATAGGTTTCCACCCAAAATTTTTACTCTCGCTGGCCCAACCAAATCCATGTGGATTAGTTCCAAGGGCCTGCTGGTGGAGACTCTCTTCTTGGTTTTAAACGAAGACTTTGTTTGCTTCCCTCGTTGGCAGGATTCACAAATAAAATCATGCTTAACTTTAAAAGAGGGAATACCTATAGCTAGCTCATTCTTAATTAGCATATCCAATTGAGTAAAATTGACATGAGCTAACCTCTTATGCCAAAGCCAGCTATTCTCGTCACTAGATATTAAACATTTTTCTTCTAACTGTTGACATAAGTCTAAGGTATATAGATTCCCATTCCTATTTGCCTTAATTTTGCATTTTAAGTTGGCCTTATCTATATTTAGATCCTGCTTATCAACTATTAAGCACTCATTTGAATCAAATATTACCCAGTTTCCTCTGTCCGTGCTCTGGCTCACGCTCAGCAGGTTGTGACAGAGACCGTCCACTAGATAGACATCTTTGACTGGTCCAACTTCTCCGACTCCAGTGATCTTACCACTTTGATTTCCTCCAAAGGTCACTGTGGCTCCATCTTTGATCACCAGAGATTTGAACTTGTCTCTGTCTCCAGTCATATGCCTCGAGCATCCGCTATCGATGTACCATTTTCTGTTCTTGGATGCCTTGAGACACACCTGAAATAATCAAGCAAACTTAGGTACTCAACCTCTCTTGGGTCCTCTGTCATTAGTATTTAGAGCCCTTGGTCTAGTTTTGGTCTTACCCTTGGGCTTATGAATATTTGGAGCCTCTGGCCTAGTGCTGGCTCTAGGCTCTTGGGCTTTCCCGATGGAATGATTCCAGGCTCGGGATCCTTGTCCTTTCTTGGTTTCCTTTGCAGGTGGAGGATCCTTTGTAGCCTTGGTTCCTTTAGGGACCCATCTGTAAGAGCTACTAGCTCCATGCTTCTTAGCATTACAGGTGGACGTGGAGTGTCCTTTCCTGTTGCAGTAATTACAGAAGCTAAAGGGTGAGGAGCTATGATTGGTGGCTTTATGGAAGAACTTCAAGTAAGGCTTTACTTTTGGTTCTACCCACCTTTTTACCTTAGGAGTATACCCCAAGCCAGTTCTATCCCTATATGCCCTTTGGTTCATTAAGAGTATATTTAGCATTTCTGAACCATTGGTAAACTTCTGCAGGGCAACTTGCAGTTTGTTATTTTCCTCTGAGATTTTGCTGCAATTAGGGCAGCTCTCAGGTGTTGGGGCATTGGGTTCTACTTGGGAAGACCCCTGGCCATTCACTATCGGAAGTCTTCTAGCTTCCGCTAGTTCCTCACTTAGTGAGTCCACCCTGGACTCAAGTGATTCCTTTTTGGTTTTCAACACCTTATAGGCTTTACATAGTCTAGAGAATTCTTCATGAACCTCATTGTAAGCCTCTTGTAGTTCAGAAAGAGTTACCTCATGTTCCTCGTTGGTGAGGTCAAGATCTGAAGATGCTTCTTCATCCTCTTCTCTGGCTATCAGGCAGAAGTTGGCAGCTTCTTCTTCATCACTTGCTTCCTCATCTGAGCTATTTACCCAAATGGAGGAAACAAGAGCCTTTCTTTTGTCCTTGCTTTTTGACCTCTGCAGGCTGGGACACTCAGCCTTGAAGTGACCAGGCTTATTGCATTAAACACACAGGGACCTTTTCTTTCTTGTATCCCTTTCTCTGGCTGGAATCACCTCTCTGATAGCTTCCCTTCTTTCTGAAGAATTTTCTAAATTTCCTCACCATCATAGTCATCTCCTCATCGTCCATCTCCTCCTCATCATCCTCATCATTGTCATTGTTCTCCTTGCTGGGAGCAACGAGAGCAAGGGTCTTGTTCTTGGATGAGGCTTGAGGAGCTCTCATAGCCAGCAAGGTAGGTTCATATTCAGCAAGAGAGCCAAATAGTGCGGTGATGGAGCTGGTTGATTCTCCTTGCACTTCTTGCAAAATAGTCACTTTGGTGATCCAGTCACCCTTCAAGATCTTTAGAATCTTGCTCACTTGCTCTCTCTCAGGGATATCCTTACCCAGCGTGGCCAAATTGTTGATGAGATGGGTGAACCGAAGCTCCAGCTCTCGGATAGGCTCTGTGGGACTCAGCATGGCAAATTTGTGAAATTCTTCCACCAGCATTTCAACTCGTCTCGCTTTTACTCCCCTGGTTCCAGAGTGTGCAGCCTCAAGAGCCTCCCACATATCTTTTGCATTTTTGTGGTGGCTGATCCTGTGATACTCTTTGGGACTGAGAGCACACTGGATGTAGTGCATGGCCCGATGGTTCATTTGGACTAGGGCATAGTCCTCAGGAGTGTACCTGGCTCGTGCTTTTGCAAATCCATCCTCATCTAGTGGAGTTTGATCCCCTCGTTCTATTACGTCCCAGAGTCTGATTTCAGTTGATTTGATATAAGTCTCCATTTTGAACTTCCAGAATGAATAGTTGTATCCATCGAAGCCTGGGGGCTTGTTGGGTTGAACGGAGACATCTGGTAGAGAATAGTCTGTGTCCATCACTGGATCTTTGCCTTCTGATTTATTGGAATCGAGTGAGAAGGACCTTGCTCTGATACCAAATGAATGTAATGGATGCACAAGAGGGGGGGTGAATTGTGCTTCAAAAATAAGTACTCAAATAAAACAACACAAGATTTATACTGGTTCGGTCTACCTGACCTACGTCCAGTCCTCAACCACTCAGGCCGAGAGTTTCACTATAACTCAGGTTTTAAATCGGGTTCACCTGAAACCTTACAACCGCAAGTTTTGCACGGGATCACTTGCAACCTTACAACAAGTTTTACACTGGCTTACTTGTAACCTTTCTAACTAGCTCCCCCTCACACCAAGCAAGGGGTTAACCTTTACACTTAAAGGATTTTGACTAAGTTCTCTCAAAGAACAGATGGTGTTACACACTTAAGTACAATAAATGCTCTTATAACACGAAGAGACTTAACTACAAGGAGTACAGAATAAGTAGGTGAAAAGAATCACTCGATGTGTTAAATGCTCTTCGCTTTTCTGGTCTCGCTCTAACTTTTCTCCAGAATATTCAAAGATAATTGATTTCTCATAAATGAAGTTGAGCTCCCTTATATAGTCTTCAAGCATTTTGACCTCTTGGTAGGTGGGCTAGCCGTTTGAATATGTCCGTTTTTCCCTTGTTACCGTTTGCCCATTAATTGCTTCATCAATGTATAGCAGGGTTGACTTGATTTATCTCTGAAAAGTAGTCCTGGCACCTCTGCTCTGACATAAGCATTCTGACACTGCATCTCTGAACGTTCTGACATTCTGATTGCTTGCGGAAGCAACTTTTCATCCGGAAGCAACCTTACTTAGTGTGCTGCACTTGAACGTTAGTTTAGCAATATAAGCACATAGTCACATGCAGTGGGTGTTCCCTAAGTCTAAGGTGTATCCGGAAGCACTTCTACATCCGGAAGTGATTCTACTTGATGAAGGATCTAGCTCACCATCACTTACTCTCGCTCAGTGTATTTCATTCCAACACTCAGCGCTAGTCACTAAGCTATCGGAAGCACTTTTACTTGACATGGTGAACTCACTGACGCTTAGGGTTATATCTCTTTTATCAGCTTGTGCCAGTCTAAGTCTAACTGGAAGCAATTTTACTTGATGAGGCTGATTTACTGACGCTTGGGATTATATTACCTCCATCAGTCTGTGCCAGTCTAAATCTATCAGGAAGCACTTTTACTTGACGAGATAAACTCACTGACGCTTGGGGTGATATCTATTCTATCAGTCTGCGTCAGTCAAAGTTTAACAGGAAGCAACTTTACTTGACGTTGCGTTTTCACTGACGCTCGGGGTTACATCTAGTTCATCAACCTGCGCTAGTCTAAATCTAACAGGAAGCAATTTCACTTTCGATTGAAACATAGCTTAGTCTTAAGGTTTTGTGTACCTAATGCTCATGGACTAAGTTATTTCCCCAGTGATTTACTTGCTGCCGCTGGGGGATGAAAACATTCATCCGCGTGCGCAAGTCCTAATCTATCCGGAAGTAAATCCTCATCCGGAAGCACTCTTACTTGGGATCCTATGTTATCCTATTGCTTCCTAAGCACTTGGTCTAATCCTTTATATTTTAGTCTTCATCATAACTTAAGATTCTAACAGAGTTTGTATGGAATGACGCCGCTGAAAAGGCGCTTCAGGATTTGAAAGAATATCTCACGAGCCCCCCTTTGCTTTCTAAGCCAAGTCCAGGTGAAACCTTATATTTATACTTGTCTGTTGCCTCTAATGCTGTGAGTTCAGTGCTTGTTAGGGAAGAAGATAGGCGACAGAGCCCAGTATATTATGTTAGCAGAGCTTTGCTAGATACAGAGACGCGATATTCAATGATGGAAAAACTTGCTTTGGCTCTAGTAGCGTCTTCCAAGAAGTTGAGGCCGTATTTTCAGTGCCACCACCCAATTGTGGTCGTCACGACCTACCCCTTGCAGAATGTCCTCCACAAGCCCGACTTGTCTGGAAGATTGGTGAAATGGGCAATTGAGCTGAGCAAATTTGATATTTCTTATACCACAAGAACAGTTATCAAATCACAAATCCTAGCCGACTTTTTGGCAGAATTTAGCCCTAACCTCCAGGTAACAGCTAACAATGAATCTTTTTCTATTAAGAAACAGGTGAACTTGTCGCCCTGGACCCTCCACGTAGATGGATCTTCCAATGTGAAAGGAAGTGGACTAGGTATCGCACTTGAAACCCCTGACGGTGAACAAATTGTCCAGGCGATAAGATGTGGCTTCAAGGCGACGAATAATGAAGCTGAATATGAAGCCCTCGTAGCTGGACTTAAGCTAGCATCAGAGTTGGGTGCCAAAGTTCTGGAAGTGAAAAGTGATTCGCAGTTAGTTTCAAAACAAATCAATGGTTCTTATCAGGCAAAAGACCAAAGGATGAAGAAATATCTGGATGTAGTGTCTGATTTGACCACGCGATTTGACGCCATGAAGATCACCCAAATAGGTAGGGAAGACAACCGGAAGGCCGACGCCCTTGCCAACATTGGGTCCTCCATAGAAGTTGTGGAGACGAAACAAATCCCATTGTTTTATCTGAAAACACCGGCGATCGAGGTAAATAACCGAATTGTATTGAATAACAGTTTGACATGAGACTGGCGATCCCCTTTGCTTTCATATCTGTTGCAGGGTAAATTACATTCAGATAAGAATGAAGCGCGACGAATAGTTGTTAGAGCTGCCAGATTCACTACTATAGGCGATGATCTTTATAGACGTACTTTCACTGGTGGACCTTTGCTGAAATGTGTCTCTCCGTCTGAGGCAAATTATGTACTAAGAGAAATTCATGAAGGTGATTGTGGAGACCATAGTGGAAGTCGATCATTGATTAGGAAGGTAACCAGAGCAGGTTATTTTTGGCCGACTTTGCAAAAAGATGCAGTAAGTTTGGTGACTAAATGTGAACGCTGCCAAAAATTTTGCACCGTGGCAAGACAACCCCCTGAACAGTTGCATGTAATAGTGCCTTCGTGGCCTTTCCTTAAATGGGGAATGGATATTGTAGGCAAGTTCACCCCAGCACCTGGACGACTAGTCTTCTTGTTGGTCTCCACAGATTATTTCACCAAATGGGTAGAAGCCGTCGTCCTGAGCCAGGTACAAGAACCCCAGGTAATTGATTTTGTTTGGAAGAATATAGTATGTAGATTTGGTCTGCCCCAGGAAATTGTATGTGATAATGGATCTCAGTTTATAAGAAGAAAATTTAGAAAATTTTGTGATAAGTGGCATATTAAACTTAAGTTTTCCACCCCTAGGAATCCACAATCAAACGGGCAGGCTGAAGCTAGTAACAAAACCATAGTGACGTCTTTGAAAAAGAGGTTAGATAAAGCTAAAGGCAGGTGGGCTGAAGAGTTGTCCGCCGTCTTATGGGCGTACCGAACGACGTCTAGGACGTCGAACTGGTGAAACGCCTTTCTCTCTAGTTTATGGATCTGAAGCTATGATACCAGTAGAGATAGGAATTCCATCTTTAAGAAGACAATGGACTAGAGAAGAATCTAACAATGAACATTTAGCCCAAGATTTAGACTTGCTAGATGAACGTAGGGAACAAGCTCTTATTAGAATTGCCGCCTATCAACAAAGGGACAAAATTTTGGAACAAAGGTGTTAAGGAGCGTCATTTCCAAGTAGGAGATTGGGTTCTTCGAAAAATTTTTCCTAATACACCTGAGCACAAAGATGGAAAGTTAAATACCTCATATGAAGGCCCTTATAAGGTGGTCGAAATTGCTGGCCCTGGTGCTTACAAGTTGATTGACGTCCATGGTAAAGACATCCCAAGGAGTTGGAACGTCATCCATCTCAAGAGGTATTATTTCTAAGTTATTTGATTATTTGATTTAAAGAACGATGATATTGACACGATTATTTGAGAAAGAATGTAAATGATGAGAGACGCCTGTAGGCGACGAGCCCAGCTAGAAGACCTAGTGTCTGATGATATGTTTAGCTGTGGTCGTGATAATCTGATGCTACTTAACCCTATTTTTTGAGTTGTTTTGTTGTAAGATGTCAATTCCCAGATAATGTGATGAATTGACGCCAATAGAACTTGATGATAAGACGACGCCAAGACGGCATGATGACATGAAGCCTTAGGAGGATAATGAGATACTTTGGATAACTCAGTGTTTAATGGATGACAAGTTGATGTGAAAAAGATATGTATTACTTGTATTATTTCGAGTGATTTTTATACGATTGATTGATAGCCGACGTTAGACTAATGTTTGATGGTCCCTTGGCAGGGCTGCCGACGTTTGATTAAGGTACGAACATCTATGTACTGATGTATTAAATGATCTTGTTAACCCTAATGATTCTTTTAGTAATTTGTGGGTTTTAAATTTTTAAGGTATCCTTCACACCCTCGTGGGTGTGAACGTTCGATGGAAGAGACATTGACATTACGAGAATTTAACAGAAGAAAACAGAACATGTCAAGATGGAAAGATGAAAAGTATATTATGAACATTAAAAGTCAAAGTTACAAAGTCAGAAATTAAAGCATAAAAAGATTAAGCTTTGTCGCCGCCTGGGTTGCCACTGCCTTGATTGTCGCCCCCTTGATTGTCGCCCTGAGCCCTCATTTCATTGATAGTTTGATTGTCCTCTTGAGAAGGATTGGACTCAGATTCTTCCTCAGGGAAAAGCTGGAAATAGTCATCGATGACATCATCGGGCTACCAGTTTACATGCTCACCGCTCTTGTATTCCTTCATGAGTTCCATCCGAGCGCGGGCATCGACCTCCAGGATATGAGTCTCATAGTTTTCAGCCATTTGACCCATGTCCTTTTCTAGCTTGCGATAGGCAGCCTCCGATTTGTCTATGGCCGACTGGAGAGCTTTAATCTCTTCATCTTTAGCCGACGACTCAGCTCTAGCCTGGTTGATGTAATCCTTAAGATTTTTGACATCCTTGAAGTGCTCAGCCTTTAGTTTCTCGATGGTGGCTTTTAGCTCTTCTTGTTTTTGGTCAGACCGTTTCATTATATCCTCAGCCTTTCTTCTGTCTTCATGAGCTTGTTTTTTGAAGGCGAGGGCCGACTTCAAATCGGCTAAGATTTTCTCTCTGTCGGCTAAAGCTGCGTCCCTTTGGGCGATGATTGTCGCCATGTCATCTTTGTTCTCCTCGGCATGATGGAGAAGAACTTGTAAGGACTAAGAATAGAAAGAGTAAAAGTAGTTAGAGATGTCCAATATTAAGACTGAATACTAGGAATTAACATAGGAATAAGAAAATATACCTTCATCTGATGACGAATAGCCTTTTTGAAAGACTCTTTCCTCCCCAGGGACTCCAAGGCAGCTTTGTCATACTCGAATTCTAATTTATTCAGTTCTGAGTAGACGTCATCCCAACCCTCCTTATTTCTGACAGATGAGTTAGGAGGAAAGGTTAGGGTGACTTCGCCAGAGTCTTCTTTGCCACCCTTGGTTTTGACAGACTTAGAGGACTTGGAAACTCTTGATTTCTTGGCGACTGGCTCTTTGGCGGGCATCTCCGCTGGTCTCTTCCCCAATGAGACGTCTTCTTTATTTTTTGGAGATGTAGCTTTATTGTTTTTTGGCGGATGAGGAGGTCGAGGAGAAGGAGTCGTAGTTGACTCAGGATTTGGAGGAGGGGCGCCACGAGGGTCATGACCTTCTTTCCTTGCTTCGGCGTCATATTCGCCCCTCCTGGCCTTTAGTTTCTCCAATCGCTCAGCCCTTGCTTTCATCAGAGCTTCCTTATTGATTTTTTGCTCTGACGCCTTAGGGATGAGTTTCTTTCCTGGTTGACAAAAAGAATTTAGAGTAAGATAATGGAGACGAAATGATTTGAATCAAATATAGAGTATAGGTGACGAGAAACTTACTATCCATCATGATTTTGAATTTCCTCTGGTCTGCTGGAATTTGGAGAATTTTCTTTATTTTCTTTTTGGTGTCGTTGTTGGAGCGTGGTGAGATTCTCAACTCGTACGCACCTACAAAAAATGTAAAACATTATAAATCAGATAACAAGTGCAATAAGAAAGATATTATTGAGACGACAACTTACTTAAGCGACGCCATATTGGAGACACAAAATCCTTCTGGGCGACAGCTTGGAAGGGCACCATCACAAAACGGGCATCCCATTGACGATCATTGGGTAGAGACCCATGAGTCCAGGACGGTAATCCTTCTCTGGAATGGACGAAAGAATAGACGCCCATTCGAATTTCTTGAAGTTTATAGGAGCCGAATAGATCAAACATATCTAATTCGACCCCTATCTCACTTTGCATCAACTCAGCCATGGCGATAAGACGCCAGGTATGGGGAGAAAGTTGGGAAGGAGAGAGTTCATAGAAGACACATAACTCTAAGGCTATGTTTGGAAGTGGGAAAGGATTGATGTAACGAAAACTCTCAAAACTCAAAGCGATGGTGTCGCTAGATCAAGAGTCGAGAGCTTCCCTGATTTCTGGCAGCCTAAAAGGTACTCTAGGGTCGAAATAGTAAATAGATGGTATTTTAGAGATTTTCAGGAATCTCAAAACTGGCTCTCTAACATCCTTAAGGATGTCAGCCCTAGTCGTCTCTAAACCCCCAGTTTCACAAGCATAGGGAGCGTTTACAATTTGGGGATTAGGATTGGATTTCCTCCCAGAACTAGTAGAGGGTGATGAACCAGCATCGACCCACTCTTGATAGCGACTATCGTAGACCTTCAAATATCTCCCAGAAATTCTGGGTTTCCTAATTTTCCTAATTTCTTTTCCTTTTTTCGACGTATCTACAATATCCACAGGGTTTTCCCTAGAAGTTTCAGTAGTCTCTAAATCAATTATAGTATTGGAATTACTAGGAGAAGACGAAGAACTAGATTGGGCATTTTCACTAGTACGGAATTGATTAGAGGTAGTTTTCTCAGAATCAGACGACGACGACATAACTACGAACTTACTCATGAGAATAGTAAAAAGATAAGATCTTTGGTAAGAGGATACCTTCGAAGAAAATGAGATGATCCGTAGATGTGAGCGAATGAACAAAGTCTTGATTTTTTGAAGTGTTGGAAGAACGGAAAAGAAAGAGCGTTGGCGAAGGAAAATGGGAAAATGAACAGTCGAAATCGAGTATATGCAAACTGTTTGACGTCGTTAAGTTACGGTGTTACTTTAGTGAAACCATCCAGGTCGTTGATTTAAGAGGGAAAATATAAGCGAAGATCTGGGCCGTTGGACGTGGGATAACCGCTACTTCCCAATACTTGATGACATCAGCATTGAGAAGTGGGGGGACTAATGTTATACACCGTTACACCTTAATGGGCCTGAGCCTTATCGGAGGCCCAATAACGAGATAGACGCCCCAATGGCGTCGAGGACAACATCACCAACGGCAGCAGAGACCCAATAACGAGAGAGATGCCCCAAGGGCGTCGAGGATAATATCACCAACGGCAATAAAGCAGAAGCAGAATGACTTAGTCGCCCACCTTTTTCGGAGTAGTCGCCCACCTTTTTCGGAGCACGTGCAACGTCTCTTACCCATAACAGCCGCCTATAATTTCGCAACTACCAAGACGAGGCTTCAACTATAAGAAGATCACGAATTCATTCAAGAACACACAAGCAATTCTCTGCAATCATTCTCTCTCTCTCTCTCTCTCTGTATTCTTCTCTCTAATTATCATTGTACTTTGAGTTTAGTCTTTGTAATCAAAGCATTTACGCCAAATTTGTAACCACCGTTGCCGGTGACCTCATTTATTGTACTTAACCATATTATCAATAAAGAAGCTTTGATTATTCGTTTATATTCTATAGTTCCCCTATATTGTGCATCAACATAAACCAGAGGGGAAAGTTTGATAAAAAGCTGCAGCCATGGGGAAAATTCTGAAACTAGTTACAGAGATGGCCAAATTGCTTACACTTAGATTGGAATAATTAGGTGTAACAATACATGTCAATAACACCCAACAGCAGAGGGTAGAATCTGTCTTGTTAAGTTACAACTTACAACTTACACTAGTCAATAATATTACAAAGGAAAACTACTCCTTGTTGCGTGAAGAGCGCTCCTTCCTTTGGCCTCCAAGAATACGTGAAATTTGCAGACCTCTACTGAATGCTTGGTTGAACAACATTCGAGTCTGAAATTCTGAAACAAAAGGAAACCATGCCAAGAATGCCACTGGAGTGAACAAGAGCAGACCCATCACTATTTCATAACCACGAGCAAGTGTTTTTACGGATCCCCAGAATCCTGCTCGACGAACAACAGGCTTCAATGCCTGCGCAATCTGGTAACAACAATGAGGTCAACACCATCAGCAAACATGGTTTTGAAGTTTACAAGAATTACACCAAAACAAAGATAGAGTGATGAAAAGATATCAACCCCCATTGCCACCATCTTTTGAATAAAATCAACTATCCACTTCCAATGAATCATAGTTGTAATTACAAGTTTCTAACTTATCTATGGACAAAAATGAGGACGGCATTTACCTGGAGCATTCCCCAACCAGTTGGCATGAAAGCAAGAATGCACACAAAAATGTCTCGAAATGTCATATGAGGAAGTGCAATCAAGATGACCAGAATTGAGACAAATGTTAGGAATATCATTCCCTTGATCAGCCGGAAGACAAGTTGAAAATTTGCACTGAATTTACGCCTCCCAACAGATACAGTCTGAGACCCAAGAAACACAGACCAAATTGCAAGGATTTTGTTAGTGTGTTTCATTTTGAATAGCATTGTGTCTGTAATGATAAATAGCAGCAGTAGAATATCACTTTGTCACTAAGTTAAAATTTAAAATTAATGACCATAATTATACACACAGTTAACATGCCCAACAAAGTCACCAACCTTCATCACGAATAAGATCAGAAAGATCACCAACCATGACAGGCCATATACCTGTAGTTATGGAAAGTATATTCAGTCAACATAATAAGAAAGATTTTTTATATTGAAAAAGACATAAAAGAGACTCACCAGAAAACTTTTTGTATGCATCTGCTCCGTAATATGTAAGTGATACACAAGTCCATACTGATAGATGAAAAATCGTAATGATAACAAAATTTCCACAATAATGCCCCGTGTTCCAGAATATTTTAGGTGCTCCTGTTCCTCTTCCCACCAAGATTCCCAACTTTTTTCTGGCGGTACCCCTATACCTCCGATGTTGCTAATCCATTTGTTCCAATCAGTCCAATCATCTACAATTTTTTGCCACTCAAACCCAGAAGGATTAAACAAGAAGGGTGCAAAAAGCCAGGTTCCCACCATGAACCACATTGATATAGTGATGAGGATATAGGCAACAGCACTTCTATAAGAACTACCAAAAATTTCATACACAAGAAGCAAAATCATAAGTTCAATTCCCTTAACAAAGTGACTACGGGAGTAAAGTCTGTAGTTGTCAGCAAATTTGGCATGGAAAACCACAAACCCACGTCCTGTGGGTCGATATTTTGCACCTCCATGAAGTAATGTCCTTCCATAATAATGAGTTTTTGTGCCAAGAGAAAATGTGAAGAATACAGGGGCTAGTTGTAACTGCATCAATATGAACTCACTTAGTGCAGTTCGGAAACCTCTTTCCAAACCAATCTCCATTAGCATGGGCAAGGCCATTAAAAAACCAATCTGAACGAATGACTGAGAAGCAAGAGCTACTTGAAGAGGCTTATTGTCTCGAATGGCTTTCTGTGTACTTAAGCCTTGTTCAAGACCACTTAGAACAAGATAAAGGCGACCATACAGGAATACATATACGGTGAGAACAGTAATCTGTCGATGTCAGAGAGATAAAAGGGTGTTTTCAGAATTGTGATATAAGAACAAGATGACAGTGAAACAATGCAGTTAGCCATGAAAAACATACCAGAGTGCTGAAGTAGAAACCAACTGTAGTGAAATAACAAGACAACATTCTGAAGAAGTCAAAGCGGTGCCCAAGTCGGTACACATCTCTACTAAGTGTTTGTTCTCCATTGCCATTAGCAATCTTAGCTTCAAACATGGAAATCTGATTGAGACCAACATCTCTCCCCTTCCCAACTTGTATGTACTCATGATGGGTAACATTTCCCTCACGGAGGGTAGAGTTGAATCCTGCAAATAACATTTTTGACAAATGAAGTTATAACCAAATACAAGACAAAAATGGAGAGGGATTGGCAATCGCTATACCAGCAAAAATATCTTCACTTAAATTGATAACTTTGGAGGCTTTGCTGACGCCACCTCTTGTAAGGTGGAAGAGCCTATCAAAGATGTCAGGATGACCATAATGGAAGCGAACTCTGCATGGGAAAAAAGAAGTGAACCAGATTATATATCTCCCCTAACTACTAATTTGATGACGACTCAAGTAAAGCCTGGGAAATCCAACCTTCAAAAAATAATTTGTGGAAGAACCATACCACTTAAGTACCAAAAAATACCCATGATTCCAGCAGAGAGTAACTAAATAAATCTATGAAGTTTCAAACCCTTAAACTGAAAAGTAGAGAATTTACTTACTCATTTTTCTATAGTAGATATATAAAGACTGTTAGATAGAGAAAGAGACTAAATAAACAAAAGGGCTCAACTTTATTAATAGACCTAACCATATATTTATACAAGTAGAAGAATCTAGACTAATAATCAAACATAATACCCTAATTAAAAGGGATTCTAATTGATTGAAAGACACATCAAATCTTAAATATTTCCTCATAATTATTTGTCTCCTAATAATCTTCTAACAAAGACATTCTTAAAGGAAACAAAAGACATGACACAGGATGTACAGAACAGAATGAATGTAGAAAAATAAATGAACTCTAGCACTTAAATACTTCCTCAAAGGTTAAACATAAAAAGTTTGAAAGATAACAAAAACAAAACTCCAAATTTCTTATTCTTCATGTCCAGTTTCCTTGTTCATTGCTCTTTCTAACTACCATTTTATTTAACCATAAAGTTGGCCTCCACTTCCTCTAATTTTTAAAACTCAATTTTAGCCGACCTGAGCCACACTTTATGAAATTATGCACATCAATCAGTATATTTCCCAAATCTAAAAAGTAATCACAACTTCCCTGCTTTGTTTACCACCAATATTGCTGCTATAATGACTAATGTCATTTTTACTAAAAGCATGTTAGACATATGTATTGTTAAGAGTATATTTGTAAATAGATAGTACTTAGTAGATGGCATTAATTTGCGCCAAGAGGTAAATGATTTAACATGGTAGATGTGATATATTGTTCACATGACTTATTTGTTGTACACGTGATAACATTGATACATCACATAGTAGAAAGGATTATAATGTGAATACCTCATGCAATACCACCAAATACTCATCACACAATTAGAACTTGCCTATTAGCATGTAGAAACTGAGCCTAGATTATATTGATGGGTATCAATTAGATTTTGGGAGAACACATGGGTCCACAAAATTCAGTTGCTGAGCAGTTAAGATATTATATAGTAAATAGAAATAATATCCCATGATTATAAACATTAGTTTAGGATCTGATTACACCCTTCATTGTAATCCCTGATTGTTGGGCCTCTTATAATTGCTCATAGGTTTATATATACTGTGTAAACTCTACACTCAATATACAATATATTTGTTCATCATTTTTTATAATTTCAATATCTATATAAGGCTTTCAGTCTTTATATTGAATCATATTTACAGTTTGCAGAATACCCAAATACATGAAACATAGACATACTACATTGTAGTTGTAAAATACTTATAACATCTTAAAAGATACAGTAGACTGATAGGGAAACTGAACTACATTATGGTGACTTTCCCGGATATCACACTTCCAATTGTTGTAGTCAGCCAATTCAAGGAATCACCAACTGTTGTATGATACTATATAACAATGGTCACAGATGAATAGTGTTTGTGTGATGTAGACTTTGGTCCAAAGCTACTACCAGGACAACTACTACAGGTTAGTGTTTTTGAAGGTGGACATTTAAAACCTTGTAGTAAAAAGCAAGCCATGGTATGCTGGTTCAACACAGAAGCAGAATATAAAATATGGGACAATAAATGTGCCCCATTTGAGGATGTATCAGTTATTAAGGAAGCTGGCGTCAAGACATTGTTATTAACAAAGGTGTGGTGTGATATTCAAGTGGCCCTACACATAACTTTAAACTCGATGTTCCAGGAACGAATAAAACACATTGAGATTAATGGTCATTTTGTCTAGGATAAGCTCAAGGAGAAACTTATCTACATGACATGTGCAGCATGATGATCAACTGAATGACCTACTCATCAAAGCACTACTAAGACTCGAGTTGACTATCTAGCAACAAGTTCAGCATTACTAATGACTAACATATATGTTCCAACTTGAGGGGAAATGTTGACAATACCTCAATTCTTGAAACAAACATACACAAGTGGGGTTGTACATTTCTGTAAGAGCACGAATAGATGAATAAATTGAATTCTTCTACTTCCTATAAATCATCCATTTACTTCTCTTAATTTAGAATCTCGAGATTTCATGTTAGTAATAGGGAGTTTGGTCCTCTCCATACGGACTAAAAATTTAGTTACCTGATCCCTTATATTTTTTTTCATATTCACCATTCTTCAGTCTACACATCATATGAAGTATCAGAATCCTCTAGTCCATAATTAACACCCCAAAACCTCAACTACGACTTTGTTAACCCAACCAAAAGATCATAGAGCTCAGCAATCATCATCATGGCTTCAATATTAAAAGCTTTTCATAGGTTTAGCTGCTTTGGTTAAAACAGACAGTTAGATGAGGAAATATGATGCAGTCAAATCATGACATGATCCCTTCTTGTTTACGAAAGCACTGTAGCCGTGTTTTCTAGTTACTTTATATTTATGCAGATGTGGAGAAAATGTTTTTTGAAACTTGTAGAAAACTTGCCTGGCACATAAGTGAATTGCCTATTACGGTTCTGATTCTTTTAATTCGTAAACATGGATGAAAAACAACATGGACACCACAGCTTGCAAAAATGTTCATAAATTTGGCAATAAAAAAAACCTGCCTTACACAATGAACCGAGGATAATTTTACATCACTAAGAAAGTATCTGGTTATCATCAAACTAGAAAAGTTTAAGACTTTGTCCAGGTAGACAATGTCTCAGATAGCACACTCAACCAAAACAAAGGTCACATTAATTAGCTGCACAAGAATATTCAATATTTCTATTATCCTAGGAGAACTTACTTCAAAGGATTAGCCAGTAGCCTCTGACCAATAGTCACAAAACTGGTCTCCTGATTTGACATGAACCAAGCTAGAGAAGAAACACTGAAAACTCAAAGAAAAACAGTAACCAGAAAAAATTCAGAAAACAGCAAAATAATACTCCCTCCGGTCCTAAATATAAGACCTAATTGACTTTTTTGAAAAATCATAAAAAACAGCAAATTAAGTTAATTATAAATTGATTTACCTAATTTTTTCCTTTAAACTAATTTATTTTACTTATAAACTAATGGATAATCTAAAAATATATCAAATATGTCATGATTTGATAGACTATTTTGCAACCTTAACTTCTCCAAAAAAAAGTTATCTAGGTCCTATATTTAGGACCGGAGGTAGTATATGATAGCATAAAAACATATAAATTAAGCAGACCTGCCAGTAAATATATGCTCCCTAAGTCCAAGAATACTTGGGTATCTTACACCATCATGTTTCGTCAGAAACTCTTGCAGCAGATTTCTCATTTTCAAAGCTTCTTCCATATAATTATCCTATAGAAATGGAGAACTTAGAAATGGCACGAAACTTGAAATGAGGTCCATTTTCACATGACATTTTACCTGGTTCATATCTATTGTCTGTAAGCCTTCACCGCGTGAAAAAATAATGGCATGATTTTGATTTTCAGGCTTACCCTCGCCCAAAATAGCCGGTCCAGGAAGCTTTATTTTATATATGACCTGATTAATCATTTGATAAGCACATAATTCGAAACTAATAAATGAAATACAAAAATAGAAAACTACTTCATGGAAAACTGCATATTGCATTGTAGAATAGCAAGTCTGGCAATTAAGCGTAAATTAGTTTGTTGATTAATAAGAATTATGATTGTAAATGAACACAAGGGCTCACTAACTAATCTGGACCACAAGGTGCGGATATTAGACAACTCATGTCAAGGACCTCAAAATTCTATAAATGTGATTGATGCATTACAGAGGGCTTGTGGCTACAAAAGATTGCAGATAAAAAATCTTGAGTATAAACGACTGGTCATCCTCCACATGAAAACCTCCAAATCAATGTACAATAAAAATAAACCTGATGAATCTTCAGCTGACAAAACCCTGCTACACGCAGAGGGATTGCCCATGACTTACAAAAGTATTATATCATCAGCAAAAAGCAATCACATAGGTACCTCTTCTTTAATACTTTTAGTTGAAAAATCTCCCACCAAGTTAAATAAATATGAGCTTAAAATTGATCCTGATGTAGGCCAATCCTTAGTCAACACTTCATCATACATATCTTGTATAGCTTGAATATATGTTACACACACTCCTTTCTTTTCAAAGGCTATCCAAAGTACGTCTCTTGGTACCCTATCATATGCTTTTTTAAAATCAATGAAAACCATATGTAAGTTTGTTCTTCTACTTTGATATTTTTTCATCATCCCTCTTAATAAATAAATTGTCTCTTAATAAATAAGATGGTTGCATTCACGTAATATTTAACGTTAGAACTCCTAGTTGGAATTAGTCCAACCCCAAATATTGGATCAAAAATTCATTCATATGATTGACTTATCACAATAAAAATCAGTTACCTGGTCCAAATATTGAACAGGCTCAGATGAATTGCTAGATTTTGGCATAGCCTTTACCAAGCAAGAGTAATAAACCTTGTTGATCTTTTTTGGCCGCTCTTTGCTAGGTTCTTCTACTTCATCAATGTACGCCACTCGAAGAGAAGGATATCTGCCAAATTATATTATGTGAACTCAACTAATAAATTACGCACATATCAGGGTAAGAATTATTTTGGCCAAACAAAGGAAATAACTAGCAAGGCTTGAAACCTACATTGTCATAAGCCTCAATATGTCTTGTGCACGAGCAGCACCAGATCGCTTGTCAATACCATATTGCTGGCAGGATACCACGTAACTAAATTTCATATCAGCTACTGCCTGACACTGTGTCCATAGGGACCTTTCACCCCTTGAGTTATCATCCAAACTTTCTAATGCTTTATATCCTTCCATTAAATCTACATTCACAAAATCCCGGCCTTCAAATTTAAAATCTCACATGGTCATGCAAACCAAGTTTCATTGGCTTACGAATTTGTAAATAAAATTACAAGTAAAGCAAATGAAACTAGTAATTTTTTTCCAGGAATTAGTTCCAACAAAAGGACAAATCACCTTCATCTTTGGCCATATCAAGAAAAGCCTGAAGCTCCAAAGCTTTTCTATAGTACATCATGCCTCTCACTAAATAGAAAATATACAAGTCACTATGAAGATGAAAAGACCACTTTAAATGTTAATGATTGAAGAGAAGAACTATTTCATACACATGTGCATATTTTAAATGTGGAAACTAAGAAGAGAGAAGCAGTAACCAGTTTTAGTCAAAGTTTGGCCCCTATATGACGCCCAAAGTCTAAGTTCTTCTTCTAACTCATCATTTCCTCTGAGATGCTCCTCAATTTTACATTTAACTCTCTCAAGAAAGTTGTTCCATTCATCTGTATACCAATAACAAAATTAGGTAAACCTCAAATGCATTCATAACTATGATTTTATCAACTTCATAGCTTAATAATCACAGAGGTTCGTGGGTAATTGACAACCTGGGAAAATCTTTTGTAAGTAGAAAAGTATTGAAACACCGTCTTCATTTTCTGATTCCAACTCACGCAAGGAGAATAGAACCTCCTCTGTGTAATATGGTGTTAAAACCCTGAAAACAAAGTCCAATAGGAGGGAGGGAACAGTCACAGAATGAAATAAAAATTTGTAAGGGAAAAAAATTCCCCAAGAATTGCAACAAGCTGAAGCTTCAATAACAAAGTATTTTCTTCCTTGGCTGAGAGACTTTGATTCCAATAAGTTTCTTACCCTATCAGATGCAACTACACTACAAGATTAAGATTATCCTCACTTACACAGAATTGTGGCTGATCAGAATTATCAACTTAAAATAGTCTGGAAAAAAATGTTATCAACTTAACAATTTTCTCACCTAAAGACCATAGCTTAGAATCACAAAATTTCCCCAAACAAACAGAGGGGACTGACTATGTATATTGTATGAAGATATTGTGCCATACTATTTCTGCATCTTCAGTCACTAGGACTGTACAGAAAGGTAGTAGTCACATATTGAAAAGCAGAATATTCTGAGGAATATTAGTTTTAACACATCCACACTCAAAATACAGAATCAGTAACACTAAGAAACAAGAATCTTACGAGAATGAAAGCATATTCCGAACTTTAGGAGCTGGAGGCATGTCCATAAACAGGGAATTTGAAAAGAAAGAAATACGCCTTCTTGCTTCCAAGTTAGATGGTACATCCATGGCAGATTCTTTTGTGGTAAGCAGTAAATAAAGTCGTTTAATCTGCAAATGAAAGCAAATAAAAATTCAGTCGGAATTACTTCACTACCAAAGTTATTGTCATAACCTCAATTATTTCAGAGAAAGACCTTCTCTGTCCATGCTTCAGTAAGTGGTTCAATTGGAAACCTGATAGCTCCTTCAGATGCAAACAACTGCTGGTCTTGTCGCTCCAGGGGAAGCAACCCTTCATGCCCAGATCCGCCATGGATTGAATCTACTACACTATATAAGGAAAATGATAGTACTTTAATGAAGGATAGGGAGGAAATGCCATTTCTTTTGGCATAAGCATCCACGTATGCATTACCTGAATATGTGATCTTCCATCATAATATCTCTTGTAACCACCTCCAGCATGTCCTGGAATAGAATCACAACTTGATCCCTTTCATTTGGATTGTTATTCAACTGCAACAATTTAAATGGCTCGTTAAAATTTTGACAAGAAAATATAAAATGAGCTTATAGGCATAAAAATGCCGAAACACACCAAATATTTAATTAGATCGACAAACTGCTGATATAGGCTAGGAAGAGCACTCATCCTAAATTCACTTATAAGGTCACCCGCATCTATGTGACTGTCAACCTCAGTGAACAATTTTTCTATAACCCTGAAATGAGAGAAGCCAGTTGAGTTTTCAGAAATTAAAAACATGTTCATTGTAGAAGAGATGCAGAATAAATTAGGAGAAAGTAAGTTGTTTCCATGACATTTTATCAACAAACCAACCGTCAGTGCTAATGAAAAAATATTTGTATAAATATGGCTGATAAAAGTTCAAACCATTTGCACATACAACATCGAAATTTCTAAAAACTTACTCTTTCTCTTGTACACCTTGAACCAAGATCTTAATAATGCTCTTAAATGAAGCGTATAAATATGGCACTGATAAAATTTCAAACTATTTGCACAAACAACATCGAAATTTCTAAAAACTTACTCTTTCTCTTGTCCACCTTGAACCAAGGACTTAATAATGCTCTTAAATGAAGCGTAACACTCACGGACAGCACAGGACATATAGTTGTCGGCCTCAATTCTTTTTTTCAGCTCCCGATCCTTTCCATTGCTGTCCTTAGCCATATCTAATGCAATAGGAATCTGTAGAGCAGCCATAATGTTACTAAATCGAACAAGCAGGAGGCAAATGTCAAAAGAGCTTAAGTAAAAAACCTTGCTGGCAAGTAAAAATGGAGGCCACTGTATAAGATCCAACTCTCGGTCAGCCCAATAAGGTACAAGCAAAAGGTCCATTTCCCTAAACATTACCCTCAAAATCAGCAAGCAAAGGAAAATATATAAACTGATATATGTAGACATGTGTGCGCGTGAGAGAGCAGATTCACTCAAGATCAAAAATCATACATTTACCCATCATATTACCTATCACTAATAAGGTCTTCCTCTCTAAAGCTCGTGATTATTTGGTTCCACAATTGAGCAAATCTTGCAGCTTCTTTTTCTTTGTTTGATGGGATCTGTAAAATAAACCAAATCAATCTAATTTTAAGCAACACACTAGTTACTGATTATAAGTTCAAGAGAGCAGACAATTACATCAGCAAATCGGCGAGATAAAGTGGCCTTCAATCCTTTTTTCCTTGGCTCATTCTTCTCTTCAGGGATGAGGCAGGCATTGAAGGCACCAGGCAAAGATTGAAAGCGAGATCTAAGCATTCCTAGTGTTCTAATCTGAAACCAGCAAAATAGTTGATTTGATGTAACTGCCAAGACAAGAAAAGAAACCCAAAGCAAAGAAAGCAATGAAAATAGTTTAGTTAGAGGCATGCTAGTAATGAAAGTAGCCATCAATTGAACAAGAGAATGGCATAGTACTATAGCTGTAATAGGAACGTGTCATGAGCATAAATACTAATTATACGAACACCGATACGGGTAAATTCCAATAAAATGACCTGAGGATCATGTTAGTACAGACATAGAAACCATCAAACAAACAAAGAAATAAAACGATAGAGACAAAAACTTGATCATCCACATATTTCCAATACAGTGTGTAATGCAATTTACAAGAGATAAATTCAGGTTCAAATGCTACTTGCTATATATTGATAGTATTTTTTTGATCAGGAATACATTGATAGTATCAAACATACAATTTGTAAAGGTTTAGATTTACAAGCATAATTTGCATGAAACACCCATGAATTCATTAATCAAGAACCGTGAGTCTACAAACCTCTCCAAGGCGACGGAATGCACCATAAATACCACCAAATAAGGTAGAGAATATTGCGTACCAAATTTGGGTGTCCATGAAGTATACCTATAAGAAAAACAAAGGAATTATTTCCATACAATATTCAAAATGTGGATAAATTAGATTATGAGCCCATACCAGAATAATTGGAGCCCAAAGAGCAATCACAACACCAATATTATTCCTGGCTGCAAACAAACAGTAACTTAATTTAGGCTTTCAAGAATACAGAAATGTATACGAACCAAACCAGAGTGTTCAAGCAACCTACCACGAGGAAAGAATTCATGCCACCGGAAATTTGTGATTCTAACCCTCATTATGTCTTTTGTGGGTTCAATCAAAGGTTTTATCTACATCAAAATTTAAATGTCAGCATAAATAAAACCAACCACAGAAAGGAAACATACATAAAAATTTTTCTACATGAAAACTTCAGTTAATGTAGAAACATTTCAACAGAAAACAACCACAACCCAATCACAGTATTTTTACAAGGGTCTGCTTTCAAAAGGAAAAAAAATTATGAAAAATACTCAACCCTATTAATGTGCAGCATTGTTAAAGCACGGAAAAGCATATCATATAATAATTGGTCATCTGGAAGTAATAAAAACCGAGTAAGAATGAAGAAGCAACACCTCTATATAGTAACTGAAAGCCAACTTTGTAATAATAAGGAGGACCCAGAACATTGTATACCTAAAAGGGCAAAAAATGACAAAATGTGATCAGAAGAACTAAAAAGGTTAAATATTATTACCAAAATCTAGTTTCCAACTCATGTTCTTACTTGAAAAGTGAAAATGTGCTCTCATGCATTCCCCTACCAACATACAGACGAGGCTGCAAAAGAAAGCAATCATTAACATCAAGTTGGGGCCTCATACTAAAATGGAATCAGCAAAAACACATGCACAGTGAACCTAAAACGTGTGTGCATGCGTCACACACACATCAGTGCATGGTGTGATCATACAGAAAGCTTCAGAAAAATTTAGTTTTCATTCTGCTGACCTGTGACCACCACATCAGTAGCATCACAATCTTATAGTTTGACCTCTCAAGAAACCGGCGAATGAATGGGAACAAAAACAATACAGCAGCAAGCATATTTGGTGACAGGTAAGCAACCACAGCCAAAAAAAACAATGACGGTGCACTTGAATTGCTTCCAAACCAACTTTGTATGGTTTGGGCAAATCCAGGAGGATTATCCCAACTATACGCATAAGTAACTGATAGGACAACCACCCATGCTGCAGCTGAGAAAACTTTAAGAATATATCTTAATTTGACATGGATTGACATACTCCGTTGTGCTTTCCAACTGAGGATTACATCCAAAATAGCTGTACATAAGAACACAAAAAGTAAAACCCCATAAGAAACTTCCCCTTCATGAGAAATGAAACACTAATTCTACATATGATTGTTTCATAGAAAATAATATACTATCATGGATCAATGTCACACTAGCCAAGTTAATACAATAATCAGGTAGTTGATATTCTCACTTAAGTATTATACGGCCGCACCATGGCCACACAATTCATGCATTTGTAACAAGCTTGGTGCATAAGG
This sequence comes from Mimosa pudica, assembly GCA_029929735.1. Lineage (NCBI taxonomy): Eukaryota > Viridiplantae > Streptophyta > Magnoliopsida > Fabales > Fabaceae > Mimosa > Mimosa pudica. The sequence continues at coordinate 185,155 of JAKELP010000047.1, read as the reverse complement.
AGGAATGATGAACGAAATTGTAATAGGACTGCCTGAAAATTAGGAAAATTTAGGTTCACATTCTTTCATTAGTAGCTTCCAATTATGTATCTGGCAGAATTACCATTCTTCAGTAATGAAGAACGCTAAGATACTCAAAATTCACTAACAAGATTTCACAGCCAGACTAAGAAATACCATTCTTCTAAGATAAATAAACAGAAAAGAATGATCGATTCATTAAGGACCATGATAAAAAAATTTGAAAAGGATCAAGGGAGAGTTTCAGCCTGTAATCTCCCCATATCACGCAAGTGAATGTTTTCAGAAGTCAAGCATATTTGTTCCCACCCAGATAGTGCTACTCAAGCCACCCAGTCTATTGCTGCCAAGTGGAATAAGCAAAATGGCATGCATAAAGTCATTGAGTTTATCAACAACTAACTCTCCAAACGCACCATACCATCCATGGATGAACAGCCATGTTACAAAACAAACCAAATCAACTCAACAGACTTTGAAATTGGACCAATAACAGAACAAGCAATGCAAAAATTGGTGTGATCATTGCTGCGAAAGAGATCAACTAAAGCTTGTCCGACACTCCCAAGGAAAGTCAGCTACTTGGGAAAACACACCAAAAATGAATGCTAAAGATACATATCAGACACTTTTGATTTTTTCCATGAATCCTCTCTCTTCAATTATAAGCAATGTGGCACCAATTTAGATATGCCTTTCAGCATGACAAAATACACACAGGGAAGCAACCAATATTTGAAAATCTAAAGCACAATAATAGGAATGAGTGTTTGTGTGTGTGCGTGTGGGCGCACGCATAAATGTATAACCAGCTTAACAAAAATGTGAATTTAGTCATAACTAGCCCATAAATTTAAGCATAATGATGAAACAAACTAGTATAAAAAATTGTCCATAACGATAAGCACAATCTGCAGTTAATATTTATATCGCCATCTGCATCGCTATAATTTGCAGTTCAAAGCATTACGTAGTTCCATCTCATTTTAGCATCTCCTATAAGCTGTTACGAATGTGGTTCACCTATAGCCAAATTAACAACTTAAACATCTCCAACCCCATCAAGTGGCTCCCTAGTATATTCAGTACATCTTTCCTATTTTATTTTTTCTAGGGTTAAAGGGACAAATAGAGAGTTTGCATGGTACTTTAAATTGGTGAGACACCAAATCTACCAAAAAGATTATTTCGTTTAGAGTCAAAAACACAAAATAAAATTAGTAAATCAAAATATCAAATGGCCTATAACAGAGGTAGAAGAAACTAGTATATTACAACTTCATAAAACAAAATAATGCACAAGGTCAAATACTCTAGCATCTACTAGTTACTTAATGTTGAAAACTAAAAGGGTTTCAGAAAATAAAAGTCTTCATATTATTTCATTGATGTGCTTACATACTTATAATATAAAAGTTTCCTAAAAACAATAAACTTCTCCTACAAGTTTACCTAAATAAAACTCCTAATAAAACATAATATTCTTATTCTCTAAGTATTTCCTAATACTATAATTATTTCCTAATACTCTTCTAACACTCCCCCTCAAGTTGGAACATCCAACTTGTTACAAAGATAATCCCAAAAACAAACAAAACTCAACACTCAGCAACAAATCAGTGAACTTGATGCAAAACCCAAAGATGAAATCTGAAATCCAAAAAATGCTAACACAGAGCAACCAAAACATGCCAAACAGGCACCAAACAGGAGTTCATCCCAACACGAAACCCGAATGCAATCTCCACTATGATCCACCGGAACGGGATGACAACTCCAAACTAGAGCTCGTCCCAACACAAACCCGAATGCAATCACCACTGAGATCCACCGGAACGGGATGACAACTCCAAAATACCGAATTCAAACCACGAAAGGAAATAGCATCAAGATCACACACTCAATATCACAAGAGGCACAAACCAACACCCAAAAATCTGAAACAACTAGAATCTGGAACCACAAGATCCAAGAGCACCTTTTTTTTCTTTTTCTTTTTCCTCATTGAACACAAGAAGACAATTCAAAAAACCAAATAAAATTCCAACAAGACAACAAAATAGCTTCACCAGAAGCTACCAAGAACCAGATCAAGGTCAGGAAAGGACGCAGGACGATCGCAAGCGAAAAACTGAAGATCCCGGCGGAAAACGGCGGCGGCGCGTGGGCGAGTGGCTGCGGCGCGTGGGGACACGACGGTGGCGCGTGGAAGCGAGTGAAGCTGCGGAAGGAGGTCGGACCACTTGGGGAATGTTCGCCGGTTCCTTCCGACTCTGTTGGGATGGCGCGTGGCTCAAGACGAGGGCTGGAAGAACGCGAAACAGACTGAAACACCTCTGGTACTGTTCACGTGAACAGTACTCCAAACCCGGAAGACCAGAAACGAACTAGGGCGGTCAGAAAGAGAGCCTATGCTCTGATACCATGTTGAAAACTAAAAGGGTTTCAGAAAATAAAAGTCTTCATATTATTTCATTGATGTGCTTACATACTTATAATATAAAAGTTTCCTAAAAACAATAAACTTCTCCTACAAGTTTACCTAAATAAAACTCCTAATAAAACATAATATTCTTATTCTCTAAGTATTTCCTAATACTATAATTATTTCCTAATACTCTTCTAACACTTAAGAAATATATTCGATAGCAAAAATTAAGGGTTACCTTGCCCAAGCTTTAATATAGCAGCTGTAATAAACACACTCAACACTTTCTTGAACACCTCCATTTTAAAGATCACATTTGGGTCCCCATCGCCATTCCAAGCAACAATAATCATAGCCTAAAGACAAACCAATTACTTAAAAAATAGAACTTATTGAGTGAAATATTAAGGACTAGCACATCATGGCACATGCAAGAAGGGGAAAATTGCTATTACCTGCAAGCATAGTATAAAAAAACCCCACATCCTGTCAAAGCTTCTGAAACCATGCCAAAATGACCTGATTTCTACAAAATTGACCTTTCCAACCCATATATCCCTGCTAGGTGGCTTATTATCCTGAAATTGAGATATGACAATGCCTAAGATTATGGAATATTGAATGTATGGTAAAACAGTTGGTTGAAGTACAAAACTTAATGGCAAAGCCGATCAACTGAAAATACTGATTACACGAGTTTCTATGGAAACAAAAATGACAGAATAATCCGATGAATACTTCATTGATATAATATCATATTTATAATACAAAATCTTCCTAAAAGATAATAAACTTCTACAAGTTTACCTAATAATAATTCCAAATAATAACATAGTATTCTTCTACTTTAAATATTTCCTAATACTATAATTCATAATTACAACTAAGATATAAAAATATTCTACTAATACAAAATAGAAAATATTAACATTATTTTCATAATTTCCCACACTTTCATGCCAATCACACAACAACAATAACAAGTCTTATTCCAATGAGTAAAATTTGGCTATCATGTGACATCAGTAGAACATCAACAATTCACGCTTCAAATACACCATTCCTTAAGAGATCCCATTCACTAACTTCCTCGACATCTTGATCTACCTCTACACTTTTTAACAAAGCTTAAAGCCATCTATTCTAACCCTCCTCAATGGAGCTTCTAGACCTTTGCACAATTTTTCCCTTTATAATATAATCCTTATAGATCGTCTTATACGTCCCCATATGATCGAGCATAAATTTGTCCACGTTATTCTCAAGGTTCACTTTATTCATATGCTTAACCACATACTTATACAAGAAAATAGAAGGATCTAGACTAATTACTAAAAAAATGATATCTCAAATAATATTCTAATATCTCTACTAATAATAATCCTGATTTGATTGAGAATAAAATATTTCCTAAACATTAACTATTTCCTAATCAATCTAACATAGTACAGATAAGGTCAACAATTATTTTTGAAAACAGAAGAGTAATGGATAATCAACCAATACATCATGCATATTACACTATTCACTGTTGAACAACTAGCATATGAGAATGAGCCACTTCTCCTTCACATGATATATATTATACTTCTATGAATAAGCAAAATGCATCTAGGATGACTTTTTGGTGATGCATCTACGAGAACTTTTTGGTGAACACTAGGGATAAAACCTTTTAATCTGAATCATCATATGCTATTTAATCATTATAAAAGCATAAGGGACAATGGAATCGACATAAAAAGGAAAACAAGATATAGGCACCACAAATGCTAGTTTTTTTACCATAACGACAAATGCTAGTAAAAAACAAAAATTGGGAGAATTTCTGTTGATCAAAATATGAAGAATTGAAAACACTAAAGCATGATTTATTGAAGGATAACAAATCCTCCTAAAAATGGAAAAAATAAAAAGTTTTTTCAAGAAAAAGCACGAGGCAAGTTAGTTAATAGTTGGCAATGGTTGTTGGGAATCAAGCAAGCCTAAGACTAGGAAGAATTCCAACTATAGATCAATCCAAAATAAAAAGGGAGCACATGAATTATAAACAAACCCATAAATCTAATGCCTAAGAGGCCTAAAAAGACCTAATAGATCATTGAAAGTATAACACTACAAGGCCTCAAATCATCTTTGTTTCCACTTTCCTTTGGACAATGGCCCAAACATAAGGCACTAGTAGCTGGAGAGTAAATAAGTTAAGCCACTAGTAACTGGAGAGTAAATAATTTCTAACCTATTTAGCCATGTGTTAAGAGGGATTTGGCTTGGATAGATGATGAATTTCAAGTTTTTTTTTTCTTCTTCTATGTCCACTACTTTCCATTCATTCAACCATGGCTCACAAGCTTACTCTAAGTTATTTTCCATTAGTAGATTACTTATCTTAAAGCACAACCTGTCAACTTAACTGAAGACGTTAAGATATTTAGTCAAACCCACAAATAACGTTATATAATGTCCAACAAAAGTGAGCTTAAGTGACTCAAATATGACAATGCAATGTAGCCGTGTGCACACTGTTTGAACAGGTATTTATCAAACAACCCAAAGCACAACAAAAATGGATGCCAAGAATCAAAAATTTTAAAGAAAGCATTTAGCAGAATGGCCAATCTATTCTACCACTGTCCACAAAAGAAAGCATCATTTCCATCACGATTTGAAAGAATTACAGCCAAACTAGACTGACAGCTAAACACATTACTGACAGCATGCACATGTATATAGACATCCACAAAAGACCCCGAGGCAATTACGTGTAATGAAATTCCATAATGCAACAATACAATAAGTGAACAAAATTGAGAGAAACTGTTAACAACTCCCTACATTTGACTTGTCAAAAGAAAGTGGCTCATCTGGCAGAGAGAAGAAATCAGCATCAGCACGCATAGGCCATCCCAACCGAAAACAATCAACTGACCTACAATTGTAGCATTCAAACTCAATCATGAAAAATATAGTAACAATAAATGGGATGCAATACAAAATCTAGACAAATTATACCAGAAATATTCATTTAAATCATCATAATTCCTCCATTGTGAATGCTTTGACCTTCCCTTTTGGCTTCGTTTAGCTTCCTTTTGAACAAATGAAATAGAAAACTTATTGAGAGATTATAAAATTAAGAATTGAGGAGGAAATTGAATCACACAACCTCATGCTAGTGTGGATTTTCAACAGTTAGAAAAAGAAAAGGAGAAACAAGGCTGTAATTAACAGCCACAGCAAGCACCTCAGCAATCACATTATAGATGGGAGTGACAACTTTCTTCAAGAAAGCCTCCTCTTCACCTCCATATGCTGGCTTGACATTTTCTCCTGTCATTGGACTAACATTCCCAGCAAGCATGCCATACAGCTCAAAAGCCATCTACATGAAATAAGAGCCAACTAACATGATGGGTAGCAATAGCAATATAACAATGCATCAAAAGCTAATGGTGATAAAAAAAAGCAAATACCTATAGCAATGCAAAAGGTCTTTGACAACAAATCACTTATTAAAAGAATACAAAAATCTAGTCATTGAACAAAATTTCAACTTGCAACACTTCCGAATTAGTTTGCAAGTTGTAGAGTGAAAGACGTATACAAGTTGCAATGAAAACAGCCAAAAAAACAGAATGTAAAAGCAGATATTTAAACTAATTTTGTCTCAAGATGGAGTTTATTTGCACTTATTGTAGTTTCAGATGACAGGAAAGTTCTTTGGGAAAAATCAACCTTCATCCTTTATTAACAACACAAGCTCCCTTCAAATATTCTTAAGTTTCTTTTGACCACTTGTAGTTTCAAATGACAACACATCATTCACGTTAATGGTAAATATGAAATGGAAACAATAGCAAATAATCCATCTATTGATAGAATTGGAAGGTCACAAATGCGAAGAACACGCCTAAACAATGGAAGGGATAACCCAATCGGTCTAATGAGGGATCAGCATAGACGTTCAAAAACAGCATAATAAAATTGATGGTAACTTGTCACCCATTCTATTCAAAAAGACCACTCCATCAAATGATTATCAATCATATATTAGTTTAGAAAAGAAAACATACATGGTGATAGATGTAGCAAAGGCATTCTGGCATGAATCGCAAGTTGGCAGCTTCACCCCATATCAAAAGATACAGACCCATGTATAAAAGTTTGCGCTGTTGGACTTCTTGCTGTATAGTTGGTAACCTGCAACATACCACAAGGCATAATTCTTGTAATACTGAATGAATGAATTAATTAATTAATTAATTAATTTCTTTAAAAGGTCAGCAAGAAAGCAGTTAGGGTATCGTTAAGCAAGAGAACAGGGATCCTCACCAAAGGCTACTTTTTCTACCCAAATACTTGCACCATTTTTTGTAGTTTTTGAAGAGTTTTTTCATGACATCTGTCAGCGCACGGTCATCCAACTAAGCAAGTAACGTGATACAAGTCAAAATCGAATCCAGCCAAATCAGAAAACTCATCATAGGAAATATTATTCATACACAAATAAAAAATCCTCATAATAATTTAGAAGCAACATATGCATGGTGCCCAACTACATAACCCAAAAAAAGGACAGAAGGCAGCCCTAACAGATGAAAGTAACAATTTACCACAAAACTATCACTAAAAAAAATAACAGCTCACGGCAATGATGCCAAATTAAACATCTCGAAAAATGCTTTATTCAAAATCAACACCCCTCAAATCTTCACAAGCCATAGCAATCCCAATCCATTCTTATTAAATTCTCCCCACCAATCACAAGCCATTACGATTTGCATTAACTAGAATTTTCAAAAAACCTACCAACTTTTGATCCTAAACTGAAAAAACAGGGAGCAGTAGCCTTGAAATTGAAAACATCATTGCCAAAAATGGATGTAGATACCAAACAATCTTTGTAACGAGAAAATATGTAACCATGCATCATGATCATTTTTCAATTGGTTTGGATGATAGTGCACCTAAACTCCACCTATGCTCAATAACTTCGCTCATGTTTATAGTCGGTCCCGAGCGTAGGTAAAAGAGGAGGTTTATGTTAGGGCCCAAGCCAGTAAAATCCTGTCAAATCTCATGAACATGGATCAACAACAATGGCGTCATACAATCCATGTAGTCGACTTCACCTAGTAGGACAAGGCTTTGTTGCTGCCATTGGACCTTAACAGTAACTACCATACAGTAACTTTAAATATGGAATACTCAAACTTGTTTTTCCAGAAATAAAAGTTTTTATTGAGAACAAAAGAAAAAATTCATTGCCAATATCATTACATAATGCTCATAAGCCGCGCCATATATACCATGTAGAATATAACTTATCTTGAAATCAATGCAATATATGAACCCCACATTTAATGAAGGACAGAAGAAAGTGTATCCAGAATTAATGACAGATCTAACCTTTGGTTGTTGATCAGGCTTTGGAAACTGTCTTATGTGCACATTTGCAAGTAATAAGATCAAGTGTTCTCTCTGATTTGCAACATTGTGTTTCTGCATTGAATTGTAAATATAGACTATGAACAGAATGTGATGATGTGATGCGCAACATTCAGACTTAGTGATGAAGAGCCCATTTTCTATTAGAAATAATAGCCTGACTCAAATACATACAAAAAACAGATGGTTTAGTGCGTATTTACCTGAAATCCAAACATTGCCCCAAGCCAATCCAGTATATCTTCATCCTTCTTTTTCTTGTAGTCCTTGGGCCAGGGAAGACCCCTAGTGTTACGAAGAGCAAACACAGCTGCTTGAATCTGAAAATATTGAGGAACAAATATATTCATTAATCTTTCATTAATAATTTATAACAAATAAATTGACCGATTAACAATTAACATTAACAAATAATAAATTAATGAACATTATTATATATTCCAAATTTGTGAATAGGAAGCACTAATAATTAACAAATTAACAATATCCAATACCTTAAATATTACTTAATAGTTAAAATATTAGAATTTTATATAATACCAATATCAATAATAATAGGAAACTAATGGTTATTATTGATTATAAATTTAATCAAATTTGATAGTTAAAAATAAATGAGAGCGCATGCATGCATGTAAAACATGAAATCTAAATGATGTACCTCAGGGAATCTCATTATTGCTTGATTTGCACTGTCAGGATCGAGAGGAAGAATATTGTAAGGAACCAAGATCTCTGTCTTCTCAGCAACTTTATCTTGAGTTTCCAAAATCTATAACAATGCCATTGAGAAAAAGATTACTTATGAAGTTGTATTTGGCATTATAAAGCAAATTTAAGCAAGCAAATTCATTAATGACAGTAAGAGCGCAAATAAATTGTATGTCGACAGAAAATATATCAAAATCTAAGGAAAAAGATAACCTCACGATCAACTTCCATGGATTGAGTCATGTTGACAGCCTTTAGTACTTCAAACAGAACATTAGCAGTCTGATATGCCTTGGTAAGCTGAGCACTGAATGAATGTATCCAAACAAACTCAGTGCTAGTCATCGAATATGATATGAACAAATCATTCAGCATAATATCTAATAGCCTACCGATCAGCCTTATCAGCAGCATTCTGTAAAGCTTGAATATATTTTTTATAGTAATGCTGGTAAAAACTCTGCATCTCACGAGCATCACTTTTCTTTACTCTCCCTTTCAATGTCGGATCATTTTCCTGACAAAATCATGGCAACATTAAAACATTTCTACAAATTAACATAACGCTGTAAACTAAAATTAATGGCATCAACATTATTAAGACGTGAAATAAATTTTCTTACTGTGAAATTGCAGTAAGTTTATAGGAAATCCACGATCATTATATCTCACAAGGACATATAAATCATTGTATACTATACGAAAAATTTCAAATGGAATTCATCGGCAGAGAAAATTTTGGATAAGCTAAAAGTTAAACTCAAACTATAAGACTCCAACAATGCATGGCAGCTGATGCAACGTAGGGAACATATCATTAAAAAACTTATAACACATAATGATAAACATGTCTGCTTGAGGAATTCATCGAAAATAATCAAACGTGAATCCAAAGTGAGCTTTAACCAATACTGCATTAACAAGGCCATTCTTGAATGAAACACTTAAATGATGTACAGCTACAACGAGATGGATAAAACTTTCTTTTAAGCGGTCCAATTTCCACAGTTCAAAATATGTAATTAGAGCAGTAAATAACATATATGCGTCAAAAGTAAAGGGGAACAAATAAAATGAGTGAAAAACGAAAAAATAAACAAAATAGTGCTCACCCTCTCAAGTCGCTGAAGCAGAGCAGTTTTGAATTGGCGAACACCTCGACCATTAGAAGAGGGGTCCAACCTATGAGCTTTCTCAAAAGCATAAAACCGACCTGCAAAAGCAAAATGTAGGCATAACGCACATAGAGCAAGATATTGACATACAAATAACTGTCAAAAAAAGGAAGGCATGGTTAACAGTAAGTGAAGGTAGAGCAGAAAAGAAAAGCGGAAGGTGGAATGAAGGAAGTTACAGAGATAGGCAACTCGTGGATGTGTCTTTTCAACTTCATTGGCGACGCGAAGAATGGGAGCGATTTCCACAAGAGAGGAAGGCACCACCTCACTGTCAAATATGGACTCCCCGAGGTTGCCAGCGGTCTGTGTCCGCATGATCCGCCGTTGAGGCTGCGCCGCCTGCTCCGACGGCCCCGCGCGGGACGCCATTGTCCCCTCCCCTGCCCACCACAACAACAAACGCCCAAATCACGCACTCAAACACAAGCATTGCAAGATCAACCACTCAACACCACATACATACATACATAGCTGCATTACAAAACAAAAGTGCCTGCCTACCTACCTAGTACCTACCGACTAAAATGGGTTGAAGCTAAGCCACTGGTTCCGGCATCTGCAACCAAAGAGAAAGAGCGTAGTTAGAATGCAGGGATGAGTGGGAGGAATTAGTGTGGATGTGAGGAGGAGAGAGCTTACAGATGAGAGTGAGATGCAGTGAAAGTAAATGAGAAACCCTAGGAGAGAGAAGAGAGGAGGATAAGGTGCCTGAGGGCGCAACTGCAAGAGTAAGCTAAGTAAGGAGTACTTTGGAGCAAAGAAACCTCAAACAAAAGAGAGAGAATGTGTATTTGTAGGAGCTTTTAGAAAAGGAAAAAGGTTGAGTGTGCAAAGCAGCAGTAGGTGTGGGGTCAGCCTCTTGGGACATCTTTCAAAAAATAGTCTCATGATATTCTCCATTTGAAAAGACGCTAATGTCCCTGGGTTTTCCCATCTGCTTCACAGCTGTGAGAGGGCTGTTTAGCTTTTCGAGGTTTTAAAGAGAACAACATATGATTCCCATCTTTTGTCATTTTTAAATGGCCAGGGAACGTGGCCCACACTCTGAGGGATATTTCAAATTTTCAATTACCCAAATTGAATCGGATTGGAGTCCTCAAGATCCAACGGACAGGATCCCATTAAAAAAAAGTAGCCGTTCCCAAAAAATGTTTTCGCAATTTTACCCCATAACATGCGCTAATATCTGGTCAATTGGTCATCGAATCCGTGCCCAAGTTGGAGGGGGTATATTTGTCTGTACGTAGCATAATTTGCCGGTCTTTTTTACCTTTAATAATATAATAATAATAATAATAATAATTTGCCGGGATCAAGTAGAAGTGACATTATAATCATAAGATTTTTAAAACAAATGCACTGTTATAATTATAAGAGTTAAGGTGCAAAAATACTCATGTGATTGTGAATTATGATCAATGTTCAAAAATACCCATGTAATTTTTTTGAAATCAAAGTAACCATAACATTTCAAAATAGGGGCAAAAATACGCATAACATTTAAAAACAGGCATAAATATTAATCACCGTTATTTAAAAGGGTACTTTTGCCCATTTCTAAAAATGTTACGTTTACTTTTGCTTCAAAAAAAAATCACGTGTATTTTTAATTTTGGCCACAATCACGTTGGTATTGTTGTACCTTAACTCAAATTATAATCATAAACCATAAAATAATAAGAAAGATAACAATCATGTCACATAAATATAAATTAATCAAGATCTAGTCCTAGGAAATCATTTATTTTAAATTGAAATTAAGATCTCTAGCTAAATCAAATGAAATTAACAATATAGTTGAATGAACTGTTACTCAAAACTCTATAAGTACCTAATAACTTGAAACCTTCTAACACATTTGTTTTAATGTTATTAGCAAGGTTCAAAAAGTCGGACTAAAAGTTGACCTGGGCGAAGCAGAGGGTCAAAGGTTCAACTGAGGGTCAACCCGGAGTTAAACCCATCACAATAAAATAATATATTTAATTGAAAGTAACTATATTTAACTATGACTTTTTTAACTAAACTTAAAAGCACTTGGATCAATGGAGGGAAAGTGAGTTGAGAGGATTGTGAGGGATAAACTATTATATTAATGTGTGATTATACATATTATAACTATATATTATATACTAATAACATCTAAATGCATCATACATAGACAAAATATCATATATGAGTTAATATAAATTAGTTTTAGTTATAAAAAAATATAAGGTTTGACATTTTTATATGGAAAAATGACTTTCAAATAGCTTGTAAAACGTTTCCTGAATTTTGTTAATTTCGGGAGGATATCAAAAAAAAAATAAGACAACCTCAATATATAAATGCATTTTCTATGAATTCACACATTTTGTAAAATATTTGTAGCTTTTGAGCTTTGCTAGTAAAAAAGTGACCAAACCCAAGAAAACCTAATTGGTAAATTGGTAAATACATTAAAGAACGATGACAATAGCAGCATATACATCAAGCTTCATTTCAACTCATTGCGTCTTCTTGTTCAGTTGCCTCTTCTTGTAGTCTTCTTCATTTCAAATCTGTAGATCTCAATGGTGAAATGCATCTTACTCCACTTTCATTTATAGTTGTAAAATCATTATTAGTTTGTGTCGTTCTCGTTTAGTCTCAACATCGTCCTCTCTTCTTCTCCATCCTTCCTCTGAAATCTTCAATTGCATTTTTCAAAATTTTGAATCTAGCACCGTTTAACCTCAAAAGATGACATTTTTCTTTAACTTGACCAACCATATGCTCGTCAAGTCTACAAAATTCAGTCAAGCCAATCCCGAATATTCCAAGTTGATTCCATGGGCGGGTGAACTGGCAATTGGCCCTGCTTCTCTTCCGGGTCTTGGTTACCGGGTCGACCGCCCGGGCGGGGTTTCCGAACCATGGTTATTAGAACACTCTTATAGACTTTAATCACTACAAAAGATACGGCACTAGGCAGAGAATATTTCGCTACTTCCCCGCGTTTTAGAACGCAGCCAAGACTCTACAGCTTTTTTCGCAAACGCGGGAGAATAAAGCGTCGGGACGTTCCTTTCCAGCGTTTTTACAAACGCGGTAGAGTGCGTACCGACAAAACACACCGACATTTTAAATCGCCGGGCATAATTGGCGGGATATTTGAATTATTTGCACTTCCCGCGCTCGCAAGCGTGGGCAAGTGGTCCACTAGGAGCCTTTTGGAATCGCTGCTAAGTGCAATAATTTAAGTGCTATTTCGCCAGCGCACTAAAACTCGGCTAATATATAATTTTGTATTCGTCCCATGCCAGCGTTTTAGAACGCGGCAATATTATATTATTTTTTTAATATATCGTCAGCACTTATATATGCGGCCAATATATGCTTTTTTTTATGTTTTTTATTCGCACTTTCCCGCGTTTTAGAACGCGGCTAACGTATTGTATGAATTAAAAAAAAGGGAAATTAATGGCAAAATTATTGAAAGAAATGAGAAAAAACTATTATAGTGAGTTATGAAAGAAATTGTTTTTTCAATTATAATAAATCCGTTTTTAATATGTTAAAAAAATTATTCCCGAATAAAAAGATAAAATTGAAAAACACATCATATAGAAAATGAAACCAACAGAAAGGGTTAACAATAATAAAAATGTATTTATAAGTAAGGGAATTTAAAATATAATGGAAAAATATAAATATAAGAGAGTTTAAAAAAATAATAAGTAAAATATATAAAGAACAAAGTTTTTAAAACTGAAAACAAAAGATTTGTAAAGGAGTAGTAGAGAGCAAAAATAAAAAGAAGATGAAAGAAAGAAGAGAAAGAAGAGAGAAGATGGAAGAGAGAAGGGGCAAGTTTGAAGAGAGGGAAGGACGATATTTATATGTGAAGATCGCTACTCTACAGCGTTTACAAACGTGGCGTAATCATGTTAATTATTTGACAATATCTTCCCCGCGCTTTTTGGCGCGGGAATGTTTTTTAAATTATATTTAACATGCCAGCGTGCCTAAACGCGGCGAAGATTTATTAATTTTTTTTAACATACCTGCGGTTTAGACCGCCAGTATGTATTCCTTCATTCTTGACCGCGGTTAGGAACGCCGACATGCTGTTAAACGTGGATAATTAACAACGCCCTGTCAGATGCTTTGGCCTTGCAAGGCGACGTCGGAGATGGAGATGATGAAGATGTGTTAGGACCAGAGGCAGAGTACCTGCGAAATGAAGCGGCGAGAAATTTTTTCGAACTCATGGAGGCCGATACGCCATTATACCCCGGTATATATTGCATTTAATTATGTCTGAATTGAATTGTGTTACTAGCTAGTTATAATATAAATTAGTTCCATTATTTAGACTAACATTTATGTCTACAAGCAACGAAAGATACACTAAAATGTCATTTTTGACAGAACTTTATAGTATTAAGTGTAAACTCGGAGCCTCTGATGCGTGCATGTCAGACGTTTTAGATCTGCTAGCAGATGCATTCTACAATGTTGAAGTTCAAATTTCACCTTCATTTTACGAAGCGAAGAAACAAGCGACAAAGATGGGGTTGAGCTACATCAAAATTGATGCTTGCGAATATGATTGTATGTTGTATTGGGGTGATGACGCCGCATTGGAAAAATGCAAACGGTGCAACTCGAATCAGTACGAGGTGCAAGGGCAGGGCAAGTGGGCGAAGAAACGATCTAAAAAGAGTATGAGATATTTCCCCCTCGGTCCAAGACTTCAAAGGTTATATATGTCATCAAAAATGGCTGAGCACATGAGGTGGCATTCAACAGAAGTTAGCGTCGACGGAAAAATGAGACATCCTCGCGACGGTGATGCATGGAAAGCGTTTGACCGTTATTTCCCCGATTTTGCTGCGGACCCAAGAAATGTCAGGTTGGGTCTCGCCTCGGATGGATTTAACCCGTTCGGTTCATTTAATCAAGCATATAGTGTGTGGCCTGAGGTGTTGATACCATATATTGTGCCCCCTTAGATGTGCATGAAACAAACCTCATTCATCTTGTCGACGATCGATCCGAGGCCGACGTCTCCTGGAAATGACATAGACGTTTATCTTCAGCCTTTGATGAAGGAATTGAAGAAACTGTGGACAGAAGGAGTAGAGACATATGACGCTCTAAGCAAGACAATGTTCAGGCTTCGTGCTGCAGTGATGTGGACCATTAGCTTTTCCTTAGCCTCGGCATGCTATCAGGTTGGAATACATATACAGGGATGACTTGTCCTTACTGTAACTTTGACCAGCAGCCGCACCGTTTGACCTACAGTAAGAAATCATGTTTCATGGGTCATCGAAGATTCCTTCCACTGGACCATAACTTCCGACGGCAGAAGAATACGTTCAACGGATTACGGGAAGACAGACTTCCGCTTGAAAACCTGTCTGGGTTTGAAATATTTGAACAGGTTGCAAACCTCGTTAATGAATTCGGGAAGGACCCGCCGCCTCCAAATAATAATAATGTGCAAGCTTCCAGGACGTGCAGGACGGGTCCAGCGCCCAATGGAAAAAGAGGAGCATATTTTTTTATCTGCCTTACTGGAAACTTAATCATATGCGTCACTGTTTGGATGTCATGCACATCGAGAAGAATGTGGGTGAAAATGTTATGTACACGATTCTCAATGAGCCTGGAAAGTCAAAAGATCATCTTGTAGCGAAGAAGGATCTTCAGGAAATGGGAATACGTTCAGACGCATGGCCGGATAAGAGTGACAAGTTTGCCCCCGCCATATTCACCCTAACAAAAAGCAACAAGAAGGTCTTCCTCTCCACACTAAAAAGTATTACGGTCCCTGATGGATTTGCAAGCAATATCTCCAGGTGTGTCGATTTGGGTAACAGTAAGATTTCTGGTCTGAAAAGTCATGACTATCACGTTTTACTCCAACAGTTCCTTCCTCTGGCCATAAAACACACATTACCGCATGAGGTGGCTACAATTCCCCCCAGCTTTGTTGAATTTAGCAACCGGCCCTCTAACCCATGTTGTGTGATACATGGCGTACAATGTCAATGGTTTTCACTTTTGCACTGTCGCACACGATGGTCCACGTTTAACCCAAAATTCAGGTGTGTTTGGGTCGTTCGGGACAAGAAGCTATGACACATCACAGGACCCCAATATGCGTGAAGGGGCAGTGGACTATTACGGGAAATTAGTTGATATCATCGTCTTGAACTATAACGGTGAATTCTCTGTTCCTCTTTTCAAGTGCGAGTGTGCAGATACTAGGGGAAAACGAGGCAAAAAGGTGGATGCTCTTGGGATCACATAAGTTAACTTTTCCAGACTCATCCACACAGGCACCTCAACTGACGATGAGCCATATCTCGTTGCCGACGAAGCGCAACAGGTATACTATGTTCCTGAGCCTAAACACAGCGATTGGTGTATGGTAGTGCATGTCAAGCCTCGGGACCTGTATGACATGGGGGATGAAGCTGAAGATGATTTTGATGCTTCAATTGAAACTACCCAACTGGTAGCACCTGTAAACTTCAGAGATATCGTGCCGGAAGAGGCCGACGAACAGTTACGATCAACCAGGGAGCCTGATGAGGCCGGCGACGAATGATTTGTACAAAATGTTATGTATAATGAATATTAATCCAATTTTAATTTTATTTGCTTTTAATTAAGTACGTGATTTTAAATTTAATTAGTACTTTATATAAAAATTATAATAATAAAGCATCCAAAAATAATACAAATATATATTGAAACAACAACATTAAATAAACAACTAAGCTAGTCCTACGGCGAACGTCGATGGCGGCGCTCCTCGTACTCCTCCTTTTCCCTCCTTAATTGGGCCATGAAGTCCTGGTACTCCGCCCTGCCCTCATCCCTCTCTCCCTCTTGGCCTCCTCCCTCGCCCTCATCGCCTCGTCTCTGTCTCTTCTCGCCTCCTCCCTCGCAAGCCTCGCCTCTTCCGCCTCTCGCATCGCTCTCTTCCGCCTCCTTTAAGCGTACTTCACGCTCAGCTAGTTCACGCTCTCGCTGGGACATCCGTAGTTGAGACTCAAATGGTGGTTGGCTCGGTCCAGCTGACGATGAGACTCCTGCTGAATGCGTGCTCAGTCTAAGAGGGTGAAAAATCTGCGTAGGGGTCGCGCCTGCCCCAAGACCTGGAACACGTCCATGGTGTCGAGGTCGTTGGGGAGTCTCCGTCTCCATCTCCTGACGGAGTGCCGCAACCTCGACGAATGGATCCACGCTACTCTCGCCTTGGGATTCAGTCGCTTCCCTCCTCGCGCGTGCTCTTCTAGCCGCACGCTCAACCTTTGCCTATATTAATGTTGATATTTCAGTCAAATATATATTTAATCTAGTCAAAATTAAAATAAATAATAAATACTCACAATCTCTCTTGCAGCATCCTGGTTAACTGGCATGCCATCCACGTGAGTGTAGGCTTCTACGAGGAAATCCTTGTACACGTCCTCTGTGACGCCCTGGGCTCGAGCATCCTGTATCTGAAAAATGATACATGAAGCAAAACAAGGTAATTAATAAACATGTCAAAAATAATAATAATAAAAATAATAAGAACATACCATTTCCCCATAGCCTACAATGTAAGGCCTGCTCCCTAACGAACGAGACACAATAAGACAGCTCCGAGCTTTCACACCCCGCTCCGACCGCTCCCTTCCTAGCGGGCCTGTTTTCCAACCGCATAATCTCAACCACTGCTCGTGCGTGACGTTATCCGGAATGGTTTCGAGCAGTATGTCTAAAGGTGTTTGCCCCTCTTTCCACCTATCGTTGAACATTTTGTTCCTCTGCGCCTTCCACCCCGCACCCATCTTCTTCCACCCGAATGACTTGACTTTTGGGTCTGGGGGAACAAAAAATCTTCTCTGCAAAAACAAATATATATAATCCATTGTTAATAATTAGTTAATTTTAATATATAAATCAACTTATTTAATAAGAAATATATATATATATATATATATATATATATATATATATATATATATATATATATATATATATATATATATATATATATATATATAAATTATCGTTACCGTCACCATCTCCCATCCTTGCTCCTTAAAGCGGTCATCCACCTTTCTCCAGTCTTTGATGTCGACCGCGAACAAGTTTGTCATTTCGCCTATATTGAGGCAGAAGCGATCGAACAACACACCTTCGTTGTTTATCGGTTGCCCAGTAGCTTTAAAATAATCCAACACAATTCTCTCATTATCGGGCAAGTGATGTGTCTGCTGCACCGTCAGCCTTCTGGTGGACTTTTGCCCCTCAGTATCTATAAATTAAATGAAAAAAGTTATTACCTTAAAAATAATAAATTAATAAATAAAAATATAAAATTGACACTAAATTTAGTATAAAATAATTACTCCTCACTCTAACACTGAAGCCAATGCCAGACTTCTCCCTCTTCCCTCTCCGCAACCTGATACGAGGTTGCGGGACGACAAACTCCTCCTCCTCATCATTATCCTGATCGCCCTCCTGATCCACCCCAAGGCGATGATACTCCTCTTCTTGAGGCTGCCCGCTCTGACCCTCTTGGTCTGTAACAACTCGAGGGTTGCCATCTTCGTCGAGAAACATAAAGAAATGAGATGGGTCGATACTATCCCGGTCGTAAATGTTGATATTTGTGCCAGGAATGTTGCCAGGAATGTTTTGGGGAAGAACAACGTCGTCAATCGGATTCTCCCGGATGTGATGGCGGTAGACTTCCTCTGGAATTTTGTCCTCCTCTTCTACTCGCCTTCAGAGGTTCTCAAAATGCTGATCTTCTTCTTCTTTCCTCTGACGTTCTAGTTCTTCTGTAGTCAGAATGCGCTTGCCACGACGATCACCTGCCATATCGATCGAATGGATTGTAGAATATATACTGTAGGAAAAGATTTTTCACGTGGTGGGACCCTTTGGATTTTCTAAAACAATCGGATGAAGCCGCGGGGAAGAAGTTTTATAATGGAAAACTTATACTTAGCCGCGTTTTATAGCGCGGGGAAGTTGGCGGGAAAACATTGAAGCCCACGCTTCATTTTGGCTGCAATTTAAAACACGGCCAAGTTCTGATTTTCTAAATAAAGATAAAAATGGGCCGCGCTATAAAACGCGGCAAGGTGGGAGGGAAAACTGAAAAGTCTGATCTCACTTGCCTTCGTGTTAAAACGCGGGAACGTCTTAAATTTTGAAAAATTTATAAAACAGTGTCGCGCTCTAAAACGCGGCAAAGCGGGCGGGAAAACTGAAAAAGTGTGAGTCACGTGTCAGCGCTTCCAAACGCTGCAAAGTTTTAAATTTTTAAAAAAATATATACTTCGCCGTGTTTTAGAACGCAGGCAAAGGGGAGGGAAAAAACTGAAGAAGCGAGATCCACTTTGCTGCGTGATAAAGCGCGGCAAAGCACGACAAAAAACATTTAAAAAAAATACCCTCCTCTTGCCAGCGTTTTGTGGCATCCTTTGTTGCGATCGTATAAAAACGCGGCAACGTGAAACACATGCCAGCATTTTTTGTACAAACGCGGCTAAGTAGACGCTGCTTGTAACATCCCTAAATTTTGTTTAAGGTTAATTAGAAATTATTGAGGTGTTATTTAGGAAATTTGAGTTTTAGGGAGAAATTTATGAAGATTTATTGTTATTAAATCTTAATTTTTTGGAATTTAAGGAAGAATATAGTTAAAATAATTATTTGGAGTTGGAAACTTTCATGAATAAGTATTTGGATAGTAGATAATATTATGATGGAAAGAAGGAGATATAGTAATATATACAAACTTCTGGGCTAGAAATATAATTAAGAATAAACAATAGGGGAGTTAATGGTGATTTTCCCTAAATCTTACTCTAAATCATTTTAAAATATATATATATATATACTCCCTCTTATCTGTCGGCCCCCCACCTATCTTCATCATCATCTTCATTTTTCTTCTCCTTCGTTCTCTCTCTTTCAATCTCTACTTCCCATGTATCACTCAACATCCCTCACACTCACCTAAAGATGCATTGTGCCACCACGGTGCATTCAAGCATCTAATCTTCACTATATGATTTGACACTGTGTCCCTCTCCATAATGAGGGGACAATTTCCCTTTCTGGCAATCTCCAGAGAAGGAACCTCAATTCTGTTTTCCATTACAGAACGGGAACGGTTGAACTCTTCAATGCCAAACAACCGTAGGGGCGGTTGGGCTCTTCAATGCCAAACAACCGTAGGTCACTTCTCTCAATAAGTCGACATATGAACCCCAATCCAATCAATTCTAAAAAGGATCCTCGGTACAAATAACTGTCGATTGGCCTATCGACAGTTATCATCCCTCGATGGTACATCAGTAACAGTGTCATGCAATACTCACCATATCTATCAACCTCAACCTTATTCAAGACCTCAATGTCCATATCAGTGCAATGCACTCTTACAATTCCCTGTCAATATATCATCCACAACATTCAATGTTTCCCCTAATAATTCCTCCCACAATCTTCAATTCAACATCTCATTCCTATTCTCATAATCTATGATACATCTCTCAATATCTCTGTCAAAGTACCAAATCTCAATGTATATACACGCACACATACATAATCCAGCAATACCACCAGCCAGGATACTACATATAGTAAGTCAAATTCTTTATATGAAAGTAATCATGTTTGAAAGGCACCCGATAGCCTATTTTGTAGAAAAATAATTTTCAAAGATAATATATGGATAATGAGGGTGAGAAAGGATTTTCAAAATCCCCAACTAACGTCACCCTCAATGTTATAGTAAGGTAAGTGTGATTACCTGTCGCCCTTAGCACTTTGTTGCTCTTCCTTACCATGTATTGTAGATTTCCCTCAAGTACCATCACCAATATGTACTCCTAAAATAATATAACACAAAAGGTTATATTAATACCACCTCCACCTTATAATACTTTACGTCGCTCTCGGTCTTATGAAATTACTACCCAAGCCCCTTTCTATAGCCATATTTTTAGGTTGATATTCTTAACTTTATTAATCAAGTTCACCGTTCAGTATTTCTTCACATATGTGAGATTCTTCCATTTCAATGAAACAAAAGAAACAACTACTTTACACAAGCATGAGAATGAAATCCAATTAAGTTAGAATATCATACACATAATTATTACTCAAAACCTAAATAAAGCAATCAGCTTTCATTTACACAAAGAATTACCTAATAATATCATAACCTGGAAATATCTTAGATTCCATTTCTACATTAAGGGGCAGCCATGACTCTCAGGTTAAACTAAAAGTCCAAGCAATCATTCAGCCAAGTATGCAAACATTAACATATTACTGTACATTATTTACACTCCTTAATTATCCGAATATGGTTCATATTAGCATACACTTGATTTAAAACAAGGCACATTCAACAACCAGAGGCAAATACCCAATATTCAAAACAGATTTCATACATATACACGTATCTTAAACATTTGGCAGCCACCATTCATTATGCATATGATTGCAAATGATAACCCCACATCAATATCCACAAAAATCATAATTGAACATTAGGTTACAATTGAATTTAAGTTACTAGAAAATCCTACAAAAAGGCATAGTAAAACTCCAAGCAAAGAGAACATCCATTTCAAAAGAGCAAAACAAGATTCAAGTGAAAATTTCATAAGTTCTTCTAAAATTGATCATGCAAGTAAATAACAATCACCGTACTTCACCGGTTTGTCATATTATCATTAAAACAATTTATAACTTAAGCTTCCATTCATTCAAACAGTATTATTCAATTAAAATACAAAATATGAAAGCATGTTTAAGAAAATTTCAGCCTTAGGTAAGCATTTGACAAGCATATTCAACAAAAGTCATAATCCAACTTTTGCCACGCTTCAATCACAAAACTAAGGACCCTTGAAAATAATGTTCACAAGAATAGCCTAAAACTTGTCCAAAATGCACATCTCAAGCTCAAATAAATTTCTCTATTCTCCTAAGCATTTCAGCAAACACCTAGAGTGCAATAATATTCAAACAATAGTTATAAACTCCCCAATCATCATACTCTTGCCTAAAAGCTTCCAAACACCATTTAATCAACTAAAAACATCAACTATAATATCTATGAATCTTAGATACACATGCAAGCATAAAACATATATCATTTCATTTCACCAATCATAAATAAATTAGAATCGGGCCCAAATGAAACATGGACGTTCATTATTTGACGAAAATTCATTCAGCCATCATAAAAGAGAGAAAACAAAAAGCAAGGGATTAATAAATCCAAACAAAGCAAATAAACAAGGCTAGATTACAACTTCACCAAGCATATATGTCAATCAATTTTAAACTTAGAGGCCCAAAATCTATCATACTCGTCAGATTCCTAAGTATAAAATTTAGGGTTTTGCACCTAATTGTCAACTCTTAGTCAATACTCAAATCCTCAAATCAGAGTTCAAATATTCCAGTAAACACCAAAAATTAAAGTTTAGACATCCTGTTAATTGATTATTGAACCTAAATGCCATAACCCCAAATAAGCCTCTCATATGAAATAGCACAAAATGAAAGAAACAAAGTGAGAACAGATAGCAGCGACTCACTAGAGTTTGCATTGGGTGTTTCACATGGTTCCACCACGTCATCGCTGGAAATGCCGCCGGAAAACGGACCTCAAATGGCCAGGTCGAGCAGAAAAACAAAAGAGAAAAGAAGAGTGTAACATCCTGAAAATTTAACATATGAATTAGTGAATATTTTAGGAAATAATAAATGGAAAAATTAGAAAATTTGGGAATTTTTAGAATTTTTGGAAATTATGAGTAATTAATGTGCATATAATTAATTAAGAAATGAAGAGTTTGAAATATGAGGGAGTGGTAAAACTAAAAATATTTTGAAGTTTAAAAAAATGGAAGGCTGGTTTAAATAGTTTTAGAATTAAAAGAGTTCACTATGGCAAGTTTGGGCTACAAATCATCAGAACACCCCTTATTTCAGCAAACCAAACACGCCCCTTCTCCTTAAAACAAAATTTTCGGACTCCCCTCCTTCTTCCTCAAATGCGCGACTTCACTCCTTCCTTCACCATTGTTACTTCTTCTTTTTCCCTTCCAAACTCAACAAATTCGGTCCTCTACCTCCATAAAGCTTTCTCATTTTGTTTCACCCTTCACTCCTCTCCATGAATCCGTGAAGCACGAACCCGATTGGTGCTTGGAAGTGGTGCTCCGGCTTTGGCATTTCCGGCGGCGGTTTGAGTTTCCGGCGAAGTGAAGCGGCGGGTTAAAGGAAAGGTTCGATTTTTCTTGTAGCTCCTCATGTTGTTCTTCCTTTTTCAACTTTATAGCACCTTTTCCTTAGCTCTCTTCCCCTTGTTCAGTTTGGCCGACCACCTAAGGGCCGTTTTCCGGCGAGCTTCACGGCGGCCACGGTGGGTAAACTCTTCTCCTCCTATTCTTGAACTTTGTAAACCTCTAGCCTCTTGTGAAGTTGATTTTTTTTTCTTTTCGCATTAAGTTCCTTCTTTTGGAAGTTAGGGTTTTCCCATACTTAAATCTTTGATACTCTAAGCATAAATTTGTGAATGTTTAATTGATTAATTGAAGATTTTGGAGAGTATTTAAGTTTAGGGAAGTTGGAAATCATTTTGGGAATTTTCGGACATTTTATGGCTCTTTGAAGTTGGGTTTTTGTTAATGAATTATGTTTTGAATAAATTGGTGTTTAGATAATGTTTGTTAAAGTTATATGAGGATTTTAGAATGGTGAAAGTGATTGGATTGATGTTTAGGATAAAAGAATTGAGAATAAAGTGTTGCATAAATTAGAGGTGATTATGTGCTTTGGTGATATGTGATATAATGGTTGAATTGATGATTAGTGGAGAATTATTAAGGTGAGAGGGTGATATGTGAATCTTGGAATTGATTGGTTGTGTGTGTAGGAAAAGAATTGTAAGCAAAGTGTTGAATAAATGTGAAATTTGGTTATGTAAATGTATAAAGGAATGATGAAGGTTAATAAATATGTTGGAAGGCCATAGTATGTTAGAATTTATATTGGTGAGATTGATGACTGAAGTTATAGGAAAATCTTCGTGTTGATTATTTGATATGGTGAAAGATTGATTTGATGATAATTTGAGGAATGACAATTGAAATGAAGTGGAATTGGTTATTAATATTGGATATGGGTGGTTGAGGATTAAGGTTATAGATGATTAGAAATAATGGTGATAATGATTGATTTACAATAGTAGGAAATGATCGTAGGTGAGGTTGTATTTGTCAAAAGAATTATTTAGATAGGTGTATACTAAGAAATCCCATGGATAGATGTTAAACTTGATTTATGGTTTTAAGATAATTGTTAGCGTTAATAAAAATGTCATTGGACTTGATTGGCTTACTTTAGGATGAAGAGTTGGGATCTTTAGTTGTTTGAAGAAGTAGAATGTGTTGAGTTGGCTTTATTGAGTATGGAATGACAATGTAATTGAGTGAATAAAGACCGTTGATTATATTTGAATGTTATTAAAGAGAATCTTGATTCATGAGGCTTAAGAAATAATTTAATTGAATAGTGGTAAGTTAAAAAGAAATGAAATTTATGTTTTGGTGGGATTAACATGAACTATGAATCAATTTGTGATTCTAATGTTTATTGAAGTTGGTAAAAGTTATAGACTTTGAAGTTGGAGGAGTTTTGGAACAAGTTGAACCTTCTTTTAAGTATTTTGTTAGAGATTTTAAATCATTATGAACTTGTAATGGTTTGAGTTTAATAAATTTGATTACATATGAGATCTTGTGGATTTTTAAACATGTTTAGGTTGAGTTTCTTAAGGATTTTGAAAGTTGCTATTCAATTCTGAGAAGACGATTTCATAGGATTATGGTGCTAGATAAAATTGTGAAACCATGGAATATTAATGGGCTGAACATTAGTTGTTAAGGAAGGAGGGATTGCATGTTAAACATAGGAAGGTTGAATTGAGTGTTACCATAGGAGTAATATGATAATGATATATTGGAATGGAGTTTGTTATCACAATTGTTGATGTTAGTGAAAGAATATAAAATTATGGAAATTGGAAGAGATGGGAATATATTTGGACTTTTTGGATTTGATAATAACTAAGGAAGCACTCATCCTCAATAATTGTTGTAATAGTCTTAAGATGATATGGATGGTTAAATTGTGGAAGATTGAGAATTGTCAATGACAGGATCTAAAAGGTTTAAGAATAATCTTTGTTTTGTAGTGAGAATAACTGAGGATTGATGGATATTGAGGATCAATAAAAGTAGTTGAAGATGAATTAGCTAAAATAGGCCTGATATGAGTATAAATTAAGTTAATCAAGTCATATGACCCCGAACTATGTGTTGACCCTGGGTTGTGTATTTTCTAGTGATTGTGGATATCAACGGGTCTAGCTGTGAGCAAGGATTTCATTGGTATTGTATTTACTGGATGTGGAGCAGGTTCAGGTAATCACTCTTACCTTGCTATAACAATGAGGGTGACATTAGTTGGGATTTTCTTAAAATCCTTCCTCACCCTCCATATATATATTATCTTTGAAAAGTTATTTT
Source organism: Mimosa pudica (assembly GCA_029929735.1). Taxonomy (NCBI): domain Eukaryota; kingdom Viridiplantae; phylum Streptophyta; class Magnoliopsida; order Fabales; family Fabaceae; genus Mimosa; species Mimosa pudica. Next base: position 159,761 of record JAKELP010000047.1, on the reverse strand, counting down.
CATATAAAATAGGCTATTGGGTGCCTTTCAAACTGGATTATTTTCGTATAAAGGACTGTGGCATATTTTGTATACATATACATATATTATATTATCCTGGATGGTTATGGTGGTAGTTCTTGGATAGTGTGATAGAGATATAGGTACTGAATTATGAGTGTGCTTTTGAGAGAATTGAGAATGGAATGAGAATGATATGTTGAGTTGATATTGTGGATAATTAGGTTGAGGGAATGAATTGAATAGTTGTGAATGACATTGTGATATTGAAGAGAATTGTGATGGAAATGTTGAGGTTGTGGATGAGATTTGATAGGGATATTGTGATCATTGCATGACACTGAGATATGTACCATCGCGCGATGATAACCGGTTGATAGGCCAATCAACGGTTATTTGTACGGGTCGACAGATTGGAGACTGTGACCATTGGTCAACAGATTGGAGACTGTGACCAGCAGTTTTCTGATTGGAGACAGGAACTGCTCCCTTTCTGATTGGAGACAGATTGGGGTTTCCCTCTCATGGGGTTACCAGAGAGGGAAATTGCCCCTTACTTTTGAGAGGGGCACAGTGTCAACTCATTTGGAATACATATAGGGCTCGAGTGTAGTGCCTCCCGGATGGCATGAATAGAGCACCAGAATCGTTCATGGATGAAAGCTGAGAAATATGTGTATGAGATTACAATAATGATTGCATGGATTTGGAGATTTGACGGTGAAGTTTATAGATGTGGAGATTGATTGAGTGATAATTGAAAAGTAGAGATGATGAACTTGATTTAAATTAGACATGACAGAGGGACCAGAGTGAATTATGGAAGGAAACTTGGCTATATATATATATATATATATATATATATATATATATATATATATATATATATATATATATATATATATATATATATATATATATATACTGTTTTTGAAATGCGGTACCCTTTAGACGCCCTCACTACCGCACATCTCACTGTTATAGTGAGTTAAGCAGTAGATTACTGAGACAATTTGTCTCACCCCACGATTACTTACATTTTTGCAGGTGATCATGCACAGACGCGAGCAACAGGAAAGGGAATTAAGTTCAAAGGTTGTTTTGCTTATTTAGACATGTATATTGTCAAAATGTATAGGTCTGCATTCGCTTCCGCATATTTTAATTTGTATTAATATTATTGGTTAATTGGAGAATTGTAGTAGATTGCTCCTTTTTCTAACCATGTTAGGTGATTCTTTTCTAACATGGTTAGCTGTTCATTATCCATGATAGTGTGTTCAGGTTATATTAGAAAATTCTTTTCTATCATGGATAATGATTATTATTAGGAGATTCTTTTTCTAACTATGATAGATTCATTGATATTATGGAAATCATTTTTCTATCATAGTTAGTAACGATATTATTGAATTAATCAGGAAATTAGTAACGATATGTTACAAAGAGTGAGAAAACAACTTTGAAAGGAAGTAATGACTTGAGGAATCAAGGAGTGGTCGAACCCAACTTACCCCACCGTTGTACGTCGCCGATCTCGTCACTGCTCGCCGGAAAAACAAGGAAAAATGAAGAAGAGGAGAGAAAACGCGAGAGAGAGGGCGAGAATGACAGTGAGGAACGAACAAAGAAAAGGTGCTCGATCTTCAGAAGTTTGGGAGGGTGAAAATGTGAGTGAGGTGAGGTTGGAAGTGAGGTTGAAAGAGAGAGAACGAAGGAGAAGAAAAATGAAGATGATGATGAAGATAGGTGGGGGGCCGACAGATAAGAGGGAGTATATATATATATTTTAAAATGATTTAGAGTAAGATTTAGGGAAAATCACCATTAACTCCCCTATTGTTTATTCTTAATTATATTTCTAGCCCAGAAGTTTGTATATATTACTATATCTCCTTCTTTCCATCATAATATTATCTACTATCCAAATACTTATTCATGAAAGTTTCCAACTCCAAATAATTATTTTAACTATATTCTTCCTTAAATTCCAAAAAATTAAGATTTAATAACAATAAATCTTCATAAATTTCTCCCTAAAACTCAAATTTCCTAAATAACACCTCAATAATTTCTAATTAACCTTAAACAAAATTTGGGGATGTTATAATTTACCCCACCTTTTAGGAATTTTGTCCTCAAAATTCACGACACCTACACCTAACACAAAGGAATTCACGCGCCAATTCTGCATTCTGCATATTAACTCTATTCATTTCACCACAACTTAATACACTCAACGCCATATTTCACCATTTATTTTCATTTAATCTATAATAATCATCAATCATTATCCCTCTTCTCCTAGCTAACCCTCAATTTACTAGTCACTCTAACCTCAAACTACTTGCATTAAAGTCCAACATCATATATGACAACAACATCCTCTTCAAAATCTAGTGGTTTCCTCAATCATAATCCAAGGTCTCGCTTCTAATTTTGCCGCGCTTCAATCACAAAACTAAGGACCCTTGAAAATAATGTTCACAAGAATAGCCTAAAACTTGTCCAAAATGCACATCTCAAGCTCAAATAAATTTCTCTATTCTCCTAAGCATTTCAGCAAACACCTAGAGTGCAATAATATTCAAACAATAGTTATAAACTCCCCAATCATCATACTCTTGCCTAAAAGCTTCCAAACACCATTTAATCAACTAAAAACATCAACTATAATATCTATGAATCTTAGATACACATGCAAGTATAAAACATATATCATTTCATTTCACCAATCATAAATAAATTAGAATCGGGCCCAAATGAAACATGGACGTTCATTATTTGACGAAAATTCATTCAGCCATCATAAAAGAGAGAAAACAAAAAGCAAGGGATTAATAAATCCAAACAAAGCAAATAAACAAGGCTAGATTACAACTTCACCAAGCATATATGTCAATCAATTTTAAACTTAGAGGCCCAAAATCTATCATACTCGTCAGATTCCTAAGTATAAAATTTAGGGTTCTGCACCTAATTGTCAACTCTTAGTCAATACTCAAATCCTCAAATCAGAGTTCAAATATTCCAGTAAACACCAAAAATTAAAGTTTAGACATCCTGTTAATTGATTATTGAACCTAAATGCCATAACCCCAAATAAGCCTCTCATATGAAATAGCACAAAATGAAAGAAACAAAGTGAGAACAGATAGCAGCGACTCACTAGAGTTTGCATTGGGTGTTTCACATGGTTCCACCACGTCATCGCCGGAAATGCCGCCGGAAAACGGACGCTCAAATGGCCAGGTCGAGCAGAAAAACAAAAGAGAAAAGAAGAGTGAGAAAACAATTTTGAAAGGAAGTAATGACTTGAGGAATCAAGGAGTGGTCGAACCCAACTTACCCCACCGCTATACGTCGCCGATCTCGTCACTGCTCGCCGGAAAAACAAGGAAAAATGAAGAAGAGGAGAGAAAACGCCAGAGAGAGGGCGAGAATGACAGTGAGGAACGAACAAAGAAAAGGTGCTCGATCTTCAGAAGTTTGGGAGGGTGAAAACTCCACAACATAATATTTTGTCAAATTTCCCTCAAATTTCATTTAAATATTCTAACCAAACTAAGTTCTTCTATTATCCTATACATAATCAATCCCAACATCACAATCCATAATAAATCTCAATTCACCCAATCACACAATCCAACACCGTTTCTAACCAATGTAAGATAATTCACTTGATCATCACCACAAGATTTAATCTCTTTTTCTAAGTTAGTAGTCAACCTATTACAATAAATCCTCAAATTTATAATCTCACCTCATAAGCTTACAAATATTAATATAGATTGTCAATATATTTCAAGCTTTATAACAGTCTAAACCTCCACACTTGCATTCAACCTAACCAAGCCACTTCACATGAACATTATTTTCAGTATAAGCTAACTCTTTAAATCCATTAATCAATTGCTATTTTTCAATTTCCTAAATCCTTAACCCAATAAGGTATCTCATGATGCCTCGACTATGGTTATGGCTAGCACATAACTATACTCGAGACCCCAGAGAATCATCCTTATTTCGTTATTCTTCCTACATTCTTATCAATATCATTATTTATTTTGGTATTCTTTCTATATTCTTCTCAATCTCTCCACACTTCCTATTCCATTTCTCTTATCACTCTCTCCCCACCACGGGAAGAGTGATATTCCTCTCAAAAAGCAGAGTATCATGCACAGAAGGAAGGGAATACTAAGAATGTATATTGCCAGTCTACATGCAATGCAGCACAGTCCTAGGTTATCGTATACCAAATACTGATAACCAAGTTGTAACATTGTGTTACTAACATTGTGTTACTAATTCCCTAATTAACCAATGATATCCATTTTAGATCTAATAACCTCTTTACTAACTATGATAGAAAAAGGATTTCCATAATATCAATGTCCTATCATAGTTAGGAAAGGAATTTCCTAATGATTAAATACTATCCATGATAGAAAAGAATTTCCTGATACAACCTGAACACTATCATGGATAATTAATAACTAACCATGTTAGAACAGATTTGCCTAACATGGTTATTAAACAAAACTAATTGATATTAAACAATAAATAAATATATATACATGCGGAAGCGAATGCAGACCTATAAATTGGCAATATACAATTCTAAATAAACTATACCTCCTCCACTATCTAATTCCCTTTCCTGAAGCTTGCGCCTGTGCATGAATACCTGCAAAAATGTCAGTAATCGTGGGATGAGACAATTTGTCCCAGTAATCACCGCTTAACTCACTATAACAGTGAGATGTGCGGTAGTAAGGGCGTCTAAAGGGTACCACAGTTCTAAAATCAATAATACATACATATATTTCTCATTTCCTTTCATCCATCAGTTAAATCCTTCTGTCACGTCTCAATCAACTCAAATTCATCATCTCTACTTCCCATGTATCACTCAACATCCCTCACACTCACCCTAAGATGCATTGTGCCACCACGGTGCATTCAAGCATCTAATCTTCACTATATGATTTGACACTGTGTCCCTCTCCATAATGAGGGGACAATTTCCCTTTCAGGCAATCTCCAGAGAAGGAACCTCAATTCTGTTTTCCATTACAGAACGGGAACGGTTGGACTCTTCAATGCCAAACAACCGTAGGGGCGGTTGGGCTCTTCAATGTCAAACAACCGTAGGTCACTTCTCTCAATAAGTCTACCTATGAACCCCGATCCAATCAATTCTAAAAAGGATCCTCGGTACAAATAACTGTCGATTGGCCTATCGACAATTATCATCGCGCGATGGTACATCAGTAACAGTGTCATGCAATACTCACCATATCTATCAACCTCAACCTTATTCAAGACCTCAATGTCCATATCAGTGCAATGCACTCTTACAATTCCCTGTCAATATATCATCCACAACATTCAATGTTTCCCCTAATAATTCCTCCCACAATCTCCAATTCAACATCTCATTCCTATTCTCATAATCTATGATACATCTCTCAATATCTCTGTCAAAGTATCAAATCTCAATGTATATACACGCACACATACATAATCCAGCAATTGAATTATATAGTGAGGAAGCCTCCAGCCACTTAATATAAATGGGCAACAACCTCTACTACCCCTGATGATGTAATTTTTAATCATTACTAGGTAACAGGATGATCAAAATATATTCAAAAACAATAGCTTACCTCATGATAAAGCATATAAAACGAACAATTTCAATAGAATTTTGATCAAAACAATCAAACAAAACAAGTTGGTTCATCAATTAAGCAAACAATTCAACAATTGCTAAACATATACAAACAATTCTTATTCACATTGTATTCATTATTAATTGTTATTTTCACGTTTCCATAATCCCTTAACCCAATAAGGTATCTCATGATGCCTCGACTATGATTATGGCCGGCACATAACTATACTCGAGACCCCAGAGAAGCATCCTTATTTATGTATGTGTGCGTGTATATACATTGAGATTTGGTACTTTGACAGAGATATTGAGAGATGTATCATAGATTATGAGAATAGGAATGAGATGTTGAATTGGAGATTGTGGGAGGAATTATTAGGGGAAACATTGAATGTTGTGGATGATATATTGACAGGGAATTGTAAGAGTGCATTGCACTGATATGGACATTGAGGTCTTGAATAAGGTTGAGGTTGATAGATATGGTGAGTATTGCATGACACTGTTACTGATGTACCATCGCGCGATGATAACTGTCGATAGGCCAATCGACAGTTATTTGAACCGAGGATCCTTTTTAGAATTGATTGGATCGGGGTTCATAGGTCGACTTATTGAGAGAAGTGACCTACGGTTGTTTGGCATTGAAAAGCCCAACCGCCCCTACGGTTGTTTGGCATTGAAGAGTCCAACCGTTCCCGTTCTGTAATGGAAAACAGAATTGGGGTTCCTTCTCTGGAGATTGCCAGAAAGGGAAATTGTCCCCTCATTATGGAGAGGGACACAGTGTCAAATCATATAGTGAAGATTAGATGCTTGAATGCACCGTGGTGGCACAATGCATCTTTAGGTGAGTGTGAGGGATGTTGAGTGATACATGGGAAGTAGAGATGATGAATTTGAGTTGATTGAGAAGTGACAGAAGGATTTAAGTGATGGATGAAAGGAAATGAGAAATATATGTATGTATTATTGATTTTAGAACTGTGGTACCCTTTAGACGCCCTTACTACCGCACATCTCACTGTTATAGTGAGTTAAGCGGTGATTACTGGGACAAATTGTCTCATCCCACGATTACTGACATTTTTGCAGGTATTCATGCACAGGTGCAAGCTTCAGGAAAGGGAATTAGATAGTGGAGGAGGTATAGTTTATTTAGAATTGTATATTGCCAATTTATAGGTCTGCATTCGCTTCCGCATGTATATATATTTATTTATTGTTTAATATCAATTAGTTTTGTTTAATAACCATGTTAGGCAAATCTGTTCTAACATGGTTAGTTATTAATTATCCATGATAGTGTTCAGGTTGTATCAGGAAATTCTTTTCTATCATGGATATTATTTAATCATTAGGAAATTCCTTTCCTAACTATGATAGGACATTGATATTATGGAAATCCTTTTTCTATCATAGTTAGTAAAAAGGTTATTAGATCTAAAATGGATATCATTGGTTAATTAGGGAATTAGTAACACAATGTTACACTGCTTCCTAGCGAATTTTTTCTAGTGAATGCAATTTAAGTTAGATTGTTTATGTTTGAATTAGTTGTGACTGAATGTGAAAAATAGTAAGAATTTGTGATGTCCACATTATAAGCTACTTATATGATGAAAATAAGCTACTTTTTCCTACTTTTAAAATAAACTACTTATTTTAAATAAGTGAGATCAAAAAACGAATTCAACCAAACATCCCAAAAACCATCGATTTCCCTCACGCGAAAAAGTGTAAATTAGGTAAATTAGGTAATGATGAGAATGTAAAGTTTGTAGGGCCAGGAAAAGTGTGAGATGAAGAGAGAAAACGTGTGAGCCCCTGAACATTGATTTCCCTCACTTTCACTTTCCCTCCTCACTTCCCAATGGAACCGAATGGACCCTAATAATATCAAACAAATATTTCAAAAGAAAAATAATATCAAACAAATATTTCAAAAGAAAATGGGCTGTTGCAAGAGATTTAAGCTCCACCCTCGCTGTAAAGATCGATGAAGTTCCATGTTATGTAATAATAACATAACATGTGGTTAGATTGTTAGGGAGTAGTAAGATAGAGTTAAATAAAGGCTAAAGTATGTTTTTGGTCCCTTAAGTTTGCACAAAGTCATGTTTTGTTCCCTTAACTTTGAAAAATGTGTTTTTGGTCCTTTAATTTTGAAAAAAGTGTGTTTTTGGTCCCTTATCTTTGAAAAGTGTGTTTTTTGTCCTTTAACTTTGGATAAAGTAATGTTTTTAGTCCTTTGAAAAAATGATTAAAATGTTTCTAGTCCCTTCCTTTTCAAAATTAAGGGACTAAACACATGAATTTTTGCAAATTTAAGGGACCAAAAACATACTTAAACCGAATTTAAAAGGACTAAAAACACACTTTTCAAAGTTAAAGGACTAAAAAGATGACTTTGTCCAAAATTAAGGGACCAAAAACACACTTTTCAAAGTTAAGGGACTAAAACATAATTTTCTCCAAAGTTAAGGGACCAAAAACATACTTTAGTCTTAAAAAAATACACAAGTTTAAAAATTAAATGTTAAAAAACTATATAAAATTGAAAATAAAATTATTATTCTTCTATAAAATGTCAAAATATCACTAATTTTACATTTTTCATGTCAAATCTTATTGTGCAATTTGGAATAGTCATGTATTAGTATTTGTTTGACCAATAGTTATGACAATTTTGGGGCGAATTTTATTTAAAAGCTGAGAATGAAATCAAACAAACAGATTTGAGGCTAGGCTAAAAGAGTATAATTTGAGAGTGGAAGCGGTTTGAAGCACATGACATGAATGAGCAATCTGGTTGGGACAAAATGAATTAGTTTGATCCGACATTAAACTTGTAATTCAACCAACTCTATTCGGAAGTCGAAAGCGATGTATATGCCTATGCGTCGCTTGTTGTGATCATCTACTACAAGTTTAGGAAAGCCCTCATAATTGGAGGCCACCAGAGATGGGTTGCAGAAGCAGAGAAAGAGAATTGTTGTCAGATAGTGATAGTGACTCTTTGCTCCTCGCCACCATGTGCATCCTTGGTCTTCCCGTCCACGTCCATCTTACTGACGCCTCTGTCTATTCTGGAATCTTCCACACCGCTTCTCTCCACAACCATTGCGGTGGTTAGTTTTTCTTCCATCTTCTCTTGCCCAATTCTCACATAAACTTGTTCTACTCCCCAGATCTACAACTTTTGATGAACTGGATTTAATTACTTCTCACTGCCTCCTTTTACTCTTTCATCTCCACCTTTATCATTGCATTCCATGTGGATACTTGTGTGCACATAGTTTCATTTTCTGGTGTAATAATCTTGTGACATAATGTGGTTTTTTTATATTTATAGAGAAAATGCATAGAAATAATGATCTGAATTTCTATGATCTTCAGGTATTGTTTTGAAGAAGGCGAAGATGACAAAGAAAGGAAAAGGTGATGCTAATGTGGGAATGGAGGGGTTCATAGAGACTCTAGTAATCCAATCAGCTGACCTTGTGCAAGTTGTAGCCAAGGTAGTTTTGTATTTATGTGGCTTCTACTGCTGCTGATATAGTACTCAGCTATGGCTTTATTCTAAAAGTGTTTGTGTAGGGTGTAATGCTCCCCACAGATGCTTTTGGTGGAAATATGACTGGTAAAGATGAAGAGGCAGCTGAGCAAATTGCTTCCAGTGCTGAGAAACCAAGAGGGTCTCTGTTGGATGATGAGATGCAGGCTAATCAATCAAGGTACCTTGCATTAAGTTCATTGATATGGATAGACACACATTGAGTCAACTAAAGTTAATGGATTGCTATATTTTACATGCTATCGAGTATGCTTAATTTTGAACTTTGATTTTTCTTGTGTTTTGAAATGAAAAAAAAAACGAATGCTTTTAATGACCGGGTACAACTATAGCCTGACAGATTAGGGGACTTTCTTCATATTTTTTGCGAGAATAATCAGATATAGTTCATTTCCCTGACCCTTGGAATTGTGATTGATGGTATGAAAACTGAAGGAGTGGCTGTTAGATTTCATTCAAATACTAGCTGGAGTTTTTGGTTTGTTGAAACTATCAGAAACTTATTAACCAAGAAAAACTTTGCTGAACACAGATCTGATGACATCTGCCTGAAGATCCCAAAGCCTCTGGCTTCTGACATTATGATATTGAAAAATATAGGATTTGACGCTCAAGTTCAATGCTGCTAGTGGCTTGGTCTTGAGGGTATGTTCTAATCACTCCACTAACAGCTTGTTGCAAAGAGATGGCAATAATAGTTGTTAGTCAGATTGGAATGTCAAAGAAATCTATGTTGATGGGGTTGCTAATTTCATAAAAGAGCTGATGGGAAAAATAATTCATAAAACAATCAAAATTTTTACTCTTAAACTTAGAAGCTATGGTTCACTGTCCTATCTATAGGATAATATGAAACCTAAATGTGTTTATTTGGTCTATATATAAACCATCCAACTTATGAGTTGTGATCAACATTGTAGGATCCCCATTGGATACCTTACCTTGTGCTTTGATAGCTTTAGTCTTCCCATTCTTCTCTGCTCCAGAGGTTAGGGCTTGATGGGAGTCGAAATGAACTATGGCTCTAATACCATGAGGGAAAATGACTGATTCATTAATGAATTTTCTCAGTATGTATGTGCTATTAATGAAATTTGGTGCGTAGTAAAGTGCTTGAGATAACAAGCCTGCCTTCTAGATCTAGAGCATTCTACTCTAGATCAGATCTGATTAGATTCTCAGAAAAGGATTAGAATAATATAGATGGACTGGGTAACAAGAGATCATAGATTTGTAGTGACAACAATAACTGGTGGAACGTGCTGGAACGCTGCTGAAGGCACCAAATTCAGTAGGATTGAGACAATTGGCTTTCAATATTTGAAAATTTGTTCTTTCTTTTTCTAGGATACCTTTAAATAAGTAATATCTCATTAGAAATTTTATAAAAATCATACTTCATATAGACTGTAAGCTTTAGTTTTGATCATTATATGACTTCGGTGTGTACAATTGCTTTAAATATTTAGTGAAAATACTGATCCATGAGATTATTTCTTTTCTTACTTTTGGGTATGTATCAACTGGTTTTATTGACAGACAGGATGGAGATGAATTGGTGAAAAGGCAAACTGGTGTTAGCAGACAGAAGTTTGAGTTTGCTGAAGAAAAAATTGTATGTTAGCCCAAGGCTAGCTAATGTTTTTTAATATTAGATATCTTATTTCCACCCACATGCATTCTATTTTCGCCTACATGAATTGTTTACTTATTGCAGGTTGAAAAGGTTCAAGGCCATTCTTCAAGCCCTGAAAGTGAGTTAAACATTATTACATACATTGCATGTAAAATTATTAAAGCTAGCATCAGTAAAACTATATGTTATTTGCATTGATGATGGATTATTTATGCGATAATGATGGATATTTTGCTTAGCATGTACATATCATTTTTATACTTGGTATGGTACTGTGGAATAATATGTATTGATTGTAAATATTTTTCTCTTATTGAGTAGGTGTTATTAGGCATTATTCTTAGTTAGTAGAATTAAATTAGTATTTATTATATTGTCTAACTTTTAGCCTATATAGAGGCTCTTCTTGTACCCATACACATAACATGAATGAGAAATATTAAACTGATCCTTTTTCTCTCCCAATTGTTCACAGGTACAACGATAAATGATAAGATACATTAGTTTGTTAGCCTAACATTGGGAGAGAGATTTTTCTATGAAATATGCTTCAATTCTTTCTCAATTTTCCTTTCAATTTTTATTTTTAGGATATGAATGTAGTAAAGGAACAATTACTATTGATTCCCTTTAGTTTTGACTTACGTGAAGTTCTCCTTGAACTTCAATTTAGTGCAACTCAGTCTATAATGGGTTATTTGGCATGTTAGAGAAATATTAGGAAGAATTATTTATTTGTTATTTCAAACATTCATATGTTATTCATGATATTACTTTGATTTGTTGAGCGTTTTTCTAGTTTAAGACTAGTGGAATTTTGTTATAATAATGTGTTGAATTGAAGATTTTATTTTATACAATTCAAATCAGTTATTTTCGTAAATCATGTGTTATTACGGTTAAATTTTGGGAAGTCGTTTTTTTTTTGTCTATAAATATTGGGGCTCAACACATGTAAACATCATCTCAAATAAATGAATTTGATGGAGAAATATTTCTCCAATCTAGTAGAATTTCTTTTGGTCTTATTAGTTGGATGAGTTTAAGATTTTTGCTCATCCATTAGCAAAAGTTCACCGAACATTAAAAATCTAACACTCAAAATTGACAGAATTGCTACATTCGAACCCTTTTGTAATTGATGAGTGCTAGATTTGAGACCCGAAATTTTTTTTAATGTTCGGTGAACTTTTGCTAATAGTTGAATGCTAGATTTGAACCTTAACCCTAAGATAAATACATAATGTCTAAATCCCGATAAGATGAATATTTAATTGATATTAAGTTACATTTGATCGGATCAAAACTTTACAGACTGTGTTGCATTGGGTCAAAATTTAAGACTGAGCTTCAAATTTCAACTGAATCAAAATTATAGGAACCAAATTATGTGTGTGTATGCATCTCTCTTTTCTTTTTTGTTTTCTGTAGCCAATACCTTATATTATATAAGTCCTGGTGCATGGTGTCTTCTCCTATTTTTTAATTCTCTCATCTTAGAAAGATAATGATGATAATTATTTTAGTTCTGTTTGTCCTTATTTAACTCCTTTCTATTTATGTTGCAGTGGATGCATGTCCTTCACAAGTAGAGTTTTCTAAACATGGGCATGCATACATGACATCTACACTATCTGGGAATCAGTCATACAGTGCACCAGAATCTGGCAAAGCTGATGATCAATGTTGTGAGAAGTCTAATGTATCCAACTTTGCAGCTACTGATTCTCTTAAAGTTGTGGATCATGTCTCTGAGTTACATGATATGTCTGCAAAATCTGTGCCAAAAAGTACAGATTCAACGAAGAATTCTAAGGTAAATAAGTGAATATGATATCTTCTTTCAACTTTATCAAGGGAATTCAAGGTCCAATCATGTGCACAAAAGGCATTACGTGTATTTTCTGGTCATATCAACCTATAGATCATTAATTCAGTTATCAGCACATCACGTAAATTCTCAGTTGCATGCTCTTCCTGGAGACTTTTGAATAAATTATCCATTGGCCACTCTTATTGTGATATATCAACATCTTTCAGTGAACGGAGTAGTTTGTTTCTTAAGATTGTTGTTTTTTGTGACAATGTAGAATAATAGAATTTATTGTTGAAAATAACATGACTATTGTTTGTAGCTTGTCATAAACTCTTAACTCGTTTTTCATTCTGAAATTCTTTTAGGAATTCAAGCTCAACCCAGCAGCCAAAGTTTTCTCTCCTTCATTTGTAAATCCTAATTCAGTTACTCCTACCGGGCCACCTGTGCTAACAGCTGCGAATATGACTTATTTACCAAATTCCTCTTCTGTTATGCCTATTGCTGCTATTCAACCAGAAGTTGGATTCAATACTCTTGTATCTCGACCTTCTTTGCCTGTTAAAGTCACTCAGTATGGTAATTTGGCGGCTGCAAATCTTGGTAGTGGGTCTCAATTCACCCATCCTGTACGTATTTTTTCTTTTCCTTTTCTTCAGAGTCAATTTCTTTCTCAATGTTTACATGCATGAAAATGCAATGCAATTTCACATGTTTTTCATTTCAAGTGTCATAAATTCTGGTATGGTTTGAATTAATTATATTCTGTATTACTTATTGTTGGTATTTTCCATCCTTGTTTGGCTTCAGATTGTTGGACAGCTAATGCATCGGACACAACCCATGAGATATGCTGCACATCATAATCCTGTTGTGTCTGAACCAACTTACATACAACCAAACTCTTCTGCTGTAAGTATAAAAAGATTTACAGATGTTTTCTACTATCTGGTTTATTCATTCACTCAAGACCAGGTTTCTATATTCCTTTGTTGAACAATTGCCCATCAAGAGAATATTGTCTTTCTTTTTGCAGGTTGTGCTTGGGCGTTCAGGGCAGCTTGTCTATGTCCATCCTGTCACTCAGGTAAGAAATAATGGCTGAATGACTATAACTCTTCAATTGGGAGGTTTCTTCAATTTAATTAACAAAAGTAGGTTAGGTTAAGAAGATGAAATTAAAACAATAAGAATTACATTAAAGCAAAGATTCAAATCGGTTTTAGGGTTTTGACTTGAAGATATAATGCTTTAGTTTGCGATAATTTCATGTGTCAATAATTCAATATATCACAAAAGTGCTCTTGGAAACCGCATTATTCTTAGGGCATGAATAGTTTTCTTATTAAGCATGGGACTATCATCTAGTTTCCTAAAACATTGAATTGGATTTAATGTATTTTTGTTCGTTTCTGAATTGTTTCATATAGTATTTAATCATCCTCAGCTGCTTCTATTTTTGTGATTGAAGGATCTGGTTCATGGTGCTATGACGACTATCTCACCTGTCTCACCACGCCCTTTGTTAAATATGAATCATGTTCAACTTCCAAAGCAACAAGGTAAAACATTATAGGTTTGTTTAATTGGATAAATACATTTTTTGCACCAAAAATAATCTAACTGCATTTATCTTTATTGTTGGTTTCTATTTTCAAACTACATTTTTTCTGTTAAATGACTCTCTACTTCCATAACAACTGAAAAAATGGTCAAAACTGGTTCCTACAGCTATCATAAAACATTTTAATCACACTGCCAAGTAGTAAAACTAAATATTCTGCTCTCATTAAAAATTGAGTATAATTCCTTTCGCAATAGTGAGTATTTTTCTAGTTTTTAGTGTGTTCATAGGAGGATAAAAAAGGATGCGGGTGTTTGAACCTTTCCATTGATTGTTCACCTAGCTCAACATCTAGATTATTACTTATTGAGCATAAAATTTTTTAGTTAAAACTCTAGGACACTTAGATGTTTGGCTTATGTTGAAACCATTCTATGCTCTTTTTTGGCTGCATTCTAGCTGAAGAGGTTTGAAATTTGTGTTATTAAAAAAACTCACTGGAATTGCATCTTGTGGAAAACAAAGATGATTGAGATGAATATTTCATTGATATGATATCATATTTATAATACAAAAGCTTCCTAAAGAATAATAAACTTCACCTAAAAGTTCACCTAATACAGTTTCCTAATAACTTAATTTTCTAATACTATAATACTACCTCGAGTCCTAAATATAAGACTTAATTGACTTTTTTTTGGAGAGGTTAAGCTGCGAAATAAGCTATTAAATCATGACATATTTGATATATTTTTAGATTATACATTAGTTTATAGGTAAAATAAACTAATCTAAGGGAAAAAATTAGGTAAATCAATTTATAATTAACTTATTTTGCTTTTTTATAGTATTTTCTAAAAAAGTCAATTAGGTCTTATATTTAGGACCGGAGGGAGTATAATTGATAATTATAACTAAGATTCTATTAATACAAAGTAGGAAATAATAATACTACCTCCGGTCCTAAATATAGGAATTAATTGAATTTTTTTTGGAGAGATTAAGGTTGCGAAATAGATTATTAAATGATGACATATTTGATATATTTTTAGATTATCCATTAGTTTAAATAAACTAGTTTAAGGGGAAAATTTAGGTAAATCAATTTATAATTAACTTATTTTTTTTTGTAAGGATTTTCTATAAAAAATCGATTAGGTCTTATATTTAGGACCGGAGGAAGTATCAATTTTCTAATTCTAACACATCTTTAGACCGTTGCAAGACTTTTTTATATTTGCCTTTTCTACTGTGGAATTAGTTTTGTTCATGTATTTGTTAGATGCCCCAAGACATTGACAAGTCGTGTAGAAAGTAATGCTTCTATGGCTTCAATTTTAGCATCCTTGTTCACAACATAAAGTATCCATTTCATCTGCTCTAATTGTTTTATTTTTGAAGCAGGAGGCACTGTGGGTCAAGTGATGCCGCTTTGTATTCCCCAGCCTGTCCTAGCAAGTGTGCAGCCGCCCTTTGCACTACAAAACCACCTTGCACTTTTGCAACCTTCCCTTCCGGCAACTCGACCTATTCCAGTCCCGGGACCAAACGGTTTCTACAGCGTCAAATTTTGACAATATTTTTCATTTTCTTCCACTTAATTGTTTATTTTATTTTTCTTTTTTGGAGCTCATTCATAAATTGAAATTTCTCTTATTCTGCCCTCCTCTATACTATAAAACTTTGTTCACTTTTCAATCCCCTTTTCTTTTTTAGAAATGTACAGTTTGCATGTCATAGCTATTAAGATATAGTGAGAGTGAAAGCTATACTGAGTCATGAAGTGAAGGGTGAGGTTTAATTTTGTATTTTTGGAATTGATTAAAGCTTCCTTCAATTTCCCAATCTGATTTGTATGAGTCTGCTATAAACGAAAATATGTTTTATTTTCAGCAGATAGATCTTAGCTTCATTTTTGTTAAATCCTATGAATTCATCACGGATAACCACTTTTTGCATGGATTTTGTGTTTATCTTCTCAGGTACCTTTTTATCCGTTGATAAATTTTTTATTATTAGAAAGCTACACCTACAAATATATATATCACCCACAAACTTTACATTGTAACAAATACACCATAAAATAAAACAACACATGATAATAATACATGAAAGTTCCTTCAAAACGAACAAAAAAAAGTAGAGACAAGAGCAGCGTACTATCAACGAGGGATCGGTATGATAGTTATATGTTTTTAATCATAGTACATTAATTGCTCAAATATATTGGTAATTAGGTGTAGTTGTTTAGTTAGAGTTTAAGCTTGGAGAATTAGTTGCATTTCTATAATGCTCTGAGCAATTAATTTATGCATTCAAGGAGGCTTTCTAATACTATTACTATTATTTCTTCCACATAGGAGCTGGAACTAATTCCTTCCCAAATATATAGTTAGGTCTTGCTATAGTATTATATATTATATTATGAGAGATAATATTAATCATATTTAGTTGTTTGCCTTCCTTGCAAATACCTACTCCTCACTTCCTAGTAGAATAATAGTGAGAATAGTCTAGGCTAGTCCACGCCAGACCAAAAATAGGTTTGTGGTGGCTTGTGGCCTATTTGAGGTCATTTTTTCTTAATCGATTTAGAAGGGTTGTGATAGATTATATAATTGAATTGTATATTAAAAATGATTAACAAATAATATGAGTAATTATATTACTATTACTATAAATATAATATAATGTTAAAGTTTAAAAATGGTGGAGAAGTTATGGAAGGCATTGGGCATTGGCGGTCATGCCCCTCATATCATATGCAATTGTTGACGTCACTCACTCACACTCACACTCACACTCACACTCAGGGCTCGTGAGTGCGAAGTGGGAATGTGCTTCCTCGCCTAGTCGCCTTACCAGCTTACCTGACCTCACTGGCTCACATGACATGGCATGACATCCAATCAATCTTTGCTTTCCCAAAAGAATTGAATTGAACCCTAGGCAGGTATATAAGGTAAGGTAAGGAAAGCTAAGCGCGCTTCTCTCTTTTTCCCTCCCTCCCTCCCTCCCTCCTTCACTCTTCTCGGCAATTAATGGAGGTGGGTGGAGGAAAGAGGGGAAGGCCTGAAGCCTCCTTCCATGCCAATGGCGCCTCCAAGAAACCCAGGCCAGGTTTCATTTCTCTTTCATCCTTACCTTTTCTACTCTCTCTATATATACGTATATTCCTCTTTCCTTCCCCATATTTCTCACTCCAACCCACTCATACTGATATGATATGAGGGATAACAGATAATCCACATCACATCACTCTAATTAGTAATTAGTAATTAACACTGTTTTAGTAGTCTGTTACACACACTTGATTGATGATGTTAGCATTTATGCATATAAATAATGTAACCCATCCATCATCATCATCATGTGAATGAAATCGTTGTTGTTCTTCTCTCTTTTTCTCTCTTCCCTCCCTCGTAACACCCACCTTTCTTTCCTGCTTTCCTTCCACCTTCTTGTGTTTTAGGGTTTAAGACGCCTTTTCCTCAAAATCAATCACCTACTTGTTTTCTTTTGCCAAGAGCCTTTTCTTCTTCCATCTCTTTTTCCTGCTTTCCTTCCACCTACTTACGCTCCTCACAATCTTTTCACCTTACATTTACTCACCTACAATCTTTCTCCTCCCAATGGAATGTATGCCATAAATGCTTCCCACACTTTTACTTTTACTTCAACATCTCATACTAATCCATCCATACAACTTCATTCCTCTATCATCATGTAATGTATCCACTGAACCCTTCATTTTCTCATCTTGTTGCCAAAACATGTGAAAGTACTTCAATTAAAATGAGGTAGTTTTCATTTAATAGTGAAAAAAAACTGGTATTACCTATTGTTTGAGTTGAGGCATAAAAGGGCAATGCGAAATATAAACTGAGGGGACTTAATCAATGTTCTGAAACAGAAATGGAGTCCTTTCCAACTGGTATAGGAAGCAAATCGAAGCCATGCACAAAGTTTTTCAGGTTCAAATCTTTAACTTGTCTAAACTAAAATTTAATTATATATATTTAAATTTCAAATTGTAGATTTCCTAATACACATATATGGACAATCCCTGTAAGAAAAATGTTGATTTCACTGATGAATTGGTTATGAAAGCTGTGGTACAGGTTCTACATTATCTTATAATCTTGATAACAAGACTGAACAGAAATGGTTGATTCGTCATGAACAGTACTGTTAGGTGCATGCTGGGCTATATATAAATTGAATGATGTTCTTTGTATGGAATACTCCACCTTCATATTTTGGTTGTGTACAATAATATTCTGCAATCTTCAACGTGAAAGAGGTCAAATGCAGATCAGTTAGAATGCTATAACTATGGGGCTTAATTCTTAGCAACATGCATTATATATATTGAATTTCTTACACCAGGATGATATAATTCAATTCGCATCAGCCTAAGGCTGTGACAGCTGCACAAAAGGATAACATGGAATTGAAATTTAATCATCTTAGAGCTTGAATGAGTTTCACTGTTCATCTTATAAGATAACCTGTTTTATAAAATAATCTCTCTCTGACCAGAGATGTAAATGAATTCATCATTCTTATTTTCTTGAGTGGTCTTTCCTAAGCATCATTATAATGAAAATTGATATACATATGTTCCCCTTTTTGTTTGAAAAATTCAAATGCATGCATATGTTTGGCTGGAGTATTTGAATAAATGATGCTTGACTTTATGATTTCTAGTCCCCTTGATTACCAGGCTGCATTCATGATTTTTTGGCTTCATGGTGTCGGAAGTATTATTTCATGGAGCCAAAAATTTGGCTCTATTAGCTTTTATATCAACTCAGGTTCAGCATATTTCCAGCTTGATATTAGGTTCATTTTGCCTGAATACTTTTAGAAATGTTAACTTTTAATCTTTATATAACTTTTGCACGATGCCCAAATAATTTGTGTTTTTCCCCATGTACATCTCTTAAAATATTTCAAGAAATCGTTTTTTATCCTATACATCAAAGAAGGTGCTTTATTGCCCTAAACAGTTGCAAGATTAGAGAGTTCTCAAGATTTTCAAGTTATTCTTTAATCCTGTAATATTATCTCACTGTTCACTTTAATTACTCTGATCAAATTTGAGCTTCCATTTGATTAAAATTTCCTCTTATGTCAATGTCTAGAGTTCTTCACCTAGTCCTCTTATTGGCCAAGGGATTTAAATGAGTTACTAACATTGTCAGTGAATGTCAATTTACAAATTTAATTCTTTCTTTTTCTGGAAAAAGTCCATATTACCTTTTTTTTTTGACCAAAAAAAAGTCCATATTACCTGAAACTCTTATTTTGAATTAGTTGTCTTTTCTCAGTTGAAAAAAAAAACTCAGTTAAAAATAAAAGAATTAGTTGCCACTCGCTGAAGTTTTTTGTGATCTTTGCTTTTGAGTTCACAGCATGACAATCTATTGAATGATCATCAGAAATTTTAATGCATATAAGTTCACATGGCTAGTGCAATTGTCAGTGCTATGAATAACCGGTGAATGGCTAATACATTTTGCGTAACTAGTTTTCTTGATTTTCTTGTTGGTGAGAAATAAATCTGTTATGCCATTTTGTATGATGCATTTTTATTTGTTTTGATGAGATTACCCCTTTTGATTCATTTTTGTTGGCTATATTACACAAAGTACGGTATGTTTAGGGATCACTTTTCAATTGCTTTTGCCAAGTTACAAATGTGGCATGATTTGGTTGATAAGTGCTAAATTGTTAGAAAGGTCCACAACTAAATATTTTTTAATTAATTTTTATTTAGTTTCCGAAGCTTTGTAAGATATTGTGTGAAGCATAATCAATTCTCCTGGTTTGCTCGTTGCATTACTTGGTGTTTCTTAGGGAGAAAAACTACTTAAGGATTCTGTTACTTGTTTAGCTCCCCTCTGCTCTTCTGTTTATAAACATGTACACATGTTTTTTTTTTCATTGAAATTGAATTAATAATGGTAAGCTCACCAAGTGAGGTCTAAGGGCCGGTTTGGTTCCACGATAAGCTCTCTTTCCGTGAGGTCTGAGGTCGTGGGTTCGAATCAGCCACTCTGCAAAAAGTAAGGATTAGGCCGCTTAGTATATTCCCTTCCCCAGCACCCTTACCAAGTGGAGACTAGAAATGGGTTAACCTTTTTTCTAATTAATAAATAATAATGGTGGTGTTTTATTTTCTTAGAAGTGGTGAAACTAATATCAATTTTAGCTGTACAGAGTGTCTGGTTATAATTGTTCAGTTGCGAATAGTATGTTTTATTATGCTGTTTTGAGAAATAATAAAATTTTATGGAATTTCTTAACTTTAAATTGATAAAATGTGCATGCTATAACATAGGGCATCCTACTTTGAAGTCTGGCACTGGATTTGTTTTACTTTATTTGAAGGACATCTTTTAGTATATTATTCTGTTTATATATCTTTATTGTGTTGTTCATTATTGCTGTGAAACCGTTAAACATGTTATGATTTATTAGATATGGATGCATATACAAATTCTTCATTTCTCATAGGATGCCAATTTATTTGGAGTTTCACTTCTATATTACCTAATGATATATGATGACGTTAATAATTTGATGTGGATGCTCACATGATCATTTTTTGTAATTGGGCTGATGTTATGTCAATTTTACTGCCATAGTGACCATATTGTTTATTGTATGATTAAATGTTGACATCTGGCTGGTTTCATCTATATACAGCACCTCTGGTTGTCCATTTGGTGAAGGATGTCATTTCTCGCATTATTTTCCTGGGGGCATTAAAGCTATCTCTCCGATGATTAATATTGGTACAAGTTCTGCAATCACACAAGGTCCGAGAAATACAACTTTCCCACCATCCTTTCCAGATGGCTCTTCCCCTTCCTTTGTTAAAACCCGCATATGCAGCAAGTATAACTCTGCTGAAGGATGCAAATTTGGCGATAAATGCCGCTTCGCTCATGGTGAGTGGGAGCTTCGAAAGCCTACAGCCCCATCATACGATGATCCCCGTTCCTTGGGACACATGCACGGCAGGGTTGGTGGGCGGATCGAACCCCCTCCTGTTCATGGAGCTGCTGCCGGTTTTGGAGCCTCTGCTACAGCTAAGATTAGTATTAATGCTTCACTTGCAGGAGCAGTCATAGGGAAAAATGGTGTCAATTCTAAGAAAATTTGTCGCATAACAGGATCAAAACTTTCAATACGGGATCATGACTCAGATCCAAGTGTCAAGAACATTGAGTTGGAGGGCAGTTTTGATCAGATCAAACAAGCTAGTGCTATGGTTCATGAACTTATTGTAAATGTTAGTTCTGTCTCTGTGCCTCCTCCTCCGAAAGGCATTGGTGCACCACATGGCCATAACCCAGCTCGTAACTTAAAGACAAAACTATGCGATAACTTTGCTAAAGGATCTTGCACCTTTGGGGAAAGGTGTCATTTTGCACACGGAGCTGAAGAACTACGCAAGACTGGAATGTAATCACTTTTTTGTTTTCCCTCTTTTAACCAAAATATTGCGGACCAACTGTTAGTTTACATCATCCGATTATTTTGATAGAACCTATAATTCCGTTTTAGTGATTATTGAACTGTGCAGAATTTTCTACTTCTTTCGTATGGTATTGGTGAATCGTTTATTTTCATATTTTGGCGTGTTTCAATTTTGTTGGGAGTTTCGAAGCCGCAAATCATTCCTGCATCATGTTGGTTTCTTGATCTCATGCAGGGCAATTTTCAATTTCGTATATTTGTGCGTGGGTATAAAATCTATATGAAAATGATAGTCTAGTTTTATAGGAAACACGAACTCATTTTTGGTATTGTTAGGTTATCCATAAGTACCTCAAACTACAATTTGGTGATGACGTAGTTTGAGTTTAGGTTGATTTTTATGTTTGCTAGTAGAATAATTGATGATCTGTATAGGGAGAGACAGAGTATAGAGTATAAACTAATAAACTATGGGTTAAAGATCATATTTTTACCCTAAAAGTTTTAGTAAATGATCAATTTTGCCTCTAAAGTTTTTTTGGTCAATTTTGCACCTAAAGTATACAAAATGATCAATTTTACCCACTCAAATGTTTTCTTAAGAAACGAATTTTGATAACTAAACTCTTATATTACAAACCGAAAGGAGTAGATTTACACAACCCACTCAAATTTAAATATTTACTTTTGGGTTGCATTGCAACATATTAGCAGTTTTTTTCAGGAAAAAATCATGAGACATTTCACAAGACATTTATAATCCGTAGCATTATGGCTTTACAAGACAATATTTTAGATGTAATTTCAAAACTCCCGTTCAAGTTATAATGCATACTTTCTACTAGTTATCGCTTATGACAGAAGCCTTCCCCGCAAAAATCTGGTTTGACCAAAATTCTGAGCAGATCCATCAAAGAAACGCAATACACTATTACCACCCTCTATATACATCAACGGCGGCCATAACTAACAAATTCTGTGAACTCAAACAGGTCCCAGCAATCCATGAGTTATGGGTAAAACGGGTCAGTGCTTCATGACTTGTGGGTTTAACAAACCAAGCCTTTGGGTACAAAATATACGCCTGCCCATAAAAACTACCTATTCTTTAAGCAAGCTTGCGCCTGCATCTACGAATTCCAGTAGCCCTGGAAGAAGTTTCATCATCACATTCAGGAGATTCTTCCACCACATCTTCCTGCACAACAAGCCCTCGGTTTCGTGTTAGCTTCCTGATCGGTGTTGTGACCGGTGGTGGCTGGGAATCGCATGCGGTAGTTTCTAATTGACTGGCAGCAACTGTGCATAATTGAGTCCTATGAGGCATAAGCTCCTCTCCCTCAGGCACCATGTTCTTCATTAACTGTCAACGATGTTTGCCAACATACATCAATAAAGAACAATGACAATAGCATGCCCAATATGTCCAAGGTGCGAGGGCGTGTGCGTGTGAGTGTGTCTATGAAACAGACCTCAAAACATAAATCCCAGATGGGATTCAATTTTTTCACAAAACATAGCAGCAAAAGTAAAAGCAACAAAATACTATATTCTTAAACTGATAGCATGCTCAAAACTCTAGACCAACAACAAACTCATCCAAGAAAATGAGTAAATTACTAGGTGATATACTGCATTTTGAGTAGCATGGTGGAGGACAGTGGTGAATGGTTAGTGGTAATTAGTAAGTGGCAACTACCCTTACCTTCCAATCTTCAAAATCATATCTGAACACAAAATGGCTGTAAGAAACTTGTTTGGACATAACGGAATTGGACGCTGGAGCATTCCTAGGTGCTGGAAAAAGAAAACATACATTTAAGCAAGGATGAAAATAAGAAAGAACAAAGAGCAAGACATTAAGTTTTATAGCAAGGAATGCCTTACAGACAAAGTGAGAACCATGGGCATCCAATGAGATTTCAGCACGGCCATCTTTAACTAGGAATGATAGAGCGAACAGGTTTTCCACTGTCTGAGCAAAGGATTTCCTATTGAGCATTAGGCTTTCTAGGCGAACATGTTTATTCCTCCTCAATATCCCAAACATTGTGGCCATATTCTTATCGGTATCCGTTTTTTCATCTCCTTGGGCATCATCAATCTGTTGAAAATAAAAAAGTGGAGTGAATGGTATATAGTGAGTGGTGAAACATGGTGTAACCAGATTTGTGCTCCAACAGGGGAAACCAGTAAAGTAGAGGATAATCTGAAAAACAGTGTAGAAACTGCTCTTCATTGATGTGGTGTAGTGTACATAAATGTAAGGAAAAATAGAGGGGAGAAAGGGAAGGGACCTGTTGAGGCCTAGCCATGGCAGCCGTTTGCCTAGTGCGTTTTCTGTGTGCAACCTTGCGTTGCTTCAACTCATTTTCCATGGGAGCAAGCCTTTGCAGGAGCAGAAAAGGGTGAGAAAGAATAAGAGAAGAAAGGAATTGCATTGGTAATTGGTATATATATATATATATATATATATATATATATATAGTGAGGGACTCACATGGTGGAACAGCCGGGAACGTTCATGAAAATGGGGGAGACGAGCGATCCGAGTTGATTCCAGTGAAGAGAGTTGTTGTGTCCAAAGCGACTGAGAAGGCAGCTGACAAACTGGGAAGGGGTGAGGCCGTCGGTGAGGAGAGACCTGACGGAAGAGACGAGAGTGGTGGCCAGGTCCAGAAGCGCCTCCGCATCCGCCACCTGCTCTCGCGGCTTCTCCACTGCAACCATTATTTTATTATTATACTATTATTATATATCAATGTGAATAAGAATGGATGGATGGATATGGATGGATAGCATAATAACATAATCAAAATAATGATTGGATGGAGCATTAGCATTAGCATACCGTGCTCATGTAACCTCTCCACTTCAGCCATGATGCTCTCAAAGTCAAACTTGTGGGAGTCCGTCTTAGCCAAATCATCCCTTTTCTCTGCCCATGTATGTAATGTAAGTATGTGAAAGGCATTAGATTAGTATTAGTATGAAAATGATGAAAAGAGGGAAGGCAGTGGTAGTAGGAGACTAGGAGTACCGTTGATTAAATTGATGAGGGACAAGTACTGAGACCGAATCGCCCTCCGACTCGCTGCCTCCTCATGCTCCCCGCCATTCCCTCCGCTACTACTGGCGGTGCCTTCTTCGCCTTCTCGTTTTGGGATCTTTCTTCTCATTCTCACGCTTAATCAATCCAATTCAATTCCCTTCCCCAAACCCTACCCGAGAGGAGAATCACATTTCACTACTACTATTTCACAACCAATCCCTCTCCTCTCGCCTTTCAAGTTTTAGGGCAACATTATATATATAAGGAAATTTAATTTTCAAAAAATAAAAATAAAAATAAAAACCATCCACCACTCACCACACTGTAAATTGTAAAACCATATTAAAGCCGCGCTCCGGAATTCGTAATTGTCAAATTTATTTTAACGCCTTTCCTTTCCGCCGCCATATACCAAAACAAAACCTCCAATTCAAAAAAGTCTCCAATCCACACATTTTTAACCTTCCCGCTTCTTCTCCTAACTTTTTCTAATTTCAATATATTGTATTCCTCTCATTATCATCATTATCAACATCTTGTAAATTAAATTTCAATCCTCAACAACTCTTGTAAATTAAATGTCCTAATCATAATATTAAATTGATTTTTTCTATCAATTGATGATTTAAAATTAATTACTTGGGATATCTTATTTCTCCTTCATTTTCACAAACTTTTTTATATATTTATGGGCAATCAACACTTATTTGTAGTTTCCCTTCCCAACAAAAGCTTCTCATTTAGTAAACCTGGTGGGTTGACGTGAATGGTAAGTATTATCGTCCCTTAAGCAAATGGTTGTGGGTTCGATCCTTAACTCTGTAAGTGGTTGGGGGTTCGATCCCTAACTTTTGCGAATGGAGCAAATTCGCAGGTCAGCTGTCTACACCTATATGAAACTTTTGAATAGTGATGAATTAGTCCTACTTGACACGCGGGTTGGAATAACCTTGAGTAACAAAAAAAAGCTTCTCATCTAGTACTTCAATTCAAGATCTCAAGGGATACAATGAGACATTAACAACTACACCAACTATACATTATTTCTTAATTACCTTACTCAAACTATTCTATAATTTAATAACATGTAAAATACGTTGAAATGAAGTGATCTATATAGCTTTGGTAATTCTCCTTAATCCTTATCATAATAAGTGTAAGTTACTAAGTTATTAGTATCATCTGGTCATGGACAATCCATCATTAATTAAGAACTTGAATGGTGGTACAGAAAGGTGGACTTTTGTTAAGAGTCTTCAGGAAATTAGAAGAAACATAAAGCACTCAATAGAGAAAAAATCAAAAGAAACATAAACCACTCAATCAGCTATTTTGATCAATTCAGCAATGCTATAGGATTTATGTTCCTGCATGATAACGTCACCCTTAACTATTGGAACTTACTTCAAGCTGAAAAACCAAGTTCTGTTTCACTGACATGGTGTCCCAATCAGTTAACTTTCTTCCAATTCGGCACTATAATGGAAGTAATGCAGTTATTGTGCCAAAACTATTTACTTAGACTATACTGTAAATGTGAGACAAGGCTTACACTTTCAGTGCTGATTTTTTCTGGGGCCATCATGCTTAATTATTATTTTGCTTTAGGGCAAGATTTTAAGTACAAGTAGTTAAATAATCAAATGATGATGTTCTGGATTATTACCATCATGGTCTTGATAAGGAGGGAAGTTTTGTTTATATTGAAAGAATTGGAAGGGTCGTTACAAACAAATGTAAGCAAACGGCATCTTTGAGAGATATGAAAAGTACCATGTGCAAGAGTTTGGAAAATATTTGCAATTGAATTGATTGACTGAAGCATTGCTCACCACAATTTCAAGTCTCCTTTCATATTTACATAGCTGATGTTATTTGGATGTTACATCTGTTTGTGATCAATCATGCTTATCGATGTAGTTAAATTTATCCTTCTTTGAATATGCCTAACTTTTTTCTTATATTCATTTATAATCTATTTCTTTGTCTTACTCTCTGTTTCTTTCATGTGTTTGTAGGGAACTCAATTTCCATGATTTCACCAACATTTTCCATCTCCATACCTCCTTTTTAAGAATTTAACAGCAAAAACATGTCACTGTAATTTTTCATGCTTTAAACACCTTACACCATATTCCCTACTTTATGTCATTTGACTCTTTTGAATAACTTCCTCCCTAATGTAAATATCATATATAAACCAATTATGACTCTTTCCGTTTCAAATTTCTATAATGTAATGCAAGCATTTTCCTATGTTCCATTTTCAAATTTATATGCTAACCCACAATTCTCCTTATCATAATCAGTTTAAGTAAGTTACGAAGTTATTAGTATCATCATGGCCAATCCATCATTAATTAAGAACTTACATGGTGGTACAGACAAGTGGAATTTGTTTTGTTTCAATTTTCTTTCATCCTCAGTCTTTGAATCACATATTCACATTAAGGGTAAAAGTAAGCCTGAACAAAAGGCATGCAAGGTGGTTGGAATTTATTGAGACATTCCCATATGTCATCAAATACAAGAAAAGTAAGGAAAATATTATGGCTGATGCAATGTTCAAAAGGTATACTTTTCTCTCTACTCTTAGCACTAGATTGCTTGACTTTGAACATATCAAAGATTTGTATGCATGTGATGCTAATTTTGCTAAATTGTTTCTTGCATGTGAAAAGAAGGCCTGTGATAAGTTTTATAGAATTGATGGGTACTTATTTAGAGAAAATAGATTATGTGTTCCCCAATGTTCATTGCGTGAATTGCTTGTGAGAAAAGCACATGAGGGAGGATTAATGAGTCATTTTGGTGTGAAAAAGACTTTGGATTTTTTGCGTGAACATTTCTATTGGCCTAAAATAAAACATGATGTAGAAAGAATCTGTTTAGAATGCATAACATGTAAAGGGCTAAATCTAGACTCTTACCACATGGTTTGTATACACCATTACCAGTACCTAGTGAACCTTGGGTTAATATATCAATGAATTTTGTGTTAGGTTTGCCTAGGTCCAAAAGAGGTATGAATTTCATCTTTTTTGTTGTTGATAGATTTTCAAAAATGGCACGCCTTCATTGCATGTCATAAAACTGATGATACCACACATGTTGCTGACTTGTTTTTCAAAGAAATTGTTAGACTTCATGGTATTCCTAGAACCATTGTTTCTGATAGGGATACAAAATTCTTGAGTCATTTTTGGAGAGTTTTGTGGGGTAAGCATGGTACTAAATTGCTATTTTCAACTACTTGTCATCCACAAATTGATAGTCAAATTGAAGTTTTTAATTGGACTTTATCTCAAATGCTTAGGATTGTGATTCAAAAAAACTTCAAAAATTGGGAAGATTGTCTGTCATTCATTGAATTTGCATATAATAGGAGTGTGCATTCATCTACTGATTATTCTCCATTTGAAATAGTTTATGGTTTTAATCCACTAACTCTTTTGGATTTAGTACCATTACCTATTGATGAGAGGGCAAGTATTGATGGAAAGAAGAAACTTGAAATAGTGAGGCAACTTCATGAGCGTGTAAAACACCAAATTGAAAGAAAAATGAACAATATGCATTCAAGGCCAATAAAAGGGAGAAGTTGTGTTCTTTTTTAGCCAGGAGATTGGGTGTCGGTGCATATGAGAAAATAAAGATTTCCAGCTTATAAAAAGTCTAAATTGGCTCCAAGAGGAGATGGTCATTTTCAAGTGCTTAAAAGAATTAATGATAATGCTTATAAGATTGAT
This sequence comes from Mimosa pudica, assembly GCA_029929735.1. NCBI lineage: Eukaryota > Viridiplantae > Streptophyta > Magnoliopsida > Fabales > Fabaceae > Mimosa > Mimosa pudica. The sequence continues at coordinate 131,196 of JAKELP010000047.1, read as the reverse complement.
TTGCAAGATGAGTATCATGTAAGTGGTACTTTCAATGTAGCTGATTTATCTCCTTTTGATGCAGGTCACGATTTGAGAATGAATCATTTTTAGGAGAGAGAGAATGATGTGATCCATCAAGATGATTCGTCAATTTCAAATGATCCTTTGAAGATTCCAAGTCGACCTATCACAAGAGCAAGATCCAAGAACATTAAGGATGCATTGAATGAACTAGTGCAAGAAGTATGTGCAAAGTAAATGACAATTGATTCAACAATTGAGAATAAAGATGCTCAAAACGTTACAAATGTTATTTAGGTTGAACCAAGGTTTTAAAACCCGAGCCGGACGTCGAGCCGGAAAACTGAGCGGGTCATGGTTGAAACGGTTGAAACGGTTGAAACGTTCGGTCGAACCGGTAACGTAATAATTTAATGAAAATTAAATATATAAATATTGTTAATACTTAATAACTTAATATAATTAGGATGAAATTAAGCAAAGTCACAAATTACAAAATATCATCCAACATAAACACAAGACTGTGATGACACAGAAGACATAACACAAAAACGTGGGATATGGATAATTGGATATGGAGAGTTTTTTTTTGGGGCTGTTGACTCATAATTAGGTACACAGTAAGTAGACTAGCTTGGAAAAAAGTGCTATCCACTTTTCTTACATTGGGTAAAGTGGAGTAATATTTTTATATTATTTTACATTTACATTGCATCTCTCTTTGCGCAAGTTTTAGTCAGAGAAATGAAGTGTACTCTGTTCGTCTTCTTCAACGGATCTGTTTGTCTTCTTAAACTTCAAACTTGCTTCTTTTTCATTCTTGTTTTTCATCCATCTCACCTCTCAAGATTAACCCATCGGTAAGTTTTTTCCTTTAATATTTCAGTCTCCTCCAGGCCATCATTCTCCTCCTCCTTCTGGTTTTTCTTCTTGTCATCGGAAAAAGCCATTTTGACCGGATTTTGTCATCGGAAAAAGGCTGGGCTCGATTTCCTGTCTAATGAATAGAGGGCGGTCGGTTCGGTGAAAGCCGTTCCGGCTTCCGGCTTGTTGGCCGGCTCGAGGCGGCCCAAAACGGCCGAACTAGGAAATCGACTTTCGCACCTGGGCCGAGCCGCTGTGGTGGACGGTCGACGGTCCGACCGGTCGGACCGTCCGGCTCGGCTCGGGTTTCACAACCTTGGGTTGAACATAGAGCTGTTGATCGTATTTTGGGTTCAAAAATATAAAATTAATGGGCTTTGACCAAGAGTTGAACATGGGATGGTTTATTTGGGTTTAAATAATGTAATTTTGGGCTTTAAACTCTCGTTACTTTTGACCCATTCTTTTTGTGCGAATATAGGTTAAACTTTGCTTGTTCGTAATCTTTAAATACTTTGTAAGCCTCTTTTGAAGGCAGATTTGAATTGGGCAAATGAGTAAAAATAGCCACAATAAATTTAAATATGGGCACTTATGGCTTGTTTGGTTGCTTGAAAAAATCCAAAAGAATTGGAAAGTTGAGAAAGTATGGGGTATTTTTGTAATATACATATATCCCGGGGCCCACAAGTTTTCTCTCTCTATCTCCCACTTTTTTTGGGCCCTACACACTTTATTTTTCATCATTACTTAATTTACCCCTACTTTCCATCTTTACCCCTTTCACTTTCCATTTCTCCACTTTCCTTCATGCAACCAAACGGACCCTTATAACTCTGATAAATTTAAGAGGGCAAAAACGTATACTATAAATCAAAATGGGGCAAAAGTAACCTCTTTGTTAGGCAGAGTTAAACAGACGTTTTCTAGACGTGGCCCCACCACCAATAAATGACGTGTCATACATTTAAGGGTGCAATATGTTGATGAGGCTTTATTTTTTCAGATGGGCTTTATTTTTTTAGATAATTACAAAGAAGTAAGGTGGATTTCACAGGATTTGGGTTCTATTTGGTTTCTTATCGAAATGATTTGGGGGTTTAGGGTTCATTTCAAGTAATTTAGGGTTCAACTGGATGCATTTCAGCTTCCACGGTGGATTTAGGAATTGACACGTCATTTACTGATGGTGGAGCTCACGTCTAGAAAACGTCTGTTTAATTCGGCCTAACAGAGAGGTTACTTTTGCCCCATTTTGGTTTACAATATACGGTTCTGCCCCATTTTTGTTTACAATATAAAATTTCCCCCTTAAATTTACCAGAGTTATAGGTGCTTATTTTTAAATTTACGGTGGCTATTTTTTGCACCTTTGCCCATTTGACGCCCATTTGAATTTTGATAATTTAGAAGTTGCTTTTATGCACTTGTTGAGAGAATTTCTCTATAGGGTTCTTCATTTAACTAACAAACTTATCAAAGATTGATCAACCTTGTGGCGTCTTCCAACACTTCAGGTCCATGTTCTTTCGAGTTCAAGGGTTCAAGTGGATCCTTTTAACCTTTGTTTAGCATTCTTGGGGTTGTGTACATCTTATATTGGTTGTGGATCCGGGTTTATCCCTGGTCAATTCACACCAAAATTGGTGGGACCTACAAATGTTTTTTAACTAACTTTAACCAATTTTGGGGAACCTATTATCGCTGAACTTTGCCTTATATTATGGGATAGAGAATACTCCCTCCGGTCCTAAATATAATACCTAGTTGACTCTTTTGGAAAATCTTAAAAAAAGCAAAAATAAGTTAATTATAAATTGATTTACCTAATTTTTTCCCTTAGACTAGTTTATTTTACATATAAACTAATGAATTATCTAAAAATATATCAAATATGTCATCATTTAATAACATATTTCGCAACTTTAATCTCTCCAAATAAAAGTCAATTAGATCAACTCGAGGTAGTATTTATTTTGAATTTCATGTTTTTTGTTTATTCTCCAAGGATAGCACCAAAGAGCACGTGTAAAACTGGCATTTGTATGGCAAACGAAAACGCAATTCATGGACAATTAACCAGAAGGTGTAAAAACCTAATTTTGTAGGGACCCCACAAAAAATATATAATGAAAATTAAAAAAATAATAATAAAATGATCCATGTATAACCATTAACCACCACAACTGATTGTCATTGGAAAATGACATTTTTTTTTGCTCAGAAAAATGACATTTTAATTATTCACACAAAAAATCAATATTTCACTGAATGAATATGATTAAATGTCATTAATGTCGATTGGTAGTCATCATTTCAAAATAAGACTTTGGATAAGGTTAAAACACGACTGTCTAGATGGAAATGTAATTCTTTATCACTCGCTGGTAGATCTACTCTTATTTCTGCAGTTACCTCAGCGATTCCTAGTTACACCATGCAGACTGCTCAATTCCCGGTGAGTACGTGTAACTCTCTTGATAAATGCAATAGAAATTTCTTGTAGGGTAGTTCAGAAGAGCAACGTAAGATTCCTCTTGTTGCATGGGATGAAGTTTGTAAAGAAAAAAAGAAAGGTGGTCTTGCGTTACGCCATGCTAAGCTTCAGAATAAATCTCTTCTTATGAAACTAGGGTGGAAGTTGGTGGCTAATAGAGATGATTTTTGGGTTCGTGTTATGCATGATAAATATAGATGTGGTAATGATATTATGCCAAAAATTAACCCAAACAGACATGGATCTAATGTTTGGTTGGGTATCAAAAACACGTGGAAGAAGGTGCAGGAGGGTATTGTTCATGATGAAGTTACTAACTCTGTGAAATGGAGGTGGGAGAGTAGTGGCACCTTTTCAGTTAAGTCAGCTTACTCTTCTTTGTCTGTGGCAGAAGGGAATGCTGAGATTATATGGGAAAATATATGGAAGATTCAAGCCCCGTATAAATGCAGAACCTTCTTATGGCTAGCTGCGAAAAGAGGTTTACTTACCAATTCTGCCAGAATGAGAAGGGATCTAGCACTAGATGACACTTGTGCCGTTTGTAATGAGGATTGTGAAGATACTCTTCATGTCTTAAGAGATTGTGCAAGCGCGAAAAGGTTGTGGAAAAAGATTGTTGATCAAAATGAATGGAAATCCTTTTGTTCTGGTTCCCTTGACAGGTGGCTATGGTGGAATATAAGCTCTGAAACAAAGGAGTGGACAACTTTGTTTGCAATTGTTTGTTGGTGGATTTGGAGAAGAAGAAATATGGTTATATTTGATAGTAAAGTATCTGATGAATCAATCATCTCAAGTGCTCGAGCAATGGCAGGAAGTATGGTGAATACGGCCAATAAACTTGCAGGTACTAGGATTGATGGAGCAAGGAGGTCGAGAGATTCAATAAATTGGTCACCCCCTGAAGAAGGCTGGGTGAAAGTTAATGTTGATGGGTCTTATTCCTTGAGAAATAATTTGGCAGCATGTGGTGGGATTATTAGAAATAGTTCTGGGTCATTTATGACAGGCTTCATTCATAATCTGGGGGCTGGTGATGTGTTTCAAGCAGAACTATGGGGATGTCTTCTTGGACTTAAATTGGCTTGGTCTAAAGGGTGGCGCAAAGTTATTATTGAGACTGATGCTACGGAAATTATTGATATTCTGAAGTCTCCACTATTGACGGCTCACCGTGATCGAGAGGCTATCTTGGAAGCTCAACAGTTTTTAAAGAATAGCTGGGAGGTGAGATTGCAGTATGCACCTCGAGAAGCAAATATGGCAGCAGATTGACTTGCAAAGTTTGGGTTAGCTGCGTCTCATGGATATCATAATATCCAGGATATTCCGCATGATTTATTTGTGATTTTGGCTATTGATTGTAATGTATCTGAACATGTAGGTGGTTGATGAGGTCTACTTTAATTTATCAAAAAAATAAGACTTTGGAAAACAAGATTGATGGTGATTGCTGATTTTTATTTGACATATAATTGATTTTCCAAAAAAATAGATATTGTATAATACTCCCTTCGATCCTTATTATAAGTCGCCAACTACCTCTAATTTTTGTCTTTAATATAAGTCACTAACCGTCACATTAAATGTTTTTTCCCACTTTACCCTTGTCATTAATGAAGATTCAAAATTGAAAATGTGAAACACATCATTTAATGAAGGGTGGAGTTGGAAAAAGTGGAAAAACAAACATGAATTTTAATAGCCAACTATCATTCCTTGGTACTTGAGAAATGAGTAGTTGGTGACTTATAATTAGGACCGGAGAGAGTAATTATTATTAGTAAAGCATATGGATACTGTATTATAAAGAGCAAAGATAAATAAAGCCCTCTGAATAGGTAAAAGGACAATTAAGGTCGCTAAATTTCCAATAGAAGAACCAAGGTCACAGACACTAAATTAATCACTGCAGCATCTGATTAACAACATCAACATACATATTTAACCATTTTATCATCCACATCCTCCTTACCCTAAAGCGATGGGTGGATTACTATTCAAAAAACAGTACCACCTTTTACAATTTTTTTATCCATCTTCTCTATTGTATGTACCTCCGGACACCTTCTGATGATATGTATGCAGTTGTGTGGGTCCCATGTATTATTAAAATGAGTAACTTCTTATTCTCTTTCTACTTTTAGCTCTTTTCCCTTTACAGTAAAAGGTTAAATTGAACATTTTATTAATTACCCCCACCTTTTTTGCGTTTTGCGTGATAGCTATCATCCATACTCAAGATTTTGAATTTCAAACATCCCTCCACTTAACGCTTACCCTGTAGAAACCTCTCTCACTCTTTGTCTTCATCATCGCATTCCTTTCTCTGAGTTAAGTGTTGACCCATTTTTTCTTTCGCCTTCGAGTTTTCTCCTCTTGCCATACCATGGGTACTTTTATGGGGCCTCCTGTTAGTATTGATTCTTTGACCGAAGGAAGGTGTCAAGGCGTTTTGCTATTCAAGGTGGATCGAGTTTATTTCCCAGAAACTGTGCACTTTGTTGTTGGGGGTAAAAGATTGAGGGAGACGCTGTCCGTAGATTTAATCGTCTTCGATTATAGCCTTGTATTTTTAGCCTGGATCATTAGTTGTTACTAGATATTTATATGGTTACTATTTGTCTGCTAAACCAGGTCGAAAGAGCTGAATTGTTCAATCACAATGAGGCTTAACCGCACCCAAAACAAAGATGGCCTTGAGTTGTTCCAAACGCCAACTTTTGAAAAGAGGAAGAGAGTGCTTATTTCTGATATTTCTGATCAGCCCATTGTGAGTAACATTACTATTGTTTAACTGTCTTATTTTCCTTTTATTTTCCTTATATCCGAACAAATTGACAGGGAGAAACTTTTCTAATTCATGGTGTGATATACAAACTACAAACCATGCATGGATGGGTTTATAATGGTTGCGGGAAATGTGGAACTAAACCTCGAGTGGAGGACACTCGAATGATATGTACTGGATGTAAGAAGATACCTGAGACCATTGAACCAAAGTATGTAATATTTTCAGTAACATTCTTTTATAAATTTTTATCGTTTGTTACCTTTTAGGAATTAATTGAAATGCTTTTTATTTGTTTAGGATGAAGTTGCATTATATTATCAAAGATGAGAGTGGAGTGACATCTGTGACCTTTTGGGACAAGCACTCCAACCAATTGATAGGGAAATCTGCGCGAAGTTGAAATTACAGCTGTGCCAGGTAGCTTAACATTTTCTGTTTTTAAAACATGGGTTCATATCTAGAGATTTTTATCTGAAGTTATTGTTAATGCAGGAGGATAGAGAATATGATTTTCCTGATGAACTTGATAGCATTGTCGGCAAGAGAATGATGTTGCGGTTGAAATTGAATGAGTACAACAAGAAATTCCCACATGCGAGCATTAGTGTGGTGAGTTTTATGATGTGTGAGAATCTACTTGACAAGTTCGATGAGGTTGATGATCAGGTACTTGTAATTTTTGTAATTCAAATTAGGTTTACTGTCAATGTATTTGGTGATTACAGTTTGTATTGACATTTTTCAATTCTGTATTTGAAGCAAAATTCTGTTGTTGATTTGTGTGGAGAGGTATGCAATGTTATAGGTTTTGTTAATGTTAAATTGTCTGGTTTGAGCTTTTATGCATTGGGTTACTTGATTATAATTTCTGTATTTTTTTGTGTAGGCTGTTGATGTTCCTGGTAGCAGTAAAGCTAATGACAATCCTTCTCAAAGTCTCTCAAGTACTTCACAAACAACTATTAATTCACCTATTGGAACTAAGCCATGGCAACCAATTCATGTTACAGATGGTATTGTTGCTGCTTCACCTGAGACAAAAGATATGGCTGGTAATCTGAGTTGTCCTGGGCTTAGTTCACCTATCCTTTCTTCTTCTAATGTGATTGAAGATTCAATCAACTCCATCAATCCTTCAAGAAATGTCCAGCCGCATATGGATGAAGAGACGGACACAGATGCCAAGTTGGGAGGTCATTCTGAAAGTCCCGTAATCGTGGCAACTTCTGGAAGAGTTAAGGGTAAGGGAACTGTGAGGAGGCGGAATACTAGACAAGAGGCAGAAGCACTTAAGGAAATATCAGGAAATATTCCTGGAATGGGGAAAACCTCTAAGATTATTAAGCAGGAAAAATGATTCAGTTGCATGACAAAGACATCGTTGGCTTCATGTGTCATATAATATAGTATATGTTATGATGGCAATTAAGGTTTATATGTTTTACCTATAAGTGTCTATTGTGTTATTAATGGTTTAGTGTTATACATGTTAAACCATTATAACCTTGATAATGGTTTATCTTGTATTACATATGGCTGAACGTTTAATGTATGTGTCCTGTGTTGTAGTTGTATTTCGTATGAACTGAATGTCTTGTAACGTTGTTATGTAAGTATGTTTTAGTGAGTGTATTTCCTTTAAGTTGAAGAAGTGTGTACTTATGTCAAAATTTATAAATATGATTATGTTTAATGTATTTTCGTTACTTAATAGTTTTGTCTAGCTTGGTACCTATATTTCATCTCTTGGATATTGTAATTTATTTTAAAGTATTCTAGGTAATCAATTAGTGGTAGTTAAAGTGCCTTTACCCAAAAATTGAAACTTATTCAGAATAGTCATTTGACCATTAATTATGTTTGAAGAAATATATTTGTTGACATGTTTTGTGGTATTTTTAATCATTTGGTTTTATATTGGTATTAGTTATTTTAGGAATTTGATATTTATTATTCAATTTCCTTATTGATGTAGTGATGCTATTTTTTTGGGCTTGTGGTAGTAGATAGTCTGTATAGTTTAATAATTTTTATTTTATCTAATGTAAGCCTTTTTAATTGTTACTCCTTCCAGTCCCCAATATAAGAGCCCAAAATTTGAATGGTTTTTGTCCCCTATATAAGAGCTCACCCCATATTCTCTCCGTATTTAATGCATTTTTTCCTTCTTAACCCCTAATCCTCTTTCATATTTATTAATGCTTATATATTTATCTCTCTCAGAAATATCATAATAGATATGGGTGATTTATGGAAAAGAAGTATTAACTTTAGACAGCCAATTAACATTAACATGTCATCTTAAGAAGTGCTTTTTTGACGGTTAGCTCTTATACCTAGTCATATTTCATTTTGAGCTTGCCATTGTAGATTTTATTTTATGTATCATAATTTTTAATGTAGTTTGTCTTTTAAAATATTTTATCAATTGAACTAAGTAACTCTTACACATAGTTTACAACATTAGTTAATAGTTTATTTTCTACCGTTGTTTTTAACATTATAACCCATATATATTTAAAATGGATCTTATTTATTGAACTTAATATTTTCCTGTTTGCAGACATTGATTAATAGTAGATTGAAAATACACCACCAAATAAAATTGATTTGAAATTCAGTTTTCCATTGATTTATTAGGATACTTTAACTTAATTATATACTGAATTTCTCTGAATAACAATAAGTAAAGTAGATTGAAAATAAAGGTGTGTAGGTAAATAAAAGTGGATACATCATTTGTCAATCAGAAAAATATGGTAGAGTAATTATATGAATAAATATTTTAGTTCCATGATAAAAACAATTTGGAAAGATGATTTTATATCTAAGAATTGATTAATGAATAAGCTTTATGCTTTGAATTTATTCAAATATGTTTGTTTGTTAGAAATAATAATGTTTATACCAAATTCGTTCCTATTTAAAGAATTATGTTATTTTGTATAAAATGATATGAAAAATAGTCTAATATTCTCTTTATACAATTTTTTAATTATTGGTTTTCATTAGTTGTCTTATTTTATCTATAAACTAATAGGTGATTCAAAAATATGTTCGAACATGTCATCATTTAACAGTATGTTTCATCTTATGAACGTCCCTTACTAAAAGTTAACTATGTCTTTTAGTTAGGAACAAATATAGTACTCCTTCTGGTCCTAAATATAGGATCTAAATAACTTTTTTGGGGAGATTAAGGAAGGCTTAATTATAGAGATGTCTTTCCAATAATACCTCTCCTTAATTAGTTTAGTTACTTAGTAGCCCTTTCTCCCCTATCAAAGGAGTTGTTAAGACGAAGAAGGATAATTTAGGAAAAATGTGACAAAAAATGTATCTAGGTCTTATATTTAGGACTAAAATGAAGTCTCTATCTAGGTCCTATATTTAGGACCGGAGGGAGTATTAAATTAGTCTAAATTAATTTAGTGTTTGTTTGGCTCGACATATTTTTGAGATATTAGTTAGTTTATGTTGGATGTTTTATGCCAAAAAAAAAACAAGTTAGTATTAAATTAATCTAAATTAAACATGCTGATAGTGGTTATAACTGACCATGGTTAGTTTTCTGTACCATATGTTAACCCCACGTTAGTTTTATAGCTAAGGGAGTTTTTTCTTCATCTTTTCATTTTGTTATCTCTTCTTCTTTTTCTGTTGAGCTAAGGTCTGGTGTTCAAACACAAGTTACTGCCGTGTTGACTGTTGCAAGTTTATTCAAGTGTAGGTGAACCAATTATCCCTTCTGATATTTTGGGCTGATGAATTTGTGGTTCCCGATTCAAATTTGTTTGTGTACGTGTTCTTGGATACGCAATGCCAAAGTACACTACTGGGAGAAAACGGCGCACTTTGAAAAAATCAGATATTGGTATGTTATTTGTTTTTCCCCTTATATTCATTGAGAGATTTTAGTTAATTGTTAAGTGTTATTTTTTTAGTGTGATTCAAGTAGTTGGAAGTAATGTGGTGAGACTAGCTGATGTAATATTATACTTATATGGTAGGTATAGATAGTTATGATGGTGTGTCTCCACTTAGCAGTCCACGTTTTAGGCGTCTTCAAGGTTTTGATGCAGACCACAGAAAAACTGAAGACACACCGAGACAAGATTATTATGATGACATGTATTCTGAACAAATTTCTGCACTTTACAATTCATCAGGTTATTTAAGCTGCTATACCTAATGTCCCCATAATTATTAATGTCCCCATATTAATTTCTGCTTACATTAAATTATCTGATAGTGGAGTTATTCAATAGGTGGTTCTGCTAACGCTGATGTTGCTACTTCATCACATTCATCAAATCCTCTCGCTGACAAGGAAAGTTATTATCGGACAATTCAATTTGATTATGGAAACAACTTTGTCGATGATGAACTTGATGGTAAAATATAATGGTTTTATAAAGTTATTGCTGATTCAAGTTGCAGACTAAGAAAAATAGTTTAATATTTGCTAATTTTTTTAATTCTAATTCTGATTAGGTGAGTCATACATTGGCCAAGGTACTGATCCTAATGCTGGTAGGACAAAACAGTCAGACTTGCGAACTAATGTGTTGGAAGGTTAGTATTTGCTTGCATCTGCAAGTAACTTTTGTTTGAGGAATCACATCATTTGAATTAGCTTTGAAGTATTTTGTTATTGCATAAGCAGAATCTCTGGAATACATTGATGAAGGTGATGTATCCTATGAATGCATTTACTGTGGTGCACTACTTTGGTATAATGAGAGATGTAAGAATGAAAATATAAGTGGTGTTGCCAAAATATTTTCTCTATGTTGTATGAAAGGTAAAGTTAAGTTACCTCATTTTAGACCTCCACCACCTAATTTGCGTTCCTTATTTTTCGACAAACATTTACCGATTTCTAAAAGATTCCATGAGAACATACGTCAGTACAATAATATGTTCTCATTTACCTCAATGGGAGGTAAGATTGACCATAGCAAAAATTCAGGCAGTGCTCCTTATTCGTTTGTATTATCTGGAGTTAATTATCATCACATAGGGAGTTTATTGCCTTCCCGAGGGGAACAAGCTGTTTTTTCACAATTATACATCTATGATACTGCAAATGAGGTGGAAAACAGAATTTCAGCAGTAAGGTATGCAGTTCACATATTGCTCTGAGCTATTTTATTTACCAAACAAATTATTCACTGGAAAAAATACCATTTCGCTTTGCAGCAAACATTCAACAATGGCTTCAATTGATCCAGATATTGTTAACTTGATCAAGTCTGAGTTGGACTCTTGTAATCCTTATGTTAAGCAGTATCGCAATGCATCATCTATGATTAGTTCTACAAGGCATGCCCCTCTAAAGTTATGTTTGCTAGGTTCAAGAAACAATGATGGGCGTATATATAATGTTCCGAGTGAGTCAGAAGTTGCAGCTCTAATTGTTGGGGATTTTGATAATTCTCTTTCTGTGCGTGATATTGTGATTGAAGAAATTGGGGGTAAAGTCAAGAGAATTAGTGAATTGCATGCAGCATATCTTCCTCTCCAATATCTTATTCTATTTTGTTATGGTGAAGATGACTATAGAGATGATGTTCCTTATAGAGAAGAATTTCAGAGTTCAACTGAACATACAAAAATGGTTAGCATGCGAGAATTTTTCTGCTATAGACTAATGACTCGTATTACTGAATGTTCTATAATACTTCATTCATCTCGATTGTTGCATCAATTCATTGTTGATGCATACACAATGATTGAGTCTCAACGTTTGGCTTGGATTAAAACGCATCAGAAAGAACTTAGAGTTGACAAATATAAGAATCTGTCGAAGGCAGCAGAAATGGGAGAGAATGATGCTGCCTTTGTTGGGAAAAGAGTTATCCTTCCTTCATCATTCACTGGTGGTTCACGGTATATGGTTCAAAACTACCAGGATGCTATGGCAATTTGTCGTGTAATGGGTTATCCAGATTTATTTATAACATTCACATGCAATTCTAGCTGGCCAGAAGTACAACGATTTTCAAAGAAACACAATGTTGTGGCAGCAAATCGAACAGATATGCTTTGTAGATTGTTCAAGCTGAAGTTAGATTGCCTAATGCATTTTTTGAAAGAACAAAAACTCTTTGGCCCAATCCGTGCAGGTATATTTTTGTAATTTGCCGAATATTGTTTAACTATTAAAATAAAGTATTTCCTTGCCCTTATTTATGTGCTAATGTAATTCTAAATGACAGTTCTTGTATTTATATGTTTTGCAGATATTTATACAATAGAGTTTCAAAAAAGGGGCCTTCCTCATGCTCACATTCTTTTATGGTTGGAAGTCTCTGGAAAAATGAAATCTCCAGCAGATATTGATAAGTATACTTGTGCTGAGATTCCAGATGAAAAATCTGAGCCAAAACTTCATGGATTAGTCAAAAAATGTATGATCCATGGTCCTTGTGGTGCTTATAATCCTAATGCTAATTGTATGCTAGGGCGGGTACGATGTGGGAAAAAATTCCCAAGGTCATTCAGATCGCATACAACTATTGATGATGAAGGCTTTCCTATCTATCGTAGGCGTGATTCCGGTAGCATTGTTACTTTAAAAGGGGTTCCTTTAGACAATCGGTACGTAGTTCCATATAATCCAACTTTGCTTTTGTTGTTTCAAGCACACATAAATGTGGAAAAATGCAACCATTCATCTGCCATAAAGTATTTGTTTAAGTATATTAGCAAAGGGCATGATAGAGCAATTGCTGCTATACTTAGGCCTCATGATGGTAATGTGAAGAAATTTGATGTTGATGAAGTAAAACAATTTTATAATTGTCGGTATATTTCATCTTGTGAAGCTTCTTGGAGAATATTTGCCTTTCATATCCATAAACGGCACTCAGCAGTTCAGCGTCTTAGTTTTCACCTGCCTAACGATCAATCAGTTGTTTATTGCACTAATGATGAAATTGATGAGATATTAGATAAACCACGAGTTTGTGAGTCACAATTCTTAGCATGGTTTGACTTAAATAAGCTTGATCCATTGGCAAAGTCATTAGCTTATGTTGAGCTTCCTAAACATTTTGTTTTTGATCGAAGAAGCCGTTGTTGGAAATCACGAGAGTCTGGCAAAACTATTGGTCGTATAGCTCATGTATCACCTTCATGTGGGGAATTATACTTTCTACGAATTCTGCTTAATAAAGTGAAAGGCCCAACATGCTTTGATGATATAAAAACTTTTGATGGAACAATTTATGATACATTTAGAGAAGCTTGTGTTGCAAGAGGTTTGCTTGACGATGACATGGAATACATAATTGCAATTAAAGAAGCATCTTTTTGGTCTTTGGGACGCAGTTTGAGAAATTTATTTGCAAGTATGCTGCTTTGTGCTTGCTTATCTGATCCTCTACGCGTTTGGAATGAGACAAAAGATCTATTATCAGAAGATTTATTTTATCAACCTTCCTCACATGATGGATCACGTAAGAGATTTTTATAAAGGAAGATTTCTTTTTTTGTTCTGTAATTATAGAACTGTTGTAATGTTGTGTACTAATATATATGTTGTATTTCCAGGTCATTCCATTTCTGCAGATATCAAGGAAGATGCTGCTTTAAAAGAAATAGATTGTGTTCTCAAGGAAAATGGAAGAACATTGCATGATTTCCCTTCACTTCCACAACCAGTTTATTCCTCTGATATCAATCTTCAGAATGAACTAATTTTTCAGGAATTAAATTATGATCGCATTGAACAGTCTTCGGAGGCATCTCAATTAGTTTCTCTATTTAATCCTGAGCAACGACAGATTTATGAAGAAATAATGTCTTCACTGAATGAAGACTGTGGAGGGTTTTATTTTGTTTATGGATATGGTGGTACTGGGAAAACGTTTTTGTGGAAGGCTCTTATTGCCTCTGTTCGTGCTTCTGGCCATATTGTTCTTCCCGTTGCTTCGAGTGGGATTGCCGCTACATTGCTGCCTTCTGGCCGAACAGCACATTCTAGATTTTTAATACCTATTCAGATTACAGAGTCTTCAGTTTGTTCTATTACTCAAAATTCACCTGTAGCAGAACTTTTGATTGCAACAAAACTTATTATTTGGGATGAAGCACCAATGGTTCAACGATACTGTGTTGAAGCCTTAGATCGCTCGCTGAGAGATATAATGCAGTCTGACAGACCTTTTGGTGGAAAGTGTGTTGTAATGGGTGGTGATTTTCGGCAGATTTTACCTGTTATACCCAGAGGTTCTCGAGGTCAGATAGTTGATGCATGCATTAACTCTTCATTTTTATGGGAGTTCTGCAAAGTATTTACTTTGACACAAAACATGCGGTTGGGAGTATCTACTGGTGTTGATGATAATGATAATATTGCTTCTTTTGCTAACTGGATTCTTGATATTGGGAATGGTGTTGTCGGTGATTGTAGCGATGGAATAAATGAAATTGAAGTACCTTCTTCATTCCTTCTGCAAGATTCACAAGATCCTATCTACGAAATAGTTCATGCTACATATCCTTCTTTATTAGCACATCTTGATGACAATGAATACTTTAACGAAAGGGCAATACTCGCTCCTACACTTGATTTGGTGGGTGAAATCAATAATTTCATGTGTTCTATGCTACTAGGGGAGGAATTTGTATTTACAAGTAGTGACTCTGTTTCAAAATCAGATGATGCATTTGACATGGATGAAGAATTATGTGATGTTGATTTCTTGAATAATCTTAATTGTTCAGGCTTGGCACCCCATCGATTGATTTTAAAAAAAGGTACTCCAGTAATGTTGCTACGCAATATCGATCAATCTTTAGGACTATGCAATGGCACCAGGCTTCGAATAACACATTTGACAAAAGCAGTTATTGGAGTTGTCACATTAAATGGATCTCATCCTAATCAGAATGTGCTTATTCCAAGGATTAACATGAATCCTTCTGAGAATCGATTGCCATTTCAAATGCAACGTCGTCAATTCCCTATCATTGTATCATTTGCAATGACCATTAACAAGAGTCAGGGGCAGTCGTTAAAACAAGTGGGCTTATTTCTATGTAAACCAGTTTTTTCTCATGGACAACTTTATGTTGGATTATCTAGGGTTAAAAGTAGAGATGGACTCAAAATTGTTATTCCACGTCAGGAATTTAGCACAAAAAATCTTACTTTAAATGTTGTTTATAGAGAGGTGTTTCGTAATGTTGTAGGATAATTTGTAATTTAAGTCTAATTGTGTATGTTGGTTAAAGAACATGGTTTAATTTAGTCAGTTTCTTTGTGTATATTTTGTTTATCCCTGATAAATATATGCATATAATACATGTTACCCGGGCAACGCCCGGGACAGTATTGCTAGTTAACAACTGGAGCGTAGCAATTAATTGCAGTAGCATCCTCATTAACCACAACTATCCTCATTCTCATTAACCACTAAATCGTTGTTAATTTAGTGTATATGACATTGGTTGTTCTTTTGAAAATTTAGCAACTTTGATTGTCCTTTAACATGTTTAGAGAATTTTATTTGTCTTTTTCCCTATTATAAACTTAAGTATTGTTGATTTTTAATTATGTAAGTAAAAATTTTTCATTTAAATATTTGAACTTTTTTGGGTCCCTTTATAAGCTATTTGTGAGAGTATTTGTTTACTTATTTCAAACATTTTTTTTTATCAAGATTACTTATTTCAAACTTGAAGGCATCTTTTTTATTTACTTTTTCTTTTCAAAATTTGTTAAAGACAAAGAAGCATTTCCGTTTTATAATTTACATCATTGATAAAAATGGAAGAACATAGGAGAATTTGGCCTGAAACCAAAAAGTAAATTTCAATTAATAATGAATTATTAAGATGTTTTTTCAAAAAACATTAAAACCTTCTAAGAAATCATTTATTGCTAAGGATAAACTATTTTTGGTCAAAAAAGGATAAACTATTACGTATTTACCACTTAAATTAAAAATATTTAAATGTTTTTATTCAAGAAATTGCTATTTAATTATCTTAAAAATGTTTTGTCCTTAAAATAAAATATTTGAATTTGGTCTATGAATTATTTTTCCTACAACGAAATCTTCTACGTTGGTCAAAGATCCTATTGTTTAAAGGGGAATTTGCACTGTAGTCCCTAGTAAGGGAAATTAATAATGGAAGGTCTCAACACATTTCAAAATAATTATCAAGTCTCAGGGGCCCTTTCCTGCAATTGTTTGCTTATCTTCAATGACCATTTTGCCCTCATTAAAGATGGTTGTCATCTCACTGATCCCTACAGGGGGAATATGCTTTCATCTTATGAGGGCAAAATGGTCATTGAAGATAAGCAAACAATTGCAGGAAAGGGTCCCTGGGACTTGATAATTATTTTGGAATGTATTGGGACCTTCCAGTATTAATTTCCCTTACCAGGGACTACAGTGCAAATTCCCCTTATTTAAATAGTTATTTTCCTTCCAAAATAAAGAATAATTAATTCTTGCCAACTGTATTCTTCATTTATTCCTTTGTTTCAGTATTCCAATCTTTCGGTCTTTCCGATGTATAAAAAAAAGTATTCCAATCTTTCGGCCGGTGATAATTTCTGCTTAATGTTCCGAAATGAAAGGCATCTCTTGTTTGAATATTAAAGGATGAAGATTGATGAATATTTCTCCCTCTGGTCCCTGATATAACAGTTAACCATAAAAAAACGCTTCTGAAGAAAACATGTGAATGTTAGTTGAGTGTCTGGAGTTAATACTTCTTTTCTAATATTGTCCATATTTATTATGATACTTTTAAGAGAGAGAAATACATAAGCATTAATAAATATGAAAGAGAATTAGGGACAAAGTAGGAAAAAGCGCATTAAATGAGGAGAGAATGTGAGATGAACTCTTATATAAGGGACCAAAACCATTCAAATTTTGGGCTCTTATATTAGGGACCGGAGGGAGTATAAGGGTAAACATAACTTTTGGTCCTTATAATTTCCCTTCATTTGGGTTTTGGTCCCTCAAGTTTAAAAAGAGTGTTTATGGTCTCTCAAGTTTATTCAGTTTGTGGTGGTTAGTCCTTGATGCATTGAGTTGGCTTATGTGTCACTGACAGTGTTAAGTTTGCCCATGTGTCACTAACGGTGTTAAGTTAGTGCTGATTAAGTTAGTACATTCGATATGTAAGCATATAACCAAGATTAGAGGTGATATAAATTCAAATGATTCGTGATACATTTTGGTTAAATAAAATTGTAAAAACGGTAAAATCGAAGAGTGCTCATGAGTTTAACAACAACAATAATTAATAATAATAAGTTTATTCACTGAGCTCTCAACATTTAATAATGGTTAAAGTATACTTTTGATCATTTATGTTTGCATCAAGTTTCAATTTAGTCCTTTATGTTTGTAAAGTACACTTTTAGTTCTTTTTGTTAACGCCGTTAGTTTAACTTAACAGAAAATGCTAATTTAAAATTTTAAATCGTTATTAAATACTGAAAAAAAAATGTTCAGATTAAAATATTTGATTGTAAATATTCTTATATTATCAAAATTTATCATTTTTGGTCCAATTTCATTATAATATAATCATTTGAATTTGTTGAGTTAGCATTTTCCGTAGTTAAACTAACGGTGTTAATAAAAAAGAACTAAAAATGTACTTTCCAAACATAAAGAACTAAATTAAAACTTGATGCAAATATAAGGGACCAAAAGTATATTTTAGCCTTTTATATAAAAAAAAGTATATTTTAGCCTTTAATAATATCAATATTCTTTTGCCCATTCAAATTATCCGATCCATTGAGCGCACAGATATAGTGCAATAGATGCATAGAAAATTCTATATTCAAAATCTTTGTCGATATCACAAGTTTTAAATATTAAAAGAAAACTTTCAACATTCAAAATGTGCAATTTCATCATAAAATTTTTCGTGGAAACTGTATGTATCTAGAAGTTTTAGTTAGATTCGTATTTTTATAGAATTATTAGCTCTAATATATTTTAGGTCCTTTATACTTATATCAAGTTTCAATTTAATTCTTTATGTTTGGAAAATACACTTTTAATTATTTTTTGTTGAGAACATTAGTTTCGCTTAATTGTAAAAAGATTATTTCATAATTAAATGAGGTACGACAAGACACATTTTAAAAATATAAGAATAAATACACTAAAATATTTTAATTTAAACATTTTTTGACATTTTAATCTTAGATTAACCATTTAAAATTGTGAAGTTAACATTTTCCGCTAAATAAAATAAACGGTGTTAACAAAAAAAAGATTAAAAGTGTACTTTCAAATATAAAGGACTAAACATAAGTGACCAAAAGTCCAAAAGTGTACTTTACGCACAGTTATTTGAAAAAGTAATATGTCATGACTCCTCTCTTTGTAAAAAATGATAACAATTAAGACCAGTTACCTGAATTTAATACTTTTATAATGATATTGATCAAACAAAAACTTTCAAATATCCATATCTTCTACGACAAATAATCACGGCATCCCTTCACGAGCTTCAAAAGAATTGCATACGGGTTTGAAAAGTTAGATTGATGTTTTAAGAAAAAAGAAGAGTAAACTTCAAATCTTTTCAAAATGAGACTTGATCATCATATACTTGGTGTGTGTACTTAAAATTAAAAAGTTACTTTGCTTAAATATTGAGCATATTAATTCCTTATACGCACAGACACACACATTATTATTTTCACTGTACAAATGACAAATATAACTAATTAAAATACAAAATTAAACTGAAATTTTCAGTCATTTCTTTGATATCAGCATTATTATATCTCTATTTTATTTTACTTATTTCATTAATCAGAGTCCACCTTGCGAACGGTCCCGGATAACATTTAATGGTTCTCAAGAATAATGTCAGCTTATGTCGTTTTCCACTTTTATTATTCAAACATTGTATTATTTACTTTGCCCAACTTGTCAACTTGTATATGTGTGTATGTACACGTACACACACACACGTTATATATATATATATATATATATATATATATATATATATATATATATATCGTCTAATTCCACATGTGTTAACACTTAACACGGAAAGGAGCAAAGCTAGAGATTTAATGAAACTTCACTAAAATATATAATAACTATGGCTTCCCGTTTTCTTCCCATTCTTATGTTCCTATTCATCATTCTCTTCAACGTCTCAGCCCAAACGAAAAGCACTGTTACTGTGGGAGATTCTTTCTCTGCAGGAAATGGATTCTCAGCATGGCTGCTTTCGCCTTCTGGAGATTTTTCTTTTGGCTTTCACCCACTTGATGACAACAACAACAACAACAATGATCTCTTCCTTCTTTCGATTTGGTACGCTAGAATTCCAGACAAGACCATAGTTTGGTATGCCAATGGAGATAAGCCTGCGCCAAAAGGCTCAAAAGTACAACTTACTTCTGATCGTGGCCTTGTTCTTACCTCCCCGAATGGCTCTGAGCTATGGAAATCACAAGCACAACTTTCTGGCATTGCTCTTGCTGCTTTGAATGATACTGGAAATTTGATGCTACAAGATCAGAAGTTTGAGGTTGCCTGGGAGACATTTAAGGATCCCAGAGATACCTTGTTGCCAACTCAGATTCTTGAGAAGGGAGGGAAGCTTTTTTCTCGAATATCCGAGACAAGTTTCTTGACAGGAAGGTATCAGATATTTCTGCAGCAAGATGGTAATCTTGTGTTCTACTCAGTAAATTTACCATCTGGATATCCAAATGAGAATTACTTTGAAAGTGGCACAGTCGTGTCGAAATCGTCAAGCTCAGGACGTTTACTTGTTTTTGATCCATCAGGAGACTTGTATGTCTTGAAGTACGACAATGAAAGATTCAGCCTCTCACCAAGCGGTAAAACTCCCTCCAGTGACATATCAACAAAATTTTATCTCCGAGCAACTCTTAATTTTGATGGGGTTTTCACTCTCTACAAATATCCAAAGAATAACAAGAATTCTTCTGAATTTCAGAGACAAAGCTGGGTTCCTGTTTGGTCTCAACCAGAGAATATTTGTACAAGTTCTCTTGTGAGTGCAGGAAGTGGTGTTTGTGGATATAATAGCATATGCGATTTGAATGATGTGCAAAGACCAATTTGCCACTGTCCAAAAGGGTATTCACTGATAGATCCAAACGATGCGTATGGAAGCTGCAAGCCAGATTTCACACAAGGATGTGAAGAAGATAGGAAGCTTCATGACTTTGAGGTTCTCATCAACACAGATTGGCCACTTTCCGATTATGTGCTTCAAAGGCCTTTTACTGAAGAACAATGTAAACAGTCTTGTTTGGAAGACTGTTTCTGTTCAGTGGCGATTTTTAGGTTAGGTGATAGCTGTTGGAAAAAGAAGATACCACTTTCTAACGGAAGAGTTGATGCGAATCTCAATAATTCCAAGGCATTTATTAAAGTGGGGAAGATGAATTAATAATTTTATTGCACCTAGTTATATATTGGTCATGATCCACTACAATTAGGTGTTGGAATCCATGTATAACCACAAATTAAAATAATGTGTACTGTTGTTATATATGCTGCTGCGTATTGTTATTGATGAAGCTAAGACTTTACTATAATAAATATATTGTCCTGATGATATTAATCTTAAGGAAATTTGTTCTTTGATTTCATTTACTTAATTACTGTTTAATTCTTAAGCTCTTTTCCTCCGCTAACCATGAAAGTAGCATACGATTTTTCTTTATAATTACTTTTAATTTTATGAAAGAAGGGCAAAGCCCAGGAATTTAAATTGTTACAAGTCTGGGCAAAGCATGCCCTGAAAAATCCTTCTTGAGTATTTCCTGCAGTACAGTTGGAGGTTCTGTTTATGGTTACTTTACTATACGCGAGAAATATCTACTTTTTAAATTGAATTAATAATTTTCCTGTCATACTTTTTGCTATGCATCTTATTTAACACTCAAATTTTTAGCCACACTAAATTGGGTTCATATGGGAAACCACTCCGTGTTTCAACTTAAATCACGTTTTTTCCGACTTAATTATTTGTTGAAAATGAACTAGGTAAGGATCTATTGTCCGGACTATCATCTGGGCTTGGCTTGAAGTGTTCAATAGGAGTAGTTTAGACTTTAGAATTGTGTGTGATTTATTTAGACAAAAAGGCCATACTCCATCTTTATTAAAGTGTTATCTAAAACCTTGGAGCCTTAGTTGCTTATCTTTATTTTTTATAAAAGAAAAGTTGCTCATCTTTATAATCATGTGCAATGCTCGCCTTTCCCTCTTCTTAACATCCAATCCTAGGGAGTTATAGTATGGGTTTCAAGAAATACTACCTCCGGTCCTAAATATATGACCTAATTAACTTTTTTTTAGAGAGATTAAGGTTGCGAAATAGGTTATTAAATGATGACATATTTGATATATTTTTAGATTATCCATTAGTTTATAAGTAAAATAAACTAGTTTAAGGGAAAAAATTAGGTAAATCAATTTAGAATAAACTTATTTTGCTTTTTTAAGGATTTTCTAGAAAAAGTCAATTAGGTCTTATATTTAGGACCGGAGGGAATATTAATTAATTAATTAATTGGGACATAAACAAGCAATGACCTATTTGTTTGTTTGTTTGATTGTAATTAATTGGGACATAGGTGTTTATCTAGAGTTTGAATATAATAATGGGCGAAGGTGTAAAATTGATACTACCTCCGGTCCTAAATATAAGACCTAATTGACTTTTTTTTGGAGAGCTTAAGGTTGCGAAATAGGCTATTAAATCATGACATATTTGATATATTTTTAGATTATACATTAGCTTATAGGTAAAATAAACCAATCTAAGAGAAAAATTTAGGTAAATCAATTTATAATTAACTTATTTTGCTTTTTTATAGGATTTTCTAAAAAGTCAATTAGGTCTTATATTTAGGACCGGAGGGAGTATTAAACTTTGCCACTATGAGCGTTTCTAATACTAAAATTTCGCGAGTTGCAAACAGAGTATCCAACTTAAAGTTCAGGTGCAAATATAGTAATTCCGCTTAGAGGAAATAAAATTTAGTTATGAAAAAACTCTTATTCCCCTCATTATATTATTAATATAATTATTTAAAGGGTAAAGGTGCAAAAATGGGTCCAAACTATTACGTCAGGAGCACATAGGGGTAACAAGTATTTCCGGGCTCAATTTTGGGACTGAAGAATAAATATTGGTGCAATATAGGGAACGCCGTTTATGTTGATCGACGTTGACCGTTAAAAGCTGACGTGGCGGGGGAAGTGAATTTTTTTGTCTGACGTGACACGCTACACAAGCGTGCCATGTC
Organism: Mimosa pudica; assembly: GCA_029929735.1. Taxonomy (NCBI): domain Eukaryota; kingdom Viridiplantae; phylum Streptophyta; class Magnoliopsida; order Fabales; family Fabaceae; genus Mimosa; species Mimosa pudica. Next base: position 108,729 of record JAKELP010000047.1, on the reverse strand, counting down.
AGCCAAAAATGTCATATAAGTGCACCACGTCAGCAAAAATTGCTACATAAAAACGCCACATCAGCAAAAAGTGTCACATAAGCGTGCCACGTCAGAAAAAAAATTCATTTCCCCCGCCACGTCAGCTTTTAACGGTCAACATCGGTCAACATAAACGACGCTCCGTATATTGCACCAATATTTATTCTTCAGTCCCAGAATTGAGCCCGGAAATACTTGTTACCCCTATGTACTCCTGGCATAATAGTTTGGACCCATGTTTGCACCTTTACCCTTATTTAAATATTATATTTAAATATTCATTCCAAAAAATTCTCAATATTTTTCATAGCAAACATCACGGAAAATTCATACAGTCTCATATATAATAAATATTTAGTCCATTCAAAAAAAAATGGTCGATATAGTTATAAAAAAATGTTCCATATTTTTTTAGCAAAAATTAAGGAACAAATTCCTTGATCATGGGAATTGCATATTTAACCACCAAATCAAATTAAATTAAAGTACATATTAAATAAAATATAGAACAACAAAAATGATTTTTAAATCACAAATGCATGGGGAAATGAAAGAAATTTAAAAACCCAACATCAATAATAATAAATATGTAAGTTTACAGTAAAAAAAAGAAAGCACTCATATTTGGTCTCAAATTTTAAGAGAAACATTTCCTTGATTAATACTATTATTTTAATTACAGTTTACTTACATTGGTTTAAGAATTGTTAATGAAATTTGGTTTGTACGCTTTTAATAACATATTTACTATTTGATTTCCTCTCTAAGACCATGTTGCCCTACTTTCATCATCCCCTATTAACACATTCAAAATTTAAATAAATTACAACAACAACAAAGTCTTATCCCAACTAGATGTGGTCGGCTACATGGATCATACGATGTCATTATGCTCGATCAATAGTCATGCTTGGAGTGTGTGTGTCCGTACTCATAAGATTCGACATATTTTTACGTTGATTGCCTAGTGAAGAAATCTATAACTTGAACAATTGAAACCAAAAGCTAATCCCTTCAAATGACTTAAGTTCAAAGACCATACCAATGCACCCTTTTTCTTGTCTTTCTCACTTTGAGAGCAGAAACCTCCAATAGTCATTGAAATCAATTCTCCCTTCAACCAAATATGAAGTACATTTGAAATAGGGTAATAGGGATCTTCGTTTTCATCTGTCATGTTCCAAAAACTCTGAATAAATTCAAGAATGCTCAAACTTTTCATTGTTGCTACCTTTGTGCCTTTGAATTATATTCTCCATGTCTGTTCACACTGTACACTTTGAACCCTAAACCCTAAACCCTAAAATTTAAATAAATTAACTTCAAATAAAACAACCCAATTGGGTATTTGTCTAGTAAGTATATACCTAGTACACTAGTTTGGTATTTTCTTTTTCTAATACAGGTATTATGACTTGAGTTATATGGGATTTAATCTTTTAACATTGTGACACACATAAATTTTTACAAAACTAATTTATTAATTGTTGCACAAACTTTTACATGTGATTTATTGCATTTTAAGTTAATTGACCATAAATGATGTAGTGAATTAGGTTCATACAAGAATTTTCACATATATCCATAGTCATTGTACTCCTTCCATTTCATGCTTTTTAACCGTGACCTGCTCTAATTTGCTTTCTCCAATCATGCGATTTTCTAGATTAGTGATCGATACTCCCTTCGGTCCTAGATAGTTGACCTATTTGGGAGCGGATACAGTTTCTAAATATGAGACCTCAATATATTTTTTTTGCAGTTTTTGTTTTTAGTTATACACAAGGTTGTCAAACTCGTGAGTTTGAATAAACTCATAGAAAGAAGGTAAAATCGGATCGTAGACTCAAATCGTAAACTCATAAGAGTTTGCGTTTATTAATACACATATGTTTCCTGTATATACTTAAATAATAATAATTTTACTTGAATATATTTTAAATATTGATAGTAGATTTAAATATATCAATATTCATACTATATCAACCTCATATAGAATTTTTTGTGAAATTTATATATAAATTCATTAAATTTGATCAACTAAAATAAATAAACTGAGTTTAGTAGTAAGTTAACACAATTTCTGAAACGTAAAAACGTAAAATCGATGAATTCACAATGTAAACACGTGAGTTTCTACCATTCTTCAACCACTGAAAATTTAAGTGATCCGTGACGCGTTTTGGTTATATGTAATGTAAAACGCTAAAATCGGAGTGTCAACTCGTGAGTTTGACAATAATGATTATCCCTATTGCTGCTTTTTAATAATCAATGAACAAGAGAAATAGGGTGAAAATAAAGGTAAATGCTCTGAATGTTTTAATAAAATCATGTGATTTTAATTAAATTAGCTGATTTTGGCAAAAAAAACTAAATTAAGTGATATACTTAATATAATTAAATATATCCTATATTTAGAAACCCAAGAAGTGATATTTTCACTCTTTAATCACGACATTATTCATGCCTGATACGTATCATCATTTTTTTTACTTGGATACGTATGATCATGTCATACTTCATTTGCTTGATTGCTTCCATTGTGTATGTTTCCATATAAAACCTCGTAATTTTATTTTTCACTCGACCATCTTAATTTGTATGCAAATGTTTAAGACATTTCCTTGCATCTATCCCGAACAAATGTAATCTTTGATTTTACTAATATCTTTTTATAAATATTACTAATCATTATACCTATTGATCCACTTTTTCATTATTCAACCATTTTACCAACTGATTTATGTTAGATTTATATTGTAATTTAATGCATTGCACATATAAAATTATTATCTTTCCATATTGATAGTGAATTAATCAAAGGACATATATGATATATGTCACAAACATATCCAGATAATTTTATTTGTATATGAAAGAAACTCAAATGCTTTCATTCACCTTTTTCACATTTGGAATACTTTATTTGAGATTTTCTCAAGTGATTTTTTACAAAAAAAGAAAAAACAGGTAGCTTGAATTGTGTGTTGCAAAAAGTTAATATCTCTCATCATTCTAAGTATTATGAAATATTGTAAATTAAAACATTTGACTAGAATAAAATTTATACTGACACAACAAATTAAAATTGAATTAGGTAAAAAAAATGTTAATACAACTTTTGTTTCTTGAACTTTCAATCAATATTTTATTTTAGTTGCTTTTCAATGGTTTTTTGTTCTTTGCTTTCAATCAATTTTGGTATTTGTCATTGAACTTTATAATTAATTGTTTAGCCCCTGAATTTTGGGTCAATCTTGGTCTTAATACTTGAGATTTAAGAAAACACTTGAAAAATCTTTAAAAATCTATGGACCAAGACTAATATTGACGGAAAGTAGAATGACCAATACCAAAGTTCATTAAAAGTGATTAAAACCATCTACTTTCAAGTTCAAGAGGTAAAATTAGTAATTTTAAAGTTGATGGGGAAAAGTTCAAAACCAACATTCCCGGAAGGTTTAAAAGTAACAAAAATATAGGTGTAAAATAATTATTATTATTATTATTATTATTATCCGTTAGCTATTAAAGCTCTTCTCAAAACTCAAAAGCCAAGCCAGATGAAACTCCCTCAAATCAAATCAAATCCCTTTTCTCTTCCAATAAACCTCTCCTCTCCTCTCCTCTCCTCTCCTCACCTTCTGGGAGCGAACCCTATAGGCAGGTGTTTTCTATTTCTCTCTCCTAATTCTAATTCTCTCTATTTTTCGGTTATCATCTAGGGCTCTTTTCTCTATCCCAATCGCTATTTCTTTTCTCTTTTTCATTTCATATTTTTGTCGTTGGTTTTTTTCGATCTGCATGCTTGCTTATGCGGGCTTTAAATCTTTATCTTTTATTTGGGCATTTCGATTTGCTTCTCTTCGTTTGTTTTGATCGATTTTTTCTCTGTTTTCCAGCAATCTGTTTCCTTGTGTTGGTTTCATCTATAGTTTGTTTTGAATTTTCTGTTTTTCGTGTTGATGGAGGGCCCACAACTGCCTCCTCGTCATCATTTAATTAGTTTTCTGGGCTGTATATGTCTGACGTTCTGATTTTAACAATTAGTTTTTAACATACTTTTCTGTGAGGTGGTTTTTGTATCCTGGAGTTCCACTTTTGCCATTCCCTTGTCTTATATAGACTATCTGGAATTCCTTATACGATTTATGATATACTCAATGTTGGATTTGATTTTTGAGGTAGTTGTCGAATGTTTGATGGTGGATGTCAAGGAAAACTCTACACTGGTAGAGCTATTCCCTGTTTGGAGTAGTTGGTAACGTTAGGTTGCACAAAAACAGTTGGATTCTGGCTGGTATGAACTGTTTGGGACAGCACAAACGTTGTGAAAGTTATAGCATAACCTTAACATGGGATGCAGCACATGGAATTCTATGAGGGATGTGTGTCTCCTGTAATTATTACAAACATTATGATATATGTGGCAGGCCAAGTACAGAACGTGAACTGTTAAAATTCCTTTTTAACAATCCAGAGCCATCTCAAGCATGCGGCTTTTAAGCATTGGTCATGCCTGTTATCATTCAGCATCTAAATATTATTTATATCAGACAATCATTATTATTAAATATTATATTTGGGAAGCAATTATGGTCAAATAAGGAATAGACACATCATAGTTTGTAACCCTCTTCTTATTGTTAGTTGATGCAGTGCACTTAATGATTTTCAGCTCTCTGCTTTAGTGAGCTCGTAAGATTGATTGTTTATTGATAATGACATTGTTGTTTGGGCATTTACACTTTTTTTGTCCTTTTGTTTTGCTTTCAGCCTTCAGAGATACATACTTCTCTTCCTTATGATTTTGCTTGCCTTGAGAATATAACTCTAAAGACAAATTAATTATATTTGAGTGGACAAGGATGCGTCGGTGGCTTTGTTGTGCTCGTCACGTGGAAGAGTCATACCAACCACATGAAAATGAACACATGAAAAGCCTTTATGGATATGGTATATTTCTATGGCTCTCATTGTGTAACTTTGTTAACAATTTGTTTGGTGATCAAAATGTAAAAAATGGAGTGTATGGTATTTCAAAACAGAACGTATTATGGCTTTCTCTGTCCAAGCTTTTTTATTCTATTAGTTGTATATGCTATCCTTGATTGAGGGTTGTACTTAAATGTTTGTAAAACAAACTAATAAAGATATGGTAGCATGGACGTCATGAATTCTTTGTAAAGTTGCAGATTTTAGAATCCAACAATTATGCAAATTGCACCAAACATAAATTATAATTCCAAAGTGCAAATACGGTAATGATCAGATAAAAATAGTACAAATATTGGATGTCCGTTAACCAACCATGAGAACCGTTGAAAGATTGCAAACATGCTTGTGGGCCTTACTTCGTGATTTTTTAGCTGTTCTCATGGCTGATTAATGGACTTCCTATATTTGCGCCATTTTTGTTTGATCAATACCATATTTGCACCTTGAAATTGTAATTTATATTTGGTGCGATTTGCACAAATGTTCGATACTAAATTTGCACATTTATCCTTCTTTGTAGCTTATACAGTACCTTTGAATAGAACGATAATTTTATTAGCTTTTTAGTAATTGTATTTGTTTAGATATTACATAACTACCCTTATCTATGAATTCAAATTTGTTCATGTCCTTTTCCATATTTTGACTGGTACAAATACAAACACTTTTTCCACTGAAAGATTTATCAGACACAAACTGTTTCAAATATTGATAACAGCACCTGTCAGATGATTCTAATAAACAGAGATGCTTCTCTCTCACATCTCTTTATTTAGAAATTTGATTTGAAAAGTTGTTCCAAAATAATCAACAATCATGTAGGGTATTGTTCTTTTGTTTGTGTTTTTTCCTAATTTTGTATTTTTTCTGAATCATGTCAATACTGGTTTATCCAAATCATTTTTATATGCTGATTTCATTATCTATGACAGCAGCCTTTTCCTTTTAAACATTACTCATGTTGTATTTCATGCATTTCAGATGACCAAAGAGCAAAATCGGCTCCTGTCAAACAGGAGCCACCAAAGTCTGCACCGCCACCTATTGAAGTGCCTGAATTATCTTTAGAGGAACTAAAGGAAAAGACTGACAACTTTGGTTCAAAGGCTTTGATTGGTGAAGGATCTTATGGTAGAGTATATTATGCAACCTTAAATAGTGGAAAAGCTGTTGCTGTGAAAAAGCTTGATGTTTCATCTGAAGATGAATCAAATGTTGAGTTTTTGACCCAGGTATGCATTGAGTTATGGACTTATTATTCTGTTTTTCAAGGTTCTTTTCATGGCTTCTTTTTAGTTATTGTTAACCTTCATATTTAATGTTCCTTGTTATAGGTTTCCATGGTATCAAGGTTGAAGCATGAGAATTTTGTTGAGTTGCAAGGTTACTGTGTAGAGGGAAACATGCGTGTACTGGCATATGAGTTTGCAACTATGGGCTCACTTCATGACATATTGCATGGTATATATCATCTATCATCTTATAATTATTATTTGTTGGAACTTAATTTATCATTTCTTATTATCTACTTGAATCTCACCATTTAAGTTTTAATTAGTTGAAATGTATGATTTTGGTAGATGATATGGGTTCTTGTTATAGTAGCTAGTGCTTGGTATCAGCTTCCTTTATTTTGATTATCGCTACAAATAGGCAAGTGTGTTATTAAGCCCTTCTTTGGAAATTCACATTTATTCAAGGATGTCAAACATTGAAATCTTTACATGGCATTAGAGTCATGAGGCCTAATAATACTTAAAAGTCCAATATCTTTAAAACAGAAAACTTAGGCCCCTGGTGGTTCTGACTGACCCTTGGAATGTTTTAGATAAACAAAAATAAGTCAAGAATTAATTTTGAGATATGTCAGCTTTTATCCAGTTTAACTCGCAACTTGCTATCTATCAGCGGGCATTCTGAATATCTTATACATGACGCTGAAGTTTCCTTAACTGGTTGTTTATTTTGGGATTTAGATTAGTTAAGGTAAAGTAATTAGCAATGATGAAGAGCTTCATTGACGAAGCTTAAACTGTGGACTAAATGATTCATGCTGCTAATGCTCCTACACTTGGTAAAACTGTGCTACGGCACAAAGATACCCAGATTAGGACTCTTGTAGCTTTTCTTATAATCTGTTAGAGGGATGGTGTATTGGTGTGGATGCTGACTGAGCGATTTGTCCTTTTCCACAAAAAGGCAAGTTGGTAAATATATTTATCGCTCACAGACTTGAATAATCATAACCTTTTCTAGTAAGTTGGTGAGCTAAATTAAGAATGAGCCAATTATTTAGCATACAGATGTTGTGTTCTAGATCAGATTCTTGAAAATGATATTTGGCAAGGGTATTTACTCTAGGGGCGATGCAAATGGGAGTCTTGAGGTTCATAATGCATTCCCTGCCAGTAAGGTCATGCAATATAAGATTTGTAAATAACACATGAAGAAAAATTGCATTGATGTCTATTCAGAAATAAAACGTTGTTAGAGGTGGTTGAGACACACAAAAAAACTATTAGATGTGCCAATGAGGAGGATAGATCAAACAATATGGAGTCTTCTAAAAGGGTTAGAGAAAGACCAAAAGTGTACTTCATGAAGTTATTGAGCAGGAAGTGTTGTTTAACAATTTGTCCAAAGAAGTACATACTGCCATATTGTTGTTTGTGAAAGAGTTTGGATGAGTGATTTGTTGGATAACTTAGAACCAATGTAGAAGTACATATAGGTATTTTTGGCAGCATTTTTGCATTCAATATTGTAAGAAGTTCTAGTTCTTTTTTTTTAATACATTGAGAGATCGTATTCTATATGGCCAGACGACGGATGTGGATTTTGACTCTACAGGGCCGATGAGCGTAACTAATTTGGGTAGTTAGCCATTTTTCTTTTAATTCTCCCTCTGTCCCATAATGTAAGGTGAAATTAACAGAATAACGAGTTCCCAGAAATTGGTTAAAGTTAGTTAAAAAGCAATGATTGTGTATGGACAAAAATTTGTTTAAAAAAATATTCCTTTTTAAAAAGGAGGAAAGAGAATGTGGGTGGATAAATGATATGAGAGAGAAGAGTTATGTTAGAAGAAAAATGTAGTTTGTATGCATTAAATGATGTGAGAGAGAAGTAAGGATAATATTGGAAAAAGTACATTTATTATGTTAACCAACTCAAACATCACCTTACATTTTGGGACAAAACCATTCAAAAAACTTCACCTTACATTATGGGATGGAGGGAGTTATAATTCGTGATTATTGATTCACAATAAGCTTGATGTGCTATGATATGCACTATGAATAAGCTTGTGTGCCCATTTCTAAAATTCAGAACGATGCATTCTTCTTAAACCTTCAGAATTCTTTCCATGTGTAATGAACTTTTATGATTAATTAGAAGCTTGTGCGCTACAGGCAGAAAGGGAGTTCAGGGAGCACAACCTGGGCCAACTCTTGACTGGATGCAGCGTGTTAAAATTGCAGTTGATGCAGCAAGAGGATTGGAATATTTGCATGAGAAAGTTCAACCCTCGGTTATACATAGAGATATCAGATCAAGCAATGTGCTTATTTTTGAAGATTACAAGGCAAAGATAGCTGATTTTAACCTTTCCAATCAGGCCCCTGACATGGCTGCACGCCTTCATTCTACTCGAGTTTTGGGAACATTTGGTTATCATGCCCCAGAGTAATATTTTGTACCTACAAGATTTTTGTTTCTATAATTTATTACCAAGATGTTATTTGTATTCACATTGATATGTATGATGTTTTTAAAAAATGAATAATTACATGTTTTGGTACCATATTGTATGTTTTAATGGGTTCTTAGCATCCATATCCTGTTAAAATTACAGGTATGCAATGACTGGCCAATTGACTCAAAAAAGTGATGTCTACAGTTTTGGTGTTGTTCTTCTTGAGCTTCTTACAGGAAGAAAACCTGTTGATCATACCATGCCTCGTGGACAGCAAAGTCTTGTTACATGGGTGAGTGAAATATCTGCACATTTTTTATATTCTCATTATATATTTTGGATTTTGGGTGGATACAATTGAATTAACTGCTCATAAACTTGTAGGATTCGTCTCAATGAAAGTTTATGTTTTGTTTGATTCATTTGCTAAACATTGCTTAGAAAATAAATCGTTTTTTATTTTAAACTGAATTTGATCAGCATATTATGTATAATTTTGTCGTACATGTTAATACTCCCTCCTGTGCTAAATTTAAGACCTATTGTTACATGTGGAAGGGTTGTTAGTGAGTTTAACCACCATATGCTGAGGTGACATTAGTCATAACAAATTCTGTTACATAGGGATTAGAGTGATATTATGTGCTCTATAAATAAGAGTCTCTCTTGTAATTGATGGTTGTGAAATGATAATTCAGATTTAGTCTCTAGTTTAGTTTAGTTTTCTCTCACTTCCTCTATACCTTGCATCAATGGTATCAGAGCGAATTTTCTGTCCACCGTCGTCGCCGCTCCAGTCGGCCGCCGGAAAAACGATCCTAACCGCCGTCACTGAGTTAAGAGCATTGAAGCATGTCTCTACCGTGAAAGAATATGCAAGCCGCTTTGAATTTATCCTACCGTTCACTCATTTGCCTGAATCAACTGTCATCAGGTTGTTCATCAATGGACTACAACCGGATATTCAAGAGTTCGTACTATTTTTTAGTCCGAGCAGCCTTCCCTCGGCCATTTGTTTTGCTGACCTTCAAGAACGCTATGGACGAACGCCACCAGAATCAAGTAATAAAAATGAAGATGAAGTTAAAAACTATATGCGAGTGCAAGAAATCGATTCAAACCAGAGCAAAATGGTTGAAAACGATGATGTAGTTACAAAAGACCAAGAACTGTACCATGAATTTGAGGAAACATCAATGGAGAAATTGACCGATTGTGAGAAAGATACTGAAATATTTGAGCCGATCGAGGAAGAAAATGAGATTCAAGAAGCCAAAGACTCATTGATGAAGACAATTGATTTTATCAAGAACAATGTTGAGGTAATCAATGTTGAAATTGCGTTAAAACAATCGAATTCTTCAATCAGTAAAGAACGACATAGGGACCTTGATGAGCGACGATTCTTCCAGACGAGACTGCTATGGCAACTTCGAAGTTGTCAAGAACGCAAGAATGAACTTGGGAGACACAATTGTGTTCCTTCGTTGTTGACGTTCACCGACCGCCTTGAATATTTCTTTTCTTTCATTGTTCATCAGGTGGAGAAGAGGGACTTCAAATTTTTGGCAAAATTTCAATCTGACGGTGATTTCATATGGCACCGGTGGAAGATTCGAATCAATGATTTAGTTACATGGAATAAGTTGAATATGATTGCAGAAGGAAGTGTAACTAGACGCATTATTTTGTCATGGTTGATTGAATGTTGGTTCGTGATTTTATGCATTATGCTGAAACTCAGCTCTTTGTTTGTGGGGTTCAACTCTCAAATAGTTTCAAAACAAGTTTCTTCCATCATTAGCTTTGAGTCAAATGGTCAGGATTTGTTTTTATTTCTATATCCCTTGGATTACTTCTTTTCACAACAACAGTACCCAACCATACATGAGGTCGACTTAATTGCCATTGTGACATTCTATTTGGACTTGGCTTGGGCTTTTGAAGCATCCATGAGTTTAGAAGTTTTTCAAGCGTACATTAAGCCTCTATGGATTGTTTTTGAATGAGTGTGGTTGCTTAATGAATATTAAAAAGGGGAACTCTCTTGAATGGACCTCTTATTTGGGAAACAAAAAATATTATAAGCTCAAATTTTAATTCATTGGAAGCATGCACGAATTGAAGCTGCAACGTGGAAGCAATTGGGTTTGTTTCAGCGGCTCTTTCCATACTTCATTACTGCTGCTGATGTTGTTGTGTCTTGCACCACCATCCTTGTGGACAAGGATAGTTTTTAGGGGGGAGTATTGTTACATGTGGAAGGGTTGTTAGTGAGTTTAACCACCATATGCTGAGGTGGCATTAGTCATAACAAATTCTGTTACATAGGGATTAGAGTGATATTATGTGCTCTATAAATAAGAGTCTCTCTTGTAATTGATGGTTGTGAAATGATAATTCAGATTTAGTCTCTAGTTTAGTTTAGTTTTCTCTCACTTCCTCTATACCTTGCATCACCTATTTACATCAAATAAGTTAGTTGATATAACACGTCTTTCCCAAGAAACATCAATCTTCTTGAATTTCCCCTCATATCTTGATTATTGTTAGAGGTATCAGTGAATGGTAATTTTGAATATAGGATTGAGGGATTATTGAAGTTATTTGATATATACATACACATGAATATTACAAATGTTCATAATTTGTTAATTTGTCATTAATTTATTTTTACCGTGTGCATGCATGTATCTGTTATATTTATAATATTACAGTAGGTGTGTTTGTTAATAGACAAAGCTATTTTGTTTAATTAAAGCATGGGTTTCTTATACTTTTATGTTTTTCTAAAGCTTGTCTTTGATTACAGCCCCTTTTCTCCACTTTGCTATTATCTTTGTTGAAGGTTGAGCTTGATTTACATATTTCTGCAGGCTACGCCTAGACTGAGTGAAGATAAAGTTAAACAATGTGTGGACCCAAAGTTGAAAGGAGAATATCCACCCAAAGGGGTTGCTAAGGTCTTCCTACCTCCCTCACTCACACACACACACACACACACACACATCCATCCATCCATCTATGCTTATAAATTTTTTCATGTGCAGCTCGCCGCAGTTGCAGCACTGTGTGTGCAATACGAATCCGAATTCAGGCCAAACATGAGCATCGTTGTTAAAGCCCTTCAACCACTTCTGAAGGCTCCTGCTCCTACCCCTGAATCTTGAAGCGAAGCCTTTGCAAATGCAATCCTTTCTCTAGGAGTTATCTGCTTTGTGCACAGTTTGGTTGCAACTTCCTTGTGATTACATCAGATACTGAATATATATAAAATATTTTTTCCTGAGTTTGAAATTTTAGGGTGGGATTGGCCTGTTTGGTATCTCAGCTAGATTTCCATGTTTTTCTCCTGGTCATGAACCTAGAGAATTGACGTCTACATTATGTTTTTCTCCATAAAGCCAAGAACAGTTTTGGGTTTTGTGGTAGGAGTTGTCTGTCTCAACCTTGACACACTTTTCATTCAAGGAAGATTTACCATTTGTCCTTCATCTTGTCAATTACTATTTCGTTGTAATTGTTTTAGGATCCCAAGAATGTTCAATGTTCACAAAAGCTAGTGGGGTTCCCTCTGCCTGCAATAATCAGAATTAAATTCTTGTTTGTGTCGTGCACTTACATCTATTTATCTGATATGAGCGTTTTGATTTTATTTTCTATGAAATTTGGTTATTTTATTTAATGAGTGTTTTGATTTTGTTTTCTATTAAATTTGGTTATTTATAGAGCTGTTGATTGAACTCTGCCTACATGATTTTCATAGAATGATATTATATTTGTTGCCGGTATCAAGTCCAGATGAAGGGGAAGGATTGTGTTAGGCCTTGACAGTTGATGTAAAAAGTTTGTCAAATCTCATGAAGATGACCATACATAGACATCGTGCTAATGATAGGTCGATACCCATAAGTATCACGTTGTATTACTCGAGTATAGTGAAAAGAGAGTAAGAACCGTTGCGTCCTAGCTCGAATGCAATGTGAGAGAGCAAGGGCAAGAGAGACGATCGTTGCCTGATTGTAATGCACGGTATAACTTGAGTATAGTGATAAATGAGCAAGAGTAGTTGCATCCTCGCCCATATGTAAGTATTAAATATGTAATAACTACCACACTATAATGCACGGGTTGGCTATAGAAGTAAGTTCATGAGAGTAAGATCAAATTTAGTTCTTAGAACATTGATACGCTAAGTGGTAAGAGTTTTTAGGTGGCATAAGTAATGAGTAAGTGCAAAATTAATATATTGCGTCTATAGGAAACAAGATGGACTGGAGAGAGAAGTAGAGAAATTAAAGTTAATATATTTAAACTTTGATATACAAGAAAGGTAAATGGAAGGAATGATATTGGTATCATTATTGATGAAGAATGAAGAAAGAGTGTTATTGGAGTTAAGAGGATTGAGGATTGAATCATATATGTGAAAGTCATTGTGGGAAATGATGCAATGAACAATATTAGTTACATCTCAAGTAAGGGTAAAATCACATCTCAAGGAGAAGTTTTGGGCAAATGGAGGGATTGATGTAAGTTATGCTAAGAGATGAATGAAGATTTATTTGAAGAATGAAAATTCTGAAGATTTATTGGCAAGTTGGACTATGAGGGGGGAATGTTAGAAATTATGAAAATAAGTAATATTTCCTATTGTGTATTATGAAGATTATTTGTATATCTTAGTCATAATTAGAAATAAGGATATTATGAGATTTGTTAAAATCATAGAATATCAATAGGATTATGTAGAATCAAGTTAGAATCATATTTTATTTTCTATATCTCTCATATCCTAAAATCAAGGGTGAGATTGAATGATTGATAATCATTGTAATATATGATTGTAGGGATCATCAGACTATTTACCAATCATTTGTTCCCACAGTATGCACTCATGGTGGTTTTGAGTTTAAGGAGTTGAATGATGAATGATAAACTATTATAAATTCTTCTTTAGCAAACAACCTTAAGATTGTTAATACTTGTTTTATGAAGTGAGAAGAATATTTAATTATCTACAAGAGTGGAACTCATAGGTCTTAGTGTGTTACCTTAGGCTCACCCAAGCCTAATTCAAAATTGGCCCAAACCTGAAAAAGCCCAATAGACGCGCAATTAACCGAGTTGGAAGTTGTGGCTAAGCATTAATAGGAGAGAGGTTACACGTGGAACGAGGAAAACGGCTGAATGAAGTAGAAACTGTTGGAAATTGTGGCTAAGCATTAATAGGAGAGAGGTTACACGTGGAACGAGGAAAACGACTGAATGAAGTAGAAACTGTTGGAACGTGGCTAACGGATAAAATAACTGTTCGAGGAATCAAGCGAAGATCTCGGGCTGAAAACTCGGGCGAGCTAAAGACCTGGCAGCTAAACGGCTCTTTAGGGATAGCACCTAGCGAAACTGTTAGGAGAAATAAATGGGACCACTTAGTCTATATAAGAGAGGTCCAATTAGGGTTTAAGGTACGGAATATCTGATAGCAAGAACACAATCACTTTTTACTTTCTTGTATTGAGAGATCTCTTGTAACCGGCTATTCAACTTGTACTCTGATTATCCTATTCAATAAAGCTCGCCAGGTTGTATCCATTGATTTTTGTTTACACTTTATGCTTTACTATTCCAATTCTTATTGCATAATTCCTCGATTGTTTCTCATTATTTATCATATCCTGTTACATCTCTGCTTATCTTTATTATTTCCAGTTCTTAATCCATGATTATTACGTTAATTCTTGTTATCGTTCATATTATCGAATCCAGCCTTTATACTTGATGATACTAGATCAGGTTCATACCTCGAAATAAGTAATCTCTGTTTTATTCATTTATCACGTTATATAATCATTATTACAACCATATGTTATTCATATATCATATTAATCAATTGCAATTAGACTCATTATATGTTTATTTAATTAAAGTTATTTAGATTATACAAAATCTAGGTAACACACTTAGATTGACTTCTTTTTTAGAAGAAATCGAACTAGAAAATTTGGTACTAACTGCAAAGTGATTCCCAGGCATAGAGTGACTACAGAACATAAACTATGGGATAAAGGTAAATGAATATAGGTTGAGATAAGATACTAGCACATGTAAAGAAGATCCAGAACATATACAATTTATTTTCTGAGAGGGATGATAGAAAAGTATCGAAGTTGAAAGAGAGATTTACGTGCTATTCATTGACTTAGAAAAAATGTATGATCAAGCCCCAATAGATATACTTTGGAAAGCCTAGGAAAAGAAAGGAGTGTGTTGTATATAATAAATCAATACAAAATGTGTATGATATTGACTAAGGTACGAACATGAGTAGGTGAAACAAAAGACTTTCCTACAAGGATTGGCCTGCATCATAAATCATTTTGAAGCCTATATTTATTTAAATTAAAGGTAGATGTTTTAAGCGATAGTATCAAAGAAGAGGTACCTATGGGCATGTTTTTTGCAGATTGTAGAGTTGTTTTGGCCGAATCGAGAGAAGAGATTAGTGCTAAATTAGAGATATGAAGAAACACGTTAGAGTCAAAAGGTTTCTGACTAAGTGAGATTAAGTTAAATTTAAGTTAATGAAATGTAAGTTAAGGCTAAGTAAGAATTCTTTGTGTTATGTATAAAAAAGAATTGTGTGTATGATGAGAGCAAGTATTAATTTTCGTTTTTCTCTTTAATTTACCGGTACAGTGTTCAAACTAATTTAACTTTGAGTGCATTGGTTAGGAATGAAAGGGAGCATTTGGAAGGCAGTTTTGAAGAAAAGGAGGATAGAATCGGAATAAGGTATAAATAAAATATGTAAATTTTAGGAAGGGATAAAATTGGTACTAAGAAGGAAGAAATTTGGGGTAGCCCTTGTTAGCCCAGACTTAAGGTGTACTATATAAGAAGGGAGGTGTGAGTTGACAGTCCACACTACACAGTTTTGATTTCTCACTTCGCTTCGCCCTCCCAAATTCGTTACTCATCGAACCAACCACTTCTCCCTTCCTTCTGTTATCAAGATTTCCTCTCTTGGACTCTCTCCATGGCATCTCCTCCTCCTCCTCCTCCTCCTCCTCAACATTCCCTCCCAGCCACAATCACTGTTGAGGAGACCCAACAACCCTTTCCCTCTGCCTCTTCCACAGACGCGGTGGTGGTGAAGATGGATGATTGTGAATTAGGTTTGGGAAGAGGCGAAGATGTTTCAACGCCCAACGTGGCGGAAGGCAGGCAAGAGGATGAATTCCACACACCTCTTGCTTCTTCAGGCGACAAGATGGAGGCGTGTTGCGCGCTGGGGCCCACTCCAGAGAGGCGTGTGTTGGGCGGTATTCCTACGCTGAAGGAAGGGTCAGGGAATAATGGGGCCTTGGAAGTGAAAAAGAAAGTGCTTCTTGGGGAGCTGGAGGCCGTCCAGATGAAAGGCGTCCAAGACGACTTCACCATTCCCCGCTCTCTGGGAATGGGAATGGGAATGGGAATCGAAGTCATCGACGACACAGCCTTGATTCAGACCATTCCAATTCCTCCTTCTGCCAACAGGAGGAGGAGGAGTACTTGTGAGAGGGACGCCGCAGATCCTTCCAAGAATGGCAATGGCGCCAGAAGAGGAGGAAGAAAGGCAAAGGCAGGGAAGAACAGCGCTGTGGCTGCAAAAGGCAGGCTCCTTCAAGAATCTGAGAAGGAAGGAGGGAAGAGAGGGTACACGAGGGTGGAGATGGAGGGTTTGCGGTTTGTGAATAAGGCAGCGCAGAGGAGGCTCTGGAAAGCAATATACTCTGCCTTCGACGCCGCTGTGGCCAATGAGTATGACAGCCTGGTGAGCAACCCGCATCACAACACCATGCCTTCCAACCTTCATCCTCCTCCTCCTCCTCCTCCTCCTCTATGCCTCACAAACAACCAACACGCCCTGCCCATTCTCAGTCAGTACTACTGCCCTATCATTATTCAAATTTCTCTTCTTTTATTATTACCTCCACCTCTCCTCCCCTTTCTTTCCTATCACATTATCCATTTTTATTTCCTCTCTTTCTATAATAATGCCTTTATTACCCCTCATTTCTGTAACCTCTTTTCGTTCCTTCCAAGTTCAATGTCTGCTCTAGTAATTCAAAGTTTGACGTTTGTTAATTCAATGTTGTAATATGTCAGAACATAACGTCTAAATCTGGTTCATGTTTTCCTTACTGCAAAACAGCATGCCTTATTGCCTAATCACATATTTTAGGCCCTGTACTCATTAAGTTTGTCTTGTAAAATTTTCTCCCTCCAACAAAATGAACATAGGCTGTTTTCTTTTATTTGCATTATGCTATTTCTTGGCACAACCTTTTGTTCATTCTCTCAACGTGCTTTCCCCTTCCTTTGTAATTTACATGGATCGTTGCATCATGATTCAAATACACACACACACAAAACCATTTTGATTATACTTGTGACAATTTTTTTTAATTCTCAATGTAAGAGTTGTCATAATAATTACCCAGTTATCATTTCTGATCTTTAGTCATTTATGATCGATATCTTTTCTGTTTTTTTTTAGTATATGATAATGATCTGAACTTGATAGGTTGGTGATCTAAGAATTATAGTTCATATTGTGAGAATGTTAGTCATTGAAAAATGGACTGGACGTCCATGGTGCTTGAAACTAAAAGCTACAAAAATGTTTTACCTGTTTCAAGCATACTCATTTCCAATCAGGGCCCAATATTAAGATGTGAATTTTGTGTGCAGAGTCAGAGCGTATTACATAACACTTCCAATCAGGGCTCACCTAATCACTTAGTTTTATGTACTTCTTAATTTCATACTGGAGTAGATATCACTGATCACATAATCATTGGTTTTATGTACTGTACTAAGTAAGTTTGTTTTGTTAAATGTGGAAGGAAATGAGGATATGCGGGTTACTTTTATGACTCAATTGCAGGTTTTTTAGTCAGTGCTGTTTTTATACAGAACCTTTTTTGTTGCGCATTTATTTTATGTTGTGTAGAGCAGATAAAGTGCATCTAGATTTAAGCAACTCTCTTTCACAGGATTTCATATATTTGAGTAAATATGGGCTGTTCAATGGTTGAATGTGCAATAGCTTAGTTTGTAGTTATAAAGAACCCATGCATTTTTATGTGTTCACTCTGTCAACATGCCTCTCACCTTGTTTTTTTCTTGTTCACAAAGGTCATTCATTCATTATGATTTGAATATGCATGTTTATATCTTGATTGAACTTTTGCCCTTTTTTTGATCAAAAAAAAAAAAAAACTTTTGCCCTTTTTTTTGTTTGTTTAATTTTTAATTTTTGAGTGGTTGTAATAACTATCCGGTTTCTACTCACCATGATTGGATTCTTTTATTGCAAAAGACTACTGTTGGGTTTGGGAAGTGAATTTCCAACTTAGTTTCTTGTGTTAAAATAGTAAGATCCCATTTTGATGAAGCTTGAACACATCACTTTTTCCCGTTGAACCACAGTTTCTCTTTTCTGGTTCAGATTGGTCAATTTGATATTTCCAATTTCTGTTATGAACAGGTGTGGGTGCTGCTAATGGAAGATGGAGATATATGAATGTCTATGTGCATTGAGGAATAGAGCAAAAGGAACCTGGGAATGATATAATCCGCAACACTATTTGACTTTTTTCACTCACTTAGGCCCTCACTGTAGTTGCAATGTGCTTGATTACTTGTATAAAGTCCTTGTAAATGCAAAGTCATGTGCAAAATACTAGCATTTTTTCTCATATGCTAATGTGGATGATTAGACGTTCACATTCATCACTGTACATTGGAAGTTTTATGGTTGACTGTGTTCAATAAGAAGTTCAATTTCTTGTCCAATTTTTTCTTTCCCGTGAAGGACATTCTTGTTTTGGCTGGTGGTGCTTTCTATTATGATTGTGTATAGATATACATATTTGTTCTCTAATGCGTAATGGTTTTATAATTGTTAATGCTAATGCTGAAAATCTTGATATTGCTTTCTGGTGCAGTGTGTTCTGGAAAAATGGATAATGAATTACCGCAAATAAAGAGTAATGAAAATGTGAACCCTACGGATCCTATGAATAGCAATAATATGGGTGTGGAGAATGGGGGCACAGTTTCTGAAGGAGAGTGCTATGAAGATGAAGATAGTGACAGTGATCATTTTAGCATTCAGAAACCTGCCTTTTTGGTTGATGGAGAACCAAATTTTGATTTGGGTCCACCAGAGGATGGATGGGAATATCTTAGGCGTGTCAGGTATCATTCTGATTGCTAACTGCTGATTGCTGGTTCTGTGATGCATTCATGCTCTGGTTAGTTATTTCATTGAAATGATGGATAAAAAATACTACTATAAATTATGGTGAAAGGGAAGGCTTGCGCGATGTCAAATGCGTATACACACATGGTATCACAGTGTTCTGCTTTCAATTTTTATTGATGATACTTAATGAAACGATAGACTATGAATTAACTACGTAAAAGATCACAAGCAATTATTAAGAATCCTCGACAAGAATAAATCGAACTCCTAGAAATAGAAAATTGTTCATTTGGGATGTTGATGGGATTCTCTGCATCCCCTCAAAATGAAGTTCTGGTAGTGACAAATAACCAACCATAGAGAACACTACTAAACTCGAACAGAACTCAGTAATAGAAACTGGGCAGCTAAATTTTTGGTTGTATAAATTTGAGAATCTTTACCAAACAGATTGAACTAATAGTCTACATCAGCAGAACTAATTATGTTCCCAGAAATTCAATTTGGTGTTCACTTATCCAAGCTGGGTATAATTGATATATGCTATGACGTAAAGTGTAGAAATTAGATGGCTTAATTTTTTCCTAAATTACTATCTATTGAAATTGTAATTGCGAATAGACTTATTTATTAGGGCATTTTCTAACATTTCCGTATGTTCTAGTTTACATTTTTCCTTTCCTTTTTCTTGGCTATAAATAGAGGCCCTCACACTCTTGTAGAACTATCCGAAAGATACCGATAACAAGAAACTAGAATAGAGATGAGTTTCAAAGAAGAGAGCAGACTACCTTTTAACTAGCATTTGAAATTCCAGAGATAAAGAGACAGAAGTTCATCAAAACAATTGTTTCATTCCATTTTACAACTGAATAAATATTTGGGTATTTATGCTCATACACAACTGTCATGAAACTACCTTATCCTAAAAAAGAATCTGATTACAATCACTGCTCAGACTTCAAATCTAAAATAAAAAATAAAACAAAATATAATACTCCCTCCGGTCCTAAATATAGAACCTAATTGACTTTTTTAGAAAATCCTATAAAAAAGCAAAATAAATTAATTATAAATTGATTTACCTAATTTTTTCCCTTAGATTAATTTATTTTACCTATAAACTAATGCATAATATAAAAATATATCAAATATGTCATGATTTAATAGCCTATTTCGCAACCTTAACATCTCCAAAAAAAAAAAATCAATTAGTCTTATATTTAGTATCGGAGGTAGTATCTAATAACATAACCTTCTATGAGGTGCAACTTCTTCTGGGCATATAAAAGCAGTGGACAGGGTGCTCTCAGTATCAGAGATCTAATTTAAGAGAATACAATTCTCCATTCAGCTCTGGTCACTCTTTCATAATTCTGTCATGGTTCAAACTAATACTTATAAACGTTTAAATATTTGTCCCATAATTAATTTAGAAAAAAAATTGCACACACAAGTGAGATTAAGCTGATAATTCTTTCAGTCTTGGCTCAACTAATGTGTATAAACTTTTAATATATTTAGACAGAAATTGCACACAAAAGCGAGATTAAGAGTTAAAACCATTACAAAACATTAAGACACTGCTCTCTTATCACAGATGAACACTCCTCTCTTACACATTAAGACACAAATGGAATTTACACAAGGAGGATAACAATTACAAAACACCCAGACAACAACATGAAAAAGTTTATGTGAGATGGACAGCAACATCTAAAGCATAAACACACAAAGGTATCCAAATCTTTCACAGAGGATTGACTCTCTCGACTATGCATAGGTTTAGAACTTCCAAATAGTTTCTCCCTCCCTTTCTGACTTAATATTATTGTCAGAATATAGCCTCTATACACTGCTAGCTATATTAAACTTAAACATTATTATACTCCCTTCATTCCTAAATTTAAGAGCTAGTTGACTTTTTTGTAGAAACCTAAAAAAGCTAAATAAGGTAATTAAAAATTGTTTCCCCTAAATTTTTTCTTTAAACTATTTTATTTGACATATAAGCTAATATATGATCTAATAATATACAAAATATGTTCTCATTAAGTAGTTCATTTTGCTTTCTTAGGATTCTCCAAAAACGTTAACTAGCTTTTATATTTATGAATGGAGGGAGTAATAGCTATTACTATCTATGCATCAGTCAAATCATTGTTCCGCAATTAAGCTGTAATTTTGAGCATAAGATGACAGGAGTAATAATGATTTCTAACATCAAGTGATGGAAAGTTGATGAAATTTTAGTTAAGCCTATTAATGTCGAAGTGTCTGAATGAAGGAAATAGGCGTATTGGATAGGTTAAAGTGTATTTTTTCCCTAAAGAACATGTTTTAATACTGGTGCAATGTCCTATTTTGAATCGTCAACATTGGGTTAAAATAAGGAAATGTTGCACTTGTTCAACACTGTGCTCAATTGCTCCACAATATAGGGTGCCCATAACTCCCCCAAGATTACTTACAAGGGTAAGATGCTATTAAATTGTTTAGAAGGATGTGGAGGTGAGACCAGAATGGAAAATTGATATAACCTGCAAATAAAAACAGATACAGAGATATACTATCCCAACGCTCCCTTATAGGATGAGATCTTAGTGGAATGGGAAATGCTTGCAGAAGAAATAAACCTCACCTAGTACTTGAGAGACCAGACACCTCTCCAATTTTAACACTCTCCAACTGTCTGCCTCACACTCAATTTTCTTCCCCTATATTGCAAACACACCCTTACTAACATGTATCAATAACTGTTTAAACAATTCCACCCCCTCTTTTCCCATTCTACCCCTGGGTCCATGGTTCTTCAGAATAAACAACATTGGGTTCCGATGTCATAGCCCCTCTTCTATAGACTCGGGCTCCAATAGCCTTTGGGATTATCATTGCTGCTCCTCTGATTGTCATGATTGGTTTTATTTTTTTACTCAAAATAATATATATTTTGCTTTATCTGCTTTTAATTCTTGAACAGTCATCGCTAAAATTTGATGAGTCAGCAATTTCCGTTAAGTTGAGTAACGATGTTAGATTTGAAGTATTAAAAGTGTACTTTCTAAAGATAAAGGACTAAATTGAAACTTCATGTAAACATAAGGGACTAAAGGTATACTTTAGCCTATGGAAAAACATGGCAGCGGACCTTTGAGGGGGATTTCTATGTTCTCAAAGTTGTAGGGCCTGTGTTCTTGTTATTATTTCCCTTTAAATATTGCATTTACACTGTACTGGGCTACTTGGTGTTCCTCTGGTTTCATTTAGATCTACATGGTAATTGTTTACTGTAGTTTTCACTTCAATGATATTACTTTTATTGTAGTTTACCATTATTTACCGTACTAGTTAAGATCATGGAAGAAAGGTTGCATGTAAACAAATCACTGTTGACTCCTTAGATGGGAAGCCTCTCAGATTCCCAAAGTGAAGGTAGCTAAACTTGATAGAAGTAAGCTTAGCAAGGAACAGACTGTTTACATGCCCAAAATTCCTGAGATTGCCAAATGCCCTGAGCATCTCTTGCCATCACAACAGTGGGAGATTGCATTTCTTGCTGATTTTTCTGACCTCAGATCGGTAAGTTATTGTCTTTGTGAAGAACTTTTTTCTGTTCAGATGTATTTGTGCATTGAATATGTATTCACAGCTTAGTAATCGTCTCACTGCAAGGGATGAAAGAAAAGTTTGGATGGATTGAATTGTTGCTATGCATAAAATAGTTGAGATTTTGTGTGTATGACAATGAAATGCATTTTGATGATATTTTGTTTTGAACTTGATGATATATTTTGATGATATGGCCGCAACCTTTTTGATACTTTTTGATCTTTTCCATCAGTAATAAAGTTTTGATGCGTTTTGTTTTCTATATTTTATTTTCGTTAAAGGAAGAATTCAACACGATGCCAATGCTTGTTAGTTGAACGAAAATATTTCAGTTAATGAAAAAAAACTAACCCTGTTTATTTAATTGTTTGCATACTTTTGTGAGCCAGAAACTCGCGCAGTTCGATGCTTCAATGTTGCAACATATGAATTCCCTAAAACTAACTACGAACAATTCTGGCAAAAGTAGTGTTGTCATAATCGACCAACATCAGGATCATAGCCATGAGAGCATCAGGGAGACCACTGATAAAACTTTTTTGACTTCAGAAAATAAGGATATTTCTAGCATCTATCCTCTGCTCTCCACACTTTTAGGAATGGATTCTGTAGTTCGAGTGTCAATGTTGCATAAACGGATTCGCGCTCTGGAGTGTATGGACTCTATCAATAGAAATGATTGCATGTGGCTCTATGCTCTGTGTGCAATAGTCGATGCTCCACTGGATGCTGACTCTTGTGCTGCTTTAAGGAGTCTGCTACGGAAGTGTGCCAGCTTACGAGCTATGAAGCAGGAACTTGATGATGAAGTTGTGATGTTGAATATACTAGCTACTATTTCAGGCAAGTATTTTGGACAGGCTGAATTTTAAATTGGGTTTTGTTTACTTTGACCTCTCACTTTGCACAAAGTGTGCATGTTTGTCTTATTTTTTGACTCCCATGAAATTTTGTTTGATGCACCGCTGATAGACTGTCTGATCCCCAAGCATTTTTCTATTCAATTTTGGATAGCAATAGCTCAAGAAATATGTTTCTTTGAAGATGCATAGCGTGCAATTTAGTTTCCTGGAAATCTGTGTAGATATCATAGTAAACTTTGGTCAATTACATTTGAAAGCGGAAAAGCTAATGTGAGATGGAAAATTAATCGCTTCGTACAGTGTGGTGTATATATTTGTGTGCCTTGGCATTAAACAAAAACGAGGAGGAACACAGGTGCTTGCATTTTATTGTTGCATCCATCTTTGTAGCATATTGAAAATAAATTAGCTAAGTTAATTAAATAAGGGGGATTTGCAGTTTAGTCCCTGATAAGGGAAATTAATACTGGAAGGTCCCAATACATTCCAAAATAATTATAAAGTCCCAGGGGCCCTTTCCTGCAATTGTTTGCTTAACTTCAATGACCATTTTGCCCTCATTAAAGATGGTTGTCATCTCACTGGTCCCTACAGGGGGACTGTGTTTTCATCTTATGAGGGCAAAATGGTCATTGAAGATAAGCAAACAATTGCAGGAAAGGGCCCCTGAGACTTTATAATTATTTTGGAATGTATTGGGACCTTCCAGTATTAATTTCCCTTACCAGGGACTAAACTGCAAATTTCCCATTAAATTAATCCATCAACTAGTTGCCTTCACCCATCCCCTATATGGTCCAACATGAACTGGACCTAAATAGATTGAGAAGATGATAGAAATTTTGGTAAAATGCCTCCTTGGGATCTTTACAGTTAGTATTTGTATTAGCATTTGGGATGAATTAAAATAAATTAATCACGGTTACGGTGGGTCCAAATATGTATATATCTAATTTGAGTTACACACATATTTAATATCTTAAATATATATTTTTATATGTTTATTTGAATGAAAACTTTGTTTTTTGTATAAATGACAATTCTATCTTATAATATTACAAACTTAAATGGAAAAAGAGAAATGAGCATAAAAAATAAGGTGCTTCCTCATAAAATCACAAAGAAGTTCAACTTCTACTTGAAAGTAAGAGTAGTTGATAAAATATTTGAGTATGCAGTAGATATCTTTCCCCACAATATCAACTTGCTTACTAAATTGAGAAAACATGAGTTGGCTAGAGAAATCAGAATAAACTGCAAGAGAATTACCATAGCAGAATAAGTCAGAGTCTTATATCCAATGAATGACAGCCCTAACGCATCTAAGGTGGAAATTAGAAGATAGATGCTTGATTTTGTGCCAAATGAAGTAGTGGACAAGGGATGATTGCAAGAAGATTTGCAATTTATAAAAAGTACCAGAAATGGAATGGGAATGATGCAGTAAGATGTTCCAATCACGGTGAAAGGAAAGACAATTCAATACCTTTTTGTTACCAAATAATGGTATAGAACACAAAAATGGTTCATAGTGTTCACTCATTTTTGTACTTGGTAGCTTCATTCCTTTTTCTCTTATGGGTTTTCACTTTAACGACTATTTTTCAAAGGTTACGTGTGTCTAATGGTAACTTACTAAAGAGTTATGTCGCATTCTGCTATAAAGGTGACATTTGAATTAAAGCAGATCTATCGCCTAATCAATCATTAGGGCTTAGTCTTGATTGATCATTTCTTAACTTGTTAAGTTGATCTCATTCAGAATATGCTAAGGCTAGAGCTATGAGATCTTGCAAATTTTGGCCCTTCTTTTGATCTTCCTCCTCCTCCATGGGCTCTTGGGTAAAACATAGGTAAAATCTCAGAAATAAATTCATCTCCATCAATATGGATCCATACTTTCAAATTGATATTTGTATTATTCATCTTCATTTCAGCCATGAGTTTATCCCAACATATTAATGTGTGAACAACCATAAATATGGATTGATCTTCAAGCAAAGACTTGCCCGATAATATGCTATTTTGCTATCATCAACTAAGGTGTAAAATTCTTTCCTTATTAAAGCAAACTTCAAAGATTATGATGTTGGGCCTTTTTTCTTTCTTCCTCTCCTCCATTCTTCAGCACATTTCGCAATTAGTTATGGAATATGAGAAGATAATTTCAAAAAATTCTAAAACCTATTTAGCTTTTATATTTTATTAGTTAATGTTTTATTATAGCAAGTTGTCAATTGGTCACTTAGTTGTCTAAGTTACTTTATTGCTAGTTATCTTAGTGTCATCATGTTACCTAGTTTCCGAGTTATCTTAGTTGTCACTTAGTTGTCCAAGTTGCTTTAATTGCTAGTTGTCATTTGCAAGTTGTTCCCTTCCTTTTGTGTGACCAAATTGCCCCCAATCTTCAAGTCTAATCAATAGGCGAAGTAGTTTATCATCTCATGAATTCATAAATCATAATCAATTTGAAGTAGTATATTATTATTGGGGTGTTCAAGATACAATAGGGTGCATTAGGTAGCATGAGTCCACACATAGATATGGACAAGACAACTTCGAAAGAATGCCCAAAGAAGCCCTAAAATTTGATGAAAGACTAGGTCATAATGGTTTCCTTCTTTAGTGGTTAGCAGGAAGATCTCTGTAAGTATTATGACATGAGTGATGTTGAAAGAGTCTGAATCACAAAGTTGAAGCTTGTAGAGTATTGACATGCTATACAAAGAAACATGGAACGATTGGATAAACCACCAATCATGAATTAGGATGAGATGAAAGAGAAGTTGAAAGAGAAATATGACTCATCATAAGAGTCAATTGTATGACGAACCTCTTAATCAACATTATACGTGGAGCATGCTTATCTTCATCCAGATGGATATGAGAATCATCACCAATATGTGTATTTTTACCAACATGATGTAGTTTATGAGCAACTCAAAGTTGATTCATGGAAAGAACAATTCAATGCAACTACAATGATCAATCGCATTCAGCAAAAGTGGGATCAAGAAAAGAATGATCAAAATCAGTGTCAAAATACTCCATTGAATATTCTTCAACACCTACCAAGAGTTCCAACAATGCAATGATAGAAGAGCAAGGGTCCAATGAATTAAACAAGCAAACATCAACACTTATCCAGCAAAGAAATATTAGTAGCAATGGTTCTCCTAAGGCTGCATGTTTGATTGTAAGTTGAAACTTAGCTATGAAAGAGGCAAGAAACACGAAGTTGTGGTAAATGCAACAAATGAAGTTGTAAAGGTTATTAAGAAGGACAAGGAGATTTGAATCAAAAGAGATCTTTAAGTAGGATGAAAGAGTTCAATTTCATAAGCTATTTTCACAATACTATGCTATTCTACAAACTCGTCAAGCTCATGTTGAACAGCAACCTGAAGTTGTTATGGTTATGAATGAGCATATTGTTCTATTTAATGATGACTTCTACGTTTACCTTGTGCATTGGAAAGTTTTTCCAAATCAACATGATCATAATGTTCACTCCTTGCAGATACTCATTTTGAGCTACCTTGTTTGCTTGTATGGATTTCCATATTGAAGTGCTATGCTGAGTTCTACAATTCACTCCCTAATTATGTGTTTTCATTTTAACTCATCAGGAGCCGAGTTCGCTAAGCAGGGGAGAATTGATGGAATATGAGAAGATAATTCCAAAGAATTCTAAAATCTATTTAGCTTTTATATTTTATTAGTTAATGTTTTTATTATAGTAAGTTGTCAAGTGGCCACTAAGTTGTCTTAGTGTCATTATGTTGCCTAGTTGTCTTAGTTGTCACTTAGATGTTCAAATTGCTTTAATTGCTAGTTATCTTAGTTGTTGCTAGTTGTCATTTGCAAGTTGTTCTCCTCCAATTCTGTTCTCTTAGTACCCCCTAAATCTAAATATGCTCAACAATAAATCTGAGCATATATGAGTGTTATTAAACTCGTTTAACATCAGATAGGAGTAGCAACTTAGCTTTATATCTTAGTTTCTCATGATCTCACTCCATTCTCTCTTTGATTGTATATGACCTTGATGAGTTGACTTCTCTGATTGAATACATGATATGTCCACGAAAACCTGATGTGATCTAATTCTTTTGCCCACAACATCCATATTACTTTTTCAAACCTCTATGTATGGAAATATCTTAAAGCTCTTCATTTTATTAGCTATTCTAGTTCACTTAAGATATTTTCTTCCAAGTTGATACAAGAATGGGAATGTCTTTCCCAATTCTTCTAGGGCATCCAATTCTAAATTCTTCTTCTTGTGCTCTTGGAGAAAGAGGAGAAAATCATTGATTTTCCATTTCAGTGATATTTGATGAAGGATAATGATTTTTCACTGATATTCGTAGGTTCCTGTCTTGTTCTGGGTTGGTTAAGTTCTATTTCTAATCCTTGTAGATTTTTCCAACCGCTTGTTCTGCTAAGCCAGGAATAGCAACATGCTCTTAGGTGACTTGTGACTTATTTGATAGATATAAGATTCATGCTATGATTTGGCAACGTTGATCGATTGGACTTAGGTTATACGTAACACTCTTTCAATTTTTCACAAGCTTTCATTATCAATATCAAGGCATCACTCATATACCCTATGATCAATCAAATGACTATGATTAGTTAGTCAACTATATTACCTATGTTTAATCAATTGGGCATTGTTCAATTTAAGGATAAACTCTGAAAAATCATAACTCTCTCAATTTGACTCCAAATCCAGCATATGATATATCATCAATTTGCTCATTAAAAATTAAATCTATATTTGACATCATCAAAACTAATCATATCCAAATGGAAATCATCTTTACTATTGGTTGTTGCCATAGCATCACTAACTGCAGAGCCTTTATTTATGATAATAATTGAAGAATAAAAACAACTACTTCAAAGAAAATTTTTATATTTCTCGTTTTTAACACAAGTTTTAAGAAACAACTACCAAAACATGTTTTAGTGTTTTATTTCCAGAACTTTTTTGAGGAAACTGTTGGCCAAACACCTTTTCTGTTTTGTTACTTCCAATACGTGTTTTCCAAAATAGTTTTACAAGCATTTAAACCGAACTACCCCATTTGAAGAATTGTCAAAAGGCTCCCTTGCTCACTAAATTGCATCAATGCATAAATGAAGTTCAAAATGGGTCTTGCTAGAACAACAAAGAACGGCATCAAATCACCAGCATTGTGGTTGATACGCCAAACTTCTAAGAGGGCAACAATGCGTATTAGGTGGTTGTGTCAGAGAGTGGTGGTGGTGGTGGAGGTTACAAATCACATTTTACTTTAAATCCTAATTTAAAAGTAAGTGTGCTTTTTGAGCCTAATTTAAAAGATCATAGTTACTTTTGGTCAAAAAATAAAAGTTGGTGATGGTTAAACTTTTGATAAATTATTCTCGAACCCTAATACTAAAAAATGTCTTCTATATGTTACCAAGATCAACTCCTCAAGCAATAATATCCTATATTTAGGACAAATAGTATATTTTCTTCCTCAACATCCTCACCAAGTGGAGACTAGAACTGGGTTGACCCATTTTTTTCTTTTTAGGACATATAGGAGTATGTCATCATGCATAAAAAGATTTCAAAAACCACCCATAGCAATAAAATGCAAGTGCAGTCCTTTCTGGCTATTATGCCGGAATGCTGTTAGATAATGCAAGGCGACCAGTCAAGTACCAAATGGAACGAACAGAACTTTTGTAGGCATACAACAATGTATAGTATGCAGCACAACCTGCCACAGGGTTGATCTCCAAAAATTGGACTTGAAATTTCTTTACCAAATTAGTTGGCCGTTCACCCCTATTTCGATAATCAGTTCATCACTATGTTCGTCCAAATTGGACAACAGAAAAAATGCTGTCAACTTAGTGACAATGAAAACCAACTAAACTTAATTCAGAACATGTCCGGAACTTTACACCATCCTGATTAACAGCTCTTACTTGGTAAACCAAGCCTTGTATAAACTGGGAGCAACATATTCCACTGTCACCAATCTGCCATCAAAGAAACGTCCATGGAGACAATGTGCTGCCTTGCAACATGCTTCAGTTCTTCGAAACTCTACAAAAATGCAGCCTGGTTCAAGGACCTGATCAGAAACGTCATTTTCATTACTTTTCATTTCATTTGGTGCACCCAATTCCGTTCCTAAACTTTCATTAGGACCACCAAGGTCCTCATTACTTCTCACCTCTTTAGCACCATCTGTTTCTGGTCCTAAACTGGCATTCAGATCACTTGAGGCTACAATGATATCATTCGCCACCAATGTGTTTTTGACATTTTTTCTGATATCATCAGCAACCATGCTGTCAAGTAATTCTGCCTGATCTTTGGAAGTATTGTGATGATCAAGGCAATCTTGGCTTATAACATCGGATTTGCTCCTATTTTCCATGTCTTCTATAATTGCATCACTCCCAACCTCTTCTCCCTGACATGATTTAGCTTCAGAAAATTGATCAGCAAGCTTATCAATATCAGCGCTTCTACCACCATCAGATATATTTGGATGGATCTCGTTAATGTCATTACCACACTCCACTGCACTTGTTGCAACGGAATCAGCTGCCAGGTATGCAGCCTTTTCAGAAAGACTTGATTTGGGAATGCTGTTAACACAGATTGTGAAATCTAGTGAAGCGCCATTAGATCCCAAATCATTGATTGCCACACGTCCTTCTGACTTGGCTGCCTTGTCACTGCTATGCTTGACTACATTGATTGATCTCACAGTTCCAAATCTAAAATAATAAAAGTTTTAGAAGAAAAACAAAAATAATATTTTTTGTATAAAGAATTGTCCATTTCTCCCGAGAGATACCCATATTTCACAGCCCTCACCCTAATAAGGAAAACTATACGCGCCACTTTGGAAATCAAAAGATGGGCCATATTTAAGTTTCTCAGCAAAAACATACAATGATTAAACATTTAGACCTATTTGGAGAATGTTTCATATTTATACTTATATTAAAAGTATTAAATATGTATAAAACTAGTTTTTAAATGCATAAAATCATTTGCTGAAGCCAATGAGTTATTTAATAACAAAAGTTTCAAATGGTAAATAAATATTAAACATTATTCAATAATATTGAACTTAAACAATAAAATGTACTTTAAAAAAATATATTAATAAACACAGGCATTATAAAAAAAATTAATAAACCTTTTGAATAAGTTCAAACAATAATTTTAATGAAAAGTAAATAACACTAAAAGCATCTGAAATAAGACTTCGTCTTCTATTTTTCATAAAGGTAATCAACATTGTTTTCTTGGTTTTCTACGCCATCATTTGGTTCTATGGGAGGCTTGTTAATATTTTCAAAACAGGAGTTTGGGCTACGTAATTTGAGTATTCTTTAGAGAAGGTCAGAATGATTTACCCTATCATATTAATATCGCAAAGCACTTAAAAAAAAAAAATTCTAACCTTGCACATTCCAAGCGTACGTCCTCCAAAATTTCTTCAATTTCCGCATCAGACAGAGAAGAAAGAGTTTCCATAGTGAGCTATTCATATCATACAAGCAGAAGTAACAATAAAAACTATCAGTTTAAATCTAATGGTTATAATAGAGAACACCTTTCAAAAAAAAAAAAAATCAAAGTACCCAACAAATTATACACATCCTATTTAGTATGAAGCATCTGGGTTTACATGAGGATGAAACACAAGTTCAGAGTACTCCATATTGCAACTAAACACTATCGTCTATATAAATGTCATGTTTAAAGTATTGCAAGAAGGTTTGGGCTCTTTAGAATGAAGTAATTACCTCCCCCAAGAAATAAAAACAATAGTCATTTGAGTCCACAGAGATTCCTGTTTTATCAATTTGGCCCCTTTCGTTTTGGTATTTAAAAAAGGATTTTATGGAAGGAGCAAATTAAAGAGGAATAAATTATTTGACTAAAAAGCGTCAAGGCAATGGACTGGAAGAAACTGAAGCAAATAACAATATAACTCAAATAATTGGAAGCATATAAAAAATACCACATCTTTGATCTTCAAAACTTCACTTGGCTTGCAGAGCAGTGACTTTGCAAGATTTGGAATATGATAGGATGGCAGTTTGCCATCATTTTCCTACCAAAAATTTTTGTGCGGGTAAAGAGTAAGCACTCATCTCCAGGTATAAGATGCAATTATAGCAAAGTTCAATGTAAAAGAGAAACAGCAACTAACTATTGGCAATTAGGCAAGAAGGAGTGGTAAAATTACCAAGGATGAGGCATTAGGCATAGCTTGAACAACTGTTAGCATATTGCCAGCCAACTTCAAACCATTTAACCCCGAACAAGCTTTCAGAGTATTAGAATGGTCCGCATACTGACGACAGTAAAAAAAAGACTAGGTGAGGAAAAATAATACAGGACAGGAAGATGCCCATTGCGCTGTCAATGAAAATCAAGCCCAAGGAAATTCATCTCCTATAAAAAAAAAGGGTCAACCCAGTTCTAATCCCCACTTGGTGAGTGTGCTATGGAAGGGAATATACTAGGCAACCTAACTTATGCTTTTTGCACAGTGGCTGGTTCGAACCCACGACCTCATACCCACATGGCAAGCGAGCTTACCGTTGAGCTAAGCCGGCCCTTCGAAATTCATCTTCTATACGGATACAAAATTGTATCAAAAACACACTCTAGCCTTCATAACCTTTGAGAATTGAATATTCCAAATAAGGATTAAATAATAAAGCACCAAAATTATCAAGAATAAGATTCACACAGATTGCAGCACATCGAGGCCACATGGATCACTCCATGTCACTTCTGGCCATTTATGGTGGTGATCACTCCAGGCCTCATACAGAAATGCAACACTTCCCATATACCACACATATGATGACAATGAAAATAGAAAACTTCCTTACCTCCAGGAAAGCACAATGTTCATCAGTGTCTTCAGCCCCAAAGTGATAAGCCTTCAAAGATCCAAATGCACCAGCAATTTCCATTAGCTGGAGAGAAGTTTTATGTATAAGAAAAGTTAAATCCATGAGAAAGGTGGGAAAAGTATATCTGGTTTCCAGATGGAGTATAACCACTGGTGCCGGTCTAGTAAAAAATTTTTGCGCTATGTGCACCTAATATAATTATCTTTTGCTAGGTGCAAATACGGTCATAATAAAATAAAAAAGGAGAAAATGTAACAACACCATTAAAAAGCCATGGTGCTAGCCAAAATACTGTGAAGCGGGACCGAAAAATGTGACAAATGGCATGTGAAGAGAGAGTAGGCTAATTCATCTCTATGGAAAGACCAAAATACCCTTGAAATAAAACAATTTAAAAATATTTCCCAAATTTATCAATCCATATCTTTTCCTCCTTTGTAGACACTAGGGTACTAAAATAGTTCCATGATTCATTCATGATGAGAAGCTACAATTATAAAATACAATGATTATCAATCTCACCCTTGATTGTAGTGATATGAGAGATATAGAAAATGAAATCTGATTGCTATGATCCTATCTGATTCTCTATCATCCTTACAAATCTCATAATTTCCTAATTTCCAATTAGAAGATAATTACATTAATTACTACATCCTTCCTCCCATTCCAGATTCTCTTGTCTCCTTCCTTAATCAGCAGCAACAACATTCACACTTTCTAGTCTAGCCAACACCAAGTAATCGAGCATGACAACGATTGCACCAGCAATGAGATGAAAGACAAGGCACATTTTTTTTTTTTCAAAATCGAATCCTTGCATATATTTATCAAGCAGAAACGAGATTTTCCCAAGCTAGTGATGCTCAAGAGAGTTCTCTCTCTTTCCAATGCTATACCCCTTACTCCAACGACTCTCGTCCCTCCACCCCCCGCTGCTGCTAATGTTGATGGTGCTGTACCCCTTACTCTAGCAACTCTAGTCGTAACTTCAAGGGTTGATGATGAGAAAGCAGAGAAGTTAGCAGCACTCCCCAGGGTTACTGAAGCTGGACATCACTTTCTAATCTAATTTAATTAAGGGCTAAGGTGCAAAAATACCCATGTGATTATGGCCAAGGTGCAAAAATACTCATAATTTTTTAAGAGAAAAAGCAACCATAACATTTCAAAACAGGGGCAAAAATACCCATCACCGATGGGTACTCTTGCCCCTTTTTTGAAATGTTATGGATACTTTTGCCCCTGTTTTGAAATGTTATGGTTACTGTGGCTATAAAAAAAATCACATGGGTATTTTTGCACTTGGCCACAATTACATGGGTATATTTGCACCTTAGTCCTTTAATTAAACATAAAACCTAAAATGAAGAAACCTAATTTAAAAAATGGGGCTTCCTAACTCATGTCTACCCCTCAGGTTTTACATTCAAGAATTTAGAGCAGTGTGGCAGTCTTCCAACAGCTGTACTGAATCTTCTTTTTTCCCTAGAATTTTGTGTTGGAAGAAGTAGTAATGGGTTTTATATTTGTTTTGAGGCAGGAATAAGGAGTAAATGATGGGGCATGTTTATTTTTTTTAACACGAAGGATAGCTTGGTCTTTTCAAAATGATGGGTTAAATTATTTTACTTTCCACATAAGGTGTTATGTGGATTGTAAAATAATTTAACCCATCATTTTGAAAAGACCAAACTACCCTTCATGTTATACGGCCCCACTTCAAAGTTTTTGACAGGCATCACAGTTATTTAACAGTGTTCCCATATTCGCTCCCTTTCTATTTGATTATGATCATATTGCACCTAGCAAAAGATAACTATATTTGGTGTACATCGCAACAGAAAAAAAAGAAACCTAAAAATAAGTGAAGAATAAACTTTTCTTAAAATATAGCTCCTAAAAACATACCATCTCAGAAGAAAGGTGATTTGAAATTCCACCAATGAAAATCTGTCAAAACAGAAGATCAAATAATTACATAAACGTGTTATAACAATAATTTACGAAGATAATTGATTCACATCTCATAGAACAGAAAAAATTTAATAGAAATACGTTGAATGATAGATGCTAGAAGAATAAATTTATTTGCTCTTGCCTGGGACAAAAAGAGTCGATTAAGGGGGTGATTTGTAGTTGCTGGTAACTAGACTCAGTTTTCCCCAAATATTACTCTTTTCTATTAAAGGAAAAAACTGCCCATATGTTGCGTTGCTTAAAGGCAGTCTCAGCAATATGAATGGCACAATGACATGACACTTCATGAGCTTGATACTATTTTCCCATTCCTATAGTCTCCATAATATGGATCCCCAAACACACTAGTCTCAATATCGTTGCCACAATAACCACGGCAGTCACCGACTATGACAGGAACTACATTGAAAATTGTAGGGACAAGATTATTGACATCTGCCCAAAGTTTTTCATAGCCTCAACCAATGGGCTTCTTTTTAGGAAAGAGTACATCTAAAGCAACGAGAGTGAAGAAAAAGACTGCGATTTGCATTCTTGCTGCTTGGAGCATGAGAGTTACTATGAAGTTTCCTCAATTTTTTAACTACAACTAACAAGGCACAAAATCCTTCTTCAATTTACTATGATGCTCCTTAAATCCCTAATATGTTTGTCTTTGATCATTTATTTATTTTAACTTTAAGAAACATCACTCCCTATATCATTCATTGGTGCGATGCGTGGCTACAAGAGGCGCAAGAGGCAAAAGAATAGCAAGATTCGGCTTATTCAATATATTGTAGGATCTATTACTATTTTATTTTTATTATTTTTAGGATGGTCGTTAGATTATTTTGCATTGTAATTTACATATGTAATTTTAGACATTTCTATATTTAATTGCAGATATTATAATTTTTATTTAGATAGTCTGGTACGAAAGATATGTTCCTAATTGTCCTAGAATTTAATTCTTTTATATATGCTAGCCTTGGCATAATAGTATTTCAGCATTTGAATAAAGTTATTATTTTTAGTTAATAGGAGATCCTCCTTTGTCTTGGCTTTGGCTTTTTCTTCATGAGAAATTTTTGTCTGAACCTGGAACACCATGTCATTTGTAGTTTGACCAACCACAAGTAAACACATAGGGCCTGATGTGGAATTTTCAATTTGACTTACCACCCTAAAAATAGCAACTACTTAATAAAACTATTTTTATTTAACTTGTGATATATAAAAACATTGTAATTAATTATTTTTATTTGCTAGTTAATTATTTTAAGGTACTCAATTAAATTGAAAATTCCACATCATACATTGTGTGTACTTTAGATTGATTATACCACAAATGAGGTGGTGCATCAGGTTCACACAAGAATTCATCTTTGGTTTACTTAGTGAGATTCTTGCTAAGTAAATTAAATTAGAAGAGATTAATGATATTTTACTTTCACACACAAACAGTGTTTAACGACAAAGTGCACAACATTCATACTAAAACAACAGAAAAAAAAAAACTAATGGAAGAGAAATATTACTATGGAAAGAATTGAACACAATAAGCTGTAGTGTAATCACAATAAGTGGAACCTCATCCAACTTGGAATCCATGTATTGTGAGACTAAAAATAGATGATGTTTATACTCATTTCCAACAGATCCAAGAATATAAGTTTGACCCAATTGTTACACTTAATTCTATCACATACCTTATCTGGTGAATCAATTACAATATCACTAACAGTTTTTGTGACATCAGCATCAACAGATCTCTCTAAGTCGCCAGTCTGCATGAAAATAGTAACTGTCTGAAAACCTGCTACATGGATGATAACCAAAATATAACTCAGAATTGACAAGCTTGTAAAAAGCATAAGCTGTACCAACAGTAACTTTGACTTGTAGAAATAGAAGTGCTAAACAGATAATTAAACTCTTAGAAACACAGTCAGCAATGAAGCAATAAAGAATTCAGTAAAATAATAGCAAAAGATTATAATAAAAGAATTATTAACCATTTCAATACGGTTGGAAATCATGAAAATAATGTTAATATTTCCTATTTTGTATTAGTAGAATATTTGCATTATCTTAGTCATAATTGTAAATTATAGTACTAGAAAATCTTTAGAAAGAGAGAATATTAAATTACTATTAGGGAATCATATTAGGTAAACTTGTAGGAAAAGTTTATTATCTTTTAGGAAGTTTTTGTATAATGAATATGATATCATATCAATGAAATATTTATTGGACTATTCAGTTATTTTTGTTTCAACATGGTACCAAAGCTAGGTCAAACAAGTTTAGTTCAATCCCTAGGCATCCATTCTGAGTTTCCTTTATAGTTAGAAACCCAAAAAGGTTGTCCTGTCCAAAATCACAAGTCAGGCAGATCGGTCTTTGAGACTCAAAAAAAGTACAAGCCAGACAGAACATATATATTTTGTCTTACTCTTAGGCGGAAACATTCAACTCTAAAGTGTTTCTCCATATATCTAATTTACAATTGATCTCTTCTCTTGATTTCGCCAAAAGTATTATATCATCAGCAAAAATCATACAAATAGAAACCTCCCTTTGATACTCTCTCCTTTCTGTTTACTCATTCTGCAATTTGTACCCTCAATTAGGACTCTGTCATGTTTATTGCTTGTATTTTCCCTTCCCTTGTTAAGCTGGTTTCAGCTGAAATGCATCAATAATACATATTCCCAGAGTGTTATCTCTGGTTGAGTACAATTTACTGTTGGTGTTCGTGGTATTTTTGTTATTTTTGGACAGGTACGTGACACACATGCACTAGTAATGTTCATTGTATCCTTTATCACAATGACTTTCATAGAAATGATGTGAACCTCAATCTTCTTAACTCCTCACAACATTCTTTTTCCATTCTTTATCAGTGTTAAATAATGTACATTATTATAGTAGTTTCTAGATTGTACTATTATGTTCAAGGATGGTTCTAGTGTGTGTTCTAGAGGATGATTGTTCCAGAATGTTAAGTAGAAAATGATTGTTCTAGAGTGTTAGATAGATGTTCATGAATACACTTATATAAATAGCCTCTCACACTAGAGAATAAACTATCAGAAACATTTTCTCCTAATACTTTTGTCATGGTATCAGAGCAAAGTTGCTCTATACTCAGCTACCTTTATTTCTGATCATCTTTTAGAAAGAAAGCTTTAGAGAGAGAAAAAACATCTCTGCCCAACTTGTTCAACACTATCCACATCTCCAATAGAGATGCGCCCCACCAGTATCTCCAGCGACCTCCGATCGGCTAAACCCATCAGTTGTGAAGAAGTCCGAGCTGTCATGTGCCATCGCCGGAATCCCACGTGCTGTCGCCAGAAAATCACCCAGAACCGCGTGAATGCGCATATAGCCACCGTTTCGTCGTCGTCTCGCCATGCTCAGAAATGCCTCTACTTATTTAAGCCATGTCTAAGGTGAAAAATGGTTCAAATGGTGTTGGGTCTTCCTCAACCAGTGGCGTTACCCATGGAGACTCGCCAAATGTTCCTACAGCATATAAGCTTAATAAAACCAATTTTTTAAGCTGGTCTCAATTTGTTCACGCGTTTTTGAAGGGTCAAGGGAAGCTTAGTCACTCACTTGGAACAGGTCCTAAGCCTAAAGATTCGACCTTTGATGCTTGGGATGAAGAAAATTCTCTGGTGATGTCTTGATTATGGAATTCTATGGAATCTGAGATCAGTTAAACATGCTTATTCCTATCCACAGTTAAGGAGGTTTGGGATGTTGTTCATCAAACTTACTCAAGAGTAAGAGATGCAGCTCAAATTTATGGGATACAAACTATAATCTCCAGCTTCAAACGAGGGAGTGAGTCTGTTACTGAATATTCTACAACTATGAAAATTTTATGGCTAGAGCTGGATCATTACCGATCAATAACTATGAAATGTAGTGAAGATGTTGCTATCCTAAAACTCTTATGGAAAAAGATCGTATCTATGAGTATCTTGCAGAATTAGATCCAATATTTGACAAAGTGAGGTCACAAATTCTTGGAAAGGATGATCTTCCATCTCTCAATGAGACTATTGCTATTATCTTAGCATAAGGACGAAGGAGTGATATGATGGAACCACAACAAGCGGAGAGTTCTACACTTGTATCAAAACCTGTTACTAACCGTATTGTTGATAAACAAGGTGATTTACAAGGCTCAAGCAAGGAATTGTGGTTAGGGGTGAAATTAGCCAGGCCGCTTACCAGGGGCCTGCGACCTGGCCTGTTAAGGCCTGGTCCGACCTGGTTAATTTCAGGCCTTTCAATGGTGTGGCCTGACCTAGCCTGACTCATTCCCAACCCTAATTGTGGTGTACCTATTGTAACAAGCCTCATCACACTAAGAGAGGTGTTGGAAGCTTCATGGTTCAGTAGCATTCCCACAGAGAGCTACATTTGTCACTAATGAGCAATTAGCTCAAATCATTAACATGTTGAAGGGCATGCAGGTCCAACAGAAAGCCTCTACCTCATTTGTTGGTCATTCCCTACATACATATGCATGTGTATTGCAATGGGATAGTCATTCCCCCACTCAAAATTAGCTATTAGTGAGATGGTCATTCCTCACATAAAAAATTGTTTACAATAAGATAGAAGTTCCCCATGTATAAGGATGTAAAAATGGGACAGTAATTCCACACGCACATGGAAAAAATTCTAATTGAAGAATGAATATTTGTGAGCAAGTTGGATGTGGTAAATATCCAAAGTCCGACTTGAAGATGAATGTTTGAATTAGAAAATTAGTATTATTATTTCCTATTTTGTATTAGTAGAATCTTAGTCATAATTATTAATTATAGTATTAGGAAATTAAGTTATTAGAGAATCATATTAGGTAAACTTGTAGGAGAAGTTTATATTTTAGGAGACTTTTATATTATAAACATGCTATCATATCAATGATATATTCATCAAACTATTCAATTATCTTTATTTCCACAAATGGTATCATCTGGTTAATGCTTGACTCCATAACTGATTTAAACAATGAAAGTCAAAGACTTACTATAATGTATTCTACCATTTCTCACACTAAACACATCCATCAAACCAAAAGAAAATATATACATACAGTTGAACGTGTGCTACAAAGTTGTATAGATTATTTATTATTGTGTTTTCACTAGGTCTATTAGTTTGAATAAGTCACTCCTACTTTATCTCATTGATTGTTATTTATTATTTGCTTTATTTATTAAATGTAATTTAATTCATATGTACAAGTTGTTTTTAATAAAATTGAGTCAATATTATCCTGACTTTCTTCCTCCTTTTCTCCCGTTCGTCCTTCTATTTTATTTCCCCCCATTAAACCTCTGTTTCTCTCTTCTTTCTGGATCTTCCTTCTATCTTTCTTCATTTTCATAATTCTTTCATTACAGAATATTAATTTTGTATCAGTATTATCCTAACCTCTATCCTCCTTTTCTCCTGTCTATCCTTCTATTTTATTTTCCCCAACATACATATAGACACTGTATTTACAATAAATTTTATGTATAGTTTAGATATTTGCTTGAAACTTTGGGTAATGAATTCTCATATTGGTAAATAAGTACTGTAAATTGACACCTGATCTAACTAGGACCACAAAAAATAGGCTTCACGGAAATCGACAGAGATCTACCAATATTCAACATACACTAAACCTAGTTAATTTTTAACCCCCAAGAGAAGATGATGATTAAAAGTTTTATCGTCTTATAGCTCAAGTTTCAGATCTGAACAGGATGATATATTCTGGTCAATATCTCATTTAAACTTTAAAGGAGTCCTTGAATCCATGTTGAAGCTGTATTCCAAATAAAAAATTCTAACGTAGCAATGTCCAAAATAGCTTATAAATACAAGTAAAATGCAGAAGAAAGAACTGGCAAAATAGGTGGAACTCATTAATTTTTCCATGATTCATAATCACAACCATCACAACAATATGCAAAACAAATTATAAAATAAAAATATATACCGAAATTAAGTACAAAAAAACTGACATAGATGGTAAGACGATGATGAACAACAATAGAGCCCTATCCCATTAAATGGGGTTGGCTACATGGTAATAAGAAAACTGTGTTAAAATATTTTGCATGAAAACTCACAATATTTATGATCAAAATATTTACATCAAAATATTAGTTATATTAATCTGCTTGGCATTGAAGATTGCACTGTCATAATAAGTGGAAACTAATTTTGTTTATGATAAATTCAGAATAATCAAAACTGAATAAGCAAACCAAACTACTGAGACAGAAATAGACAGAGAGACAGGAAAGATCAATTTAAAACACTTGGAGAAAATAGAGATAGATGGTTTGATAACTTTCATATAGAATATTTTGTCTAAACGCATAAAAAAATTTAAGATCAACTATCAATGTTTACAAGATGCATCAAAATAATCTTTACAGAAATATTTCATTTCAAAGAAGAGAAAAGAAGAAGATTCGTATC
The DNA here is from genome assembly GCA_029929735.1 of Mimosa pudica. Lineage (NCBI taxonomy): Eukaryota > Viridiplantae > Streptophyta > Magnoliopsida > Fabales > Fabaceae > Mimosa > Mimosa pudica. The sequence goes on along the minus strand of JAKELP010000047.1, from coordinate 67,874 downwards.
AAATTGTTAATACATTAATCCACTTAAAGAACAAAGACAACCAAAACAGTGAGTTCAGTTTTATAGATCGTATAATGCCTTGTGCTATATCAACAACTAAATCTTTGGACATAATGTCATCGAAAAGATCTCAGAAAATATGTATATAAGAAACACTCAGAGAGCTAATATTTTCTTTACAGGCATCATGTAAAAGGCTCATAACAAGTAAATTCATATATCGTAGCAATGAGCAAACAGGCTTAATTGGCTTGTGAGTGGTTTAACATACAAAAACAGTACAACACATGATATATAAAAATTGAGAAATGCATAAAATGTTAATAAATTTTGTAAAAGATAGTCATTCTGAACCTGAAGATAAAAATTAAAAAGTATGCAGTGCAAGAGCAGTGTCAGACTTCAAATTCAGCAGATAGACAGAGTTAAGACAATATCATACAAGGATAACTGAAGTTTATTTTAACATCCCAATGTCTAATTCAAATTATGCATACGTAATAGACATGCATCAATAAGTCAACCATATATGCAAAACAATAAGTAATTCAGGTATAGTTTGTTCTTACAGTAACTTCAACAAAGTCTTTGGGGCGTCTAATTTTTACAGTGGATCCAAAAAGTCTACTGCCATCAAAAGAAAGAGCAGCTGAAGCATCCTCAGCTGTAATAAATTCCACAAGTGCTTGGCCCTTATCTCTGTGCAACTGCAGTTATGACATAAAAGGACAATCTCAAAACCATTGCTATGTACACAAATTTAAATTTACACATTACACATTTGCTATCTCTGAACTCACAATGCAGCTAATACAAGGCTGTGCTCCTTGGATAAGATTTACACCTGCAGAGAGCAACAGGTTATTGAGAGATTCCATCACATCTTTCTCAGAACAAGAGGCTGGTAGATTCTCTAGATAAAGCCTTCTCATAGGCCGAGTAGCTTGTGTCAATTGGACAGAATCAATGTCAGCAATCTTCCCTGTTGATGAATTATTAAGATGAGACACAGGAGACTTCACAATGACTGGATCCACAGATGCAGCAGCAATCACATCATGTAAAGCGGATGATATTGTAGCATTCGACAATGGAAAGACTAAAGAATTATCAGTCCCCCCAGGGGCAAGATCCCACCCAGCTCTTTTCTTCTCTAAAGAATGCTTTGATGGAGAAGGAGTCTTGACAGCAGCCTCAGTTTTCCTCTTCCTTGGTGAATAGCCACCAAGCCCACTTGTAGACCCACTATGTCGATGATAGTGACTTTTTGAACCATTAGTTGCTACACTACCTCTATCAGTGTCAGAATGAGTTTTTCTAGAACTGTTCAATAGAGAATGTACAGGCAGATCTTTAGGATCTCCATTGTATGTACGTTTTTGTGTCCTAGGCGAAAGATCCGGAGATATAGGTCTTCTTTCATCATGCTCTCGCCTTCCTGACCATCTCTTCTTTACCTTTGATTCTTCATAATGTTTTACTGGTTCCTGCCTCTCTGTTTTGTGTTGACCCTCAGGGAGATGATTTTTCCCCAGATACTGCTTCCTTGCAGATCGACTATCTTGGATTTTATCTTCGCCTACAGTTTCATGTTTTCTCTTGGATTTTATGTCATGTTTTCCTCTAACATCTCCATGTCTATCCTTACAGCTTATATCTAAATGCTGCTTCTTTCCATCTACATTTCCATAATTATCACTTGACCTCCTTTTCCTTTTCCCACCATCATATGTATCTTTGTCATGATACCTTTCATTTTTATATTCCTCAGGTCTTTCATCATCTAAACTACAATACATTTCCTTAACTTTCCTTCGAGATATTTCCGTACCTATTTCTAAATATTTATCCCTATTAGTTGAATCCCTTATTCGTTGATTTTCAACTTTATACTCAGATTTATCAATCACCCTTCCATCATTTCTTCTCCTAATATGCATCTCTCTGTCAGTTTTACCATTTTGACTTATCCAGCCCATATTACTTAAATCAGCACTTGATTTGATTTCCGAATCATAGTGTCCTCTGTCTTTCCCATCAGTTGAATTATATTCCTTTCTAGAAGTTCTTTCAACTTTCTTTGTAGAAGAACTATACTTCTCTGGTTCCTCCAAGACATTCTTCTCCACAATGGAGGATAAAAATTTGCCACGTTTATAGACCATCTCTGGCTCAATATAATCAGTAATATTCTCAGAAGAGACTCCATGTGATACATTTGAATTTTCTTTTGCAGAATTTTTTACATTTTCGAAAAGTTCCTTGTTCTTTCTTCTATGTAAAATCTCTTCAAGACTTAATGGCCGGGTTCGGGCTGCACTCTCTACACCTTGTTCATCATATTTATCATCAGAAAGGTTATTACCTTTTCCATTCTTCTTCAATCGTTCAGATCTGCTCATCTTCAGTATTTAAAGAAATTATAAGAAAAATCACACACCACCAATAGACTAGGGAAAACATTAGTGAACAAATGCATATATAATGATTGACATTTCAAAAGAAATCCCCAGACAGATTGAACCATGTGGAGAGAAAAATGTTGCTATCAGCCACAAAGTACATTGTCTATGCAAAGATCTATGCAAACTGAGAGGAAAACAGGACATTTATGTAACTTGTCTATTCAACCTGACTATGGTTATGGTTGGCAAATACAGACTTCATCTTAAAAATTCATCTTAAATGAATGGGGGTAATTCATCACTGACTATGGTTATGGTTGGCAAATACAGACTTCATAACAATTACAAGAGTAACACAAATGTATCCCTAGCTCTAAAATCGAGCATACATGCACACAGCCAACAAATGCGCTCTAACATTCTAATTTCCAGTGCATTCTTCTTTAGCGTTTGCTGCCCGCTGAACCAAGGGGTCTTTCATTACAGGCTTTTCATTCCCGAAACGAAAGCAAACATACTCACCAGTAAACTCAGCGGAGTAACAAAATAGCGCGACAAAGATTTCCAAAATAAAAATAAAAATAAAAATAGCGATCTCCATCACATAACAAATAATGAAAAAACGAATTAATTTAATCACTACATGAGAGTGAAGAAGCGGCGGAGAGAACCTGGGAGAGATGATAGCCAGCGGCGGGGAACACGGCGGAATGGAGTGAAGCAAAGCACGAACTAATGCGTAAGGGCAAACCAAAGACAGAGGAGCGCAATGATAAAATCCGCCACGAATGCTGTACAAGGCTTCTCATTCACCATAAACTATAGGAGTATTTGATTGATATTTTCCTTTTAATAATAAAATAAAAAGGTAATATCTTGCAGGTGTTATAAAAGCGTCAATGATTCAACACGGTCGAATTGTTTAAACCGGGGTCAAACGGATAAACGTTAAGTCGAAATGTGAAATGATCAATAGTTAGAAAGGTCCAAACGTCCGGTCCAATCCAATCCTTACAACAATGATTCCTACCCATAAACTTTTTTGGGGAATTATTTTGGGGAGAAATTCAAGCGTGAACCTGGTGCACCACGTCATTTGTAGTCCGGCCAATAACAATTAAACATGTATGGTCTTACTTGTAATTTTTAATATGACGTAGCATCATAAAATATTAACAAATTAATAACAATATTTTTTTCAATGTTTTTAAATAAAAAACATTATTGGTCAAATAAATAAAAACATTGAAAAATGTCATTTAAAATTTTTTAATGTGTTAGTTAGATTTTTTAGGATATCAAGTCAAATCAGATATTCCACATAAATTCTTACATATTTAGTTATTATTGGTCAGAACATAAATGATGTGGGGCACCCGTTTCACTTAATAATTTCTCTATTTTCGGTTCTTTTCATAACATTAAAAGTTCTATTAAATGTCAAAATTAAAGTATAGTCTTACAGGACTTTTATAAATTATTATTTTTGAGACTCAAATGTCAATATTAACCTTTAAAGAATTAAAAGACTTGTGATTGATACCCTGAATTTGTTACACATAGTTCGAAGCTTGTTACACAAAGTTTAAAGATTGTTGATAATTAAAATATGACACCATGTAAATACTGCTTAAGCACTTGTTAATAATGATAATAAAGTTTTTATTTTTCTTGGCAAAAAAAGTTGTTATTCATAGCCCAAAGGTTGTGACAAAGATGCTTATTTTAAAGGAAATCTACTTATTGTCATATTAAGGAAAATATCATTGTTAATTCATGGTAAAAGTTAGGTATCATTGTTAAAACTTGAAGTAGTTATGTAATATTGTTGATCCTAGGGCTATAGTTATATATCATAAACAAGACTTTCAAGCTCGCCCGTTGCGTGGATGACCTAAATTTAATTATGTTAATTGAACATCTCTTCTATAAAAAATGTCATCATCCATATGTTTAATATTTGATTATATTAATCTATTATATCACCATTTACTTGATTAATTAATATTTCTAATTCTTAATTAACAAATGTCCAAAATATATGTTAGTATTATGATGTTAAACAAAATATTCTGGTAAGATTGATTTTCCGACCTTCCCCATTTTTATAATAAAAATGGATGACTTAAGTGTAATGCTTTGAGAAGAGAAAATGAGTTGCCTATTTCAAACCCCATTCCAACTCATCATATATATGGTTAGTAAATCACCTACTCGTGATTGGGATATTAAGAATCATAGTTAATAAGAAGATTTTGGGGGGTTGAAAAGAACTCAAAATCGTATTGTCATATTAAGGAAAATTTCATTGTTGATCCATGGTAAAAGTTAGGTATCATTGTTAAACCATGAAATAGTTATGTAATATTGTTGATCCTAGGACTATAGTTATATATCATAAATGGACATTCTCCCTTTGTTACGCATGGTCGAGAGCTCTTTACACAAGGTTTAAAGATTATTAGTAGTTAAAATTCAATAACTTTGCTTAAAGGTGCTCAAACATTTGTTTACTACATATAACTCAAATAGAAATGTTTCTAATGCCATGATAACTTTGACTAAAAATAGGATTAAAGTGCAGAAATACACATATGATTATGACCAAGGTGCAAAAATACTCATATGACTTTTTGGAATAAAAGTAACCATAATATTTCAAAATAGGAGCAACCTTTCTTTTGAAATTTTTTTAGGGTGAAAGGGCAAAACTAGCCACCGTAATTTTCCAAATGGACAACTTTGGCACCCGTAAATTGAATGGTGCAAAACCGGACATTATAAAGCAAAATAGGACAAATTTAGCCACGCCGTTAAGTTGAAGCTTGATGTTAATGAAGGTGGGCCCCACGCCAACACTCACGTCTGTTAGCTTCAACTTAACGGCGTGGCTAAATTTGTCCCATTTTGCTTTATAATGTCCGGTTTTGCACAATCCAATTTACGAGTGCCAAAGTTGTCCATTTGGAAAATTACGGTGGCTAGTTTTGCCCCTTCGCTCATTTTTTTTATTACTTTTGTCTTTATTTTGAAATGTTATGATTACTTTTTCTTTGAAAAAATCACATGAATATTATTGAACCTTGACTACAAATACATGGATATTTTTACACCTTAACCCAAAAAAATATAATAATTAAGTAATTTATTTGGTTTACTATTTTTTTAAAAAAAGGCTAAATGATTCAATAAAAAAGGCTAAATGAATGGTATAATTTGGCTACACAAGATAAAACAAAGGGTTAGTTTATCTCATGATCATTTTTCTTATTATATGATATCCACCATTTAATCAAAAATATAAATGGATGCCATATAATAATTTATTAAACTACTGTTAAAATCATTTATGCATTAATTTTATTTATAATACAAGTGTACATAATTCATATCAAAATAATCTTGAATTACTTATTTTTATGTCAAACAAATTGCAATAACATTTAATTAAAAAAGATATTATTTCACGACCATTCATTTTAGATATAAAGGTGTCACCTCTTCCCTCATTTCTCTTCCCTTTCTCTTGATTTTGTTGAAAGTTTTAAAAGGAAATTTTAGTATTTGTAATAAACTTCAAATTGTGGTTCGAGTTCCTTAATTTGTCTTGCTTTAAACTAGTTCTAGGATCTAATATAAGGATTTAATCAGTTTAGTTTGCCGGATTTTGGTTTAGAATGAATATTGGCTACTCTAAATTTTGAAAATCAAATGAAACAGGAATTCAAAAATTTAGAGTATTTAAAAGGTATGGTTTATTCCCTTTTGCTCTTTGATGCTAAAGGAAGGTTTTTATCGGTTTAGATCGTGTTACATACATACATACATACATACATACATACATACATACATACATACATACATACATACATACATACATACATACATACATACATACATACATACATACATACATACATACATACATACATACATACATACATACATACATATATTAATTTGTCAAATGTGTATTATGTATGATTTTGTGAAAGGTTTTGGGGTTAAACCAACTTTGAATTCATGAATTTTCATCTCATTTTGCTTTTGGTCCTGAAATTTCAAACATGTGGTATTGATCCTTGAATTTTATTCTGTTTAGAAAGATTAGTCCATCAAGCTCTTAAAGGAATTAAATCATCATATGTGGTGTTAACTCATTTAAATATGCTAATTTAGCGTAGTGATTAGAATATTTGATATGGCAAATATATTTTGTAATATTAATTTTTTTAAAAGAATCAAATCTACATTTTAAACATACACACATGACATCAAAACACTAGAGGGAAAAATTATCGAACACCTTTGAAAAGATGTGGGGGGAAGCTAGGCACAATTTGGTCGACAAGAAGGGGGATTCACTTCCGCGATGAATCTAAGCTCTGCAAAATTTGAGGAAGTCACTGATCTGCCATAGTTTAAAGGCGGTATCGTGCTTCATAGGTAAAACATTTATATGCTTATAATGTGTTATATTTATCCTCTTATCATATTCGACTATCAGGAATTATCCTCTCTCTCATTTTCAAGACTTATCGTGGTATTGTTGCCATAGGCGGTTGTGAAATGGTATTTTGATTTTGTAGCTTTTGATGGTTTAGACTTGTCTTTGGGGTTCTTGGGGTTTTTTTCCAAGGAATGTGTTTCTTTTGACTGAGGTCATGTTTATTACTTTGTGTTTTTTTGTTTTTTTTATAAAAGACAAAATGATATTAATTAGCGAATAAGTTACAAGGTTCTAATAATGTATGTCTCTAAAAGGAAAGTTGAAAACATCACATTGATCAGTAGAAAGTAAATAGATAGAAATGGAGGGGAAAGACTTCAACAGCATTGCGGTGTCGCTGGCTATTGCGTTCTTCACAGAGGGAGCCCAACAAGAGAAGTCAACAGACCGTTTACCTACGTTCCAAATGGAGAGACTTTCCTTTGGAAAATCTGAATGATGAATCCAAATCAAAGCTAAACGGAGGCATCCCAAAGCAAACAGATGTCCAGGAGTGAAGGTGCGCTTCCATGTAAAGACCTGAGCGAGAGACCCATTCAAACATATCAATATCCTACAGTATGATTGACGATGCAATTTCCATCATTTTACCAACACATGCCATTGGGAAGAGATGTTCACTTCCAAACGACTAGGAGGGGGAAGTGTTGAGGAAGATGTTTCCTTAGTCCTTAGTGCCAAAAGGGAGAAAGACAAAGTATAATTACAATCTCTAATGATATCTTGGGGACTAGGAACTCTCCCTCAATGAGCAGAATAGTTACATTTCCTCCAGATGTCATTCAGAAAAATAATGACACCTTTCAAGAGATTCTCATTATCCTTAAAAGAGAGAAGGGTGGATTTTAACCAGCTAAGCAACTCATTAGTTTGGAGATGAAGATGAGGACTGAAAGAGAAATGTCCAAACCAAGCTGCTTTAACAAGGGAACATGAGAAGAAAAGGTGATGAATTGACTCTTCTTCAGAACACCCAAAATGACATGAATTAGCAACCATAAGGTGATGTTCCCTCAAAACGTCATTCGATGGAATTGCTTTGTGAAGGAGTTTCCAAACAAACATCAGTTGTTTCTGAGGCAGAGAAATAGACCAGAGGAATTTCCAAAAGGATCAATGGCTGGCTGGTTTAGAAATCTTTCATTAAATAAAAGAGCATAACCCGCCTTTGCTGAGTAGGAGCCTGACGAACTTTTAGTCCATATAAGAGTGTCTTGGCCACCAAAAAATGAGACTGGGACGGATAAGATACTATTGGCTGATGTGCTAGGATATAAACTTCTAACCAATAGAATGTTCCAACGAGTAGAGTTCCAAGAAGATGAAGAGTGCGTAAGCAAGTCAGAAACCAGCCGAGGACTAGAAGAGTTTCCAACAGAGCCTTGCACGGGCCACCATAATGGGTGGTTGATAGGAATAGATGAACCATTACCAACTTGCCACTGAAGATTATTGGTAATGAAAGAGCTGCACTCGAGGATGTCATTCCAGAGCCAAGAAGAATTATACGGCTTTCTTAGCCATTGTTCCTTAGACCAGTCAATATACTTCCTCCCCAAGGTAGATGCAAGAATGGAAGAATGATCAGCTGAGATAACTCTCCATACCTATTTTGCTAAAAGGGATTTGTTGACTAACTCCATGGGTCTGAGTCCTAATCCCCTTGATTTACTGGGAGAAAGAGATTGTACCTGTTGGATAGATGCATTCTTTTTGATGTGTCATCCATGCCCCAAAAGAAGTTAAGACAGGTACTATCAATCTTCTCACAAACATATGCCGGGAGCTTAAAACAGGAGAGAATATGAATGTTAACTGCAGCTAAAACAGACTTAAGAAGAGTGAGACGACTTGCTTGAGAGAGTAATTTGGATTTCCATGAAGCCGTTTTGGAGTCAATAGCATGAAGAACCTGCTGGTAAACAATTGATTTGTTTCTACCAGGGTCCACCCAAGTACCCAGATATTTTCCTAATCTCCCAGCAAAAGGAATATCCATTATCCTTGATAACCGCAGCTTATCAACATGAGGAACGTTTGGGCTAAAAATGATACTTGATTTATGGGTATTGATGATCTGACCTGAAAGGTTGCTATATTCCTTGAGGACATTCTTAACAACCTCAAAACCATTAGAGGATGCCTCGATAAAGAGAAGGGAGTCGTCAGCATAAAGCAGGTGAGAAATTGCATTTGCAGATCGACATAGCTTAACCCCTTTCCATGAATTTAGAGCTTCCTGATGGGAAATTAAACAAGATAGCACATTAGCAGACAAAATATACAGATATGGAAACAATGGATCACCTTGTCGAACTCCTCTACTGAGTTTGAAAACACTTGCAATCTGACTGTTAAAGAGGAGATTATATTCTACAGTGGAAATACATTGAGATATGAGATTGACCCATTTCATAGGAAACCTCATACAAAAGAGGACAGCAGAGATGAAATTCCATGATAAACGATCAAAGACCTTTGAAAAGTCGATTTTCAAAGCAGCAAGTTTCCTTCGACCTGCTCGGGATGAGTGGATGTGATCCATTAATTCAGTGGCCAACATGATGTTGTCAGATATAAGACGACCCTTTAGGAAAGCACTTTGATGGGGGAGCAATAATTGAAGATAGAATGAGTTTCAACCTGTTGCTTAGAAGCTTAGAGATAATCTTGTACGATACATTACACAAGTTGATAGGTCTGAAATCCTTAACGACCTGAGGAGTATCGACTTTTGGAATCAAAACAATGTTTGTCTTATTAAGCTCCTTTAGCAAATGCTCAGAGTGCCAAAAAGATTGTACAACCTTGAAGAGATCTTCACTAATAAGATGCCACTGAGATTCAATCAAGTCTTCTATATAGTTGCATTTAGTTCTCCTGAAGCTTTTTCTTGGAAAATAGAGTATAGAAAAAGATGTAGATTGGACCTAGTTTTGGTTGTTATGACTATTTGGAGTGGCAATCTTTCTTAATTGACATTGGTGTTGCTATTTGGAAAACAAATGTACTAGATTGGTTAACTCATAGTTGCAATATAGTACCTTGACACTTGTTGTTTGTTTATGTGTTTCATTATTTTTTTATTACTAGTGTTTGTTTCATCCATCATGGGGTAGATATTTATGTTTTCATAAATAAATATATTGGAGAAATCCTAAACTTAAAGCAAAACATGCATACAGAATTTCTACCAATTACAGAATAAACAGCGGAAGACTTAGATCATAAATTTCTCTCACCATTGCTATTTGAACCGTAGAAAGAATCCATGAACAATAAGTCTCTCTTGAACCGCCTCCCCTTAATCTACATACATGGGACATAAAGAAAAGAAACAGATAAATCTTCTGACTGGTAGAGAGACAGTGATGGTCTGTTTTGGGTTGTCTTCTCCAGTCAAGGAACCTCCTATTTATAAATAAATACATGAATGGATATGTCTCTTTATTGATGAGACACGTATGTATTGTTTAAAAGGTATGACTTATTATTATAATTTTTCATCAAAGCTAATGATAATACTATGGTCATAATTACCCTAAACCACACTTAATCTATTTAACATGTGGGCCACTTAAGGAGACATTTTAATAAAATATCTAACAAAATAAACAAATGATATATATTTAAACAACTTATAAATGATAAAGTAGATGTGTATGAAACATATACATGCATTGATTTGTTTAATGTTTCTCTGTTTAACATTTATAAGTCCATTAACATATATAAGACCGAATGGATTTACTTGTAAAATAATATAGTATATATAATCTAATGACTTACAACATGAATTTTAATTCATTAGTTTATTTAGCTTATATTCCTTCTATACATGCGTGTATTTGAAAAAATAGAGATGGGTCTAAATTAGCCTGCAAGGTCCTCAAGTTTTGACTCGTGGGAGCTTTGGGCATTGGCAGCTCTTTATCTAAATCCGCAAAAACAGGAATGGTTAAGTTCATATGTGTGTCTTCAGGAAAACAAATACTCCATATGTGAGCACATTAACGGACAAACATGATTGACCGTCCACTTGGAGTATTTTTTAAACACTTTGGTTACTTTGAGTGCAAATATGAGCTACTTGTTAGTTTATGGTGTCCAGTGCTCCTGGGTGGTTACTTGGAGGATAGATTAGGTCCATTACCCTCTATTTTGACATCATTTTATTTAATTGTAAAATTGATATGACCTATATTTTAGAGGAATTTTCTCATTATATAAACATTTTTAAAAATATGTTTTTTTATCTCTTCTTTGGTTTCATGGGGCAGACCATCTTTCAGGCACATTAATGATTCTAGACTAATCTGAATCGAAGCATGACAAGAACCATTAGGGTTGAAGCCCCTAACCCGTAAGATGCTTCATTCTCACGTCTCAAACTTAAAACCTTTGGTTAACTAGAAAAACTCCAACTAGTTTGACGACATCAGATTACGCGCATAAAGATTTTCTGAAAATTGAAAACTCAAAGAAGACTATGTATTGGTGTGAAATAACTTGTTTTCTATTGGAATGATTTGCACTAATTTTACAGTGTTTTATTTTTTATTGTTATTTTGTTTTTGTAGTTCATGTTAATAATTTACTAGGCTGTTTTAATCTCATTCAGAACTTTGTATCTCTATTTCATTGTAATAGTATTAGTTTTCTTTGTCGGAAAAAAAAAATTGATTTGGAATATGTGCAACTATGCGTCATTTGTGACGCGAATTCTTCGCCCACCTACAAAGTATTGGTGTGAACTTGAGACTTTGGTTCATTCAGAATCCAACAACTATAGTGGCTGTCAAATTATTTGGAAGAAAAACGCAGCCCATGAAAATGTGAACCGTTATGAATTTCCACGCGTGAAGAAGAATTATAGTGTTCTATTCATGTCTCCACCATACATTCGGAAGCAAGATGTTGAAGAATTTGAAGTCCCCAAACAATATAGTCTTACTTAAAATTTTATAAAATTTAAAATGCATATTTCAACAAAAAAAGTAATTTAGGGTCAACGGACCTCATCCTTATCATAAATTCTAAACATCTTAATGATTTAGCTGTTATCTTTTATATTAAGAATTAATTCATCTATAGATATAAAATTGTATATATAATTGAAAGTTATGAACTCGTGAGAAAAAATATTTAAACACCCATAAATATTAATTATATGTAAATAAAACAAATTTGTAGTTATTAGTCCTTGTACTTTAATAGAATTTTTTGTTTAGGCACTTTATTTCTTTTTTTTTTGATAAAAAGAACTACAATATAAAACAATTACTCAGCAACAATTACAGTTTCTACAGTAAGAAAACAAACTCAAATAAAAAACCAATAGGCTATGAATCAGATTTGGAGGGTCAACATAGACAAAAAAATCAACTTTCATATCTTGAGATACTTCTGCAAGCATATCAGCAACACAGTTGGCATCTCTTGGGCATATCTTAAGGATCACTGTCCATTTCTTTCTCAAAAAACTTTTAATTTCCTGCAAAACCTCGAAATCTGGATGACAAACTGGAATCGTCTTTTGCAAAATATTAACTAATTCATGGCAATCACTCTCAACAATCAAACTTTGAACTTTCTTCTCCCATGATAATTTGAGAGCCCATAAAAAGCCCCAAGCTTCAGCAGACAAAGAAGACCCAATACCAATACGATATTGAAAAGTCTGTATGAAATCCCCATTATGATCTCTCAACACTCCCCCACACGTACAATATCCTGAACTCAAATTTCTTGCTCCATCAATATTGAATTTCAAATACCCATAAGCAGGACATTTCCATATATCCAAATTATTTTCCTTCAACTCTTGATTCAAAACAGATCTGCCCCATCCCAAACAAGCATAACTTCGAGCAATTACATTATATTCACCCCACAAATTATTGTTAAAAACAAACTCATTTCTCCTTAGCCAAAGATTTCTACAAATAATAGCAAACCATAACCTAAATTCAAAACCTTGAATTAAGATTCTTTGCCTCATACTCCAATTTAACCATTCATATACATTAGTGAAGTTAAAAAATTGAACTGCAATAAACTGAGGGAGCACTTTCCTCCAAACCTGATCAGAGCCACAATAATCTCTTAAAGCATGAATAAGAGTTTCCTCTTAAACCTTACAGATATCACAAGCACTCGTAGCAGAAATTTTCCTCTCCAATCTCAACTCATTAGTCAAAACTCTATCATGAAGACATAGCCATAAGAAAGTTTTATATCTTTGAGGCACCTTTAAACTCCAAGCAACCTTCCAATCTCTAGATATCGTAGCATTACTGGGTTTCTTTAGTTGCTCATACACCGACTTAATTGTGAAAACACCATCTGAAGTCCACCTCCAAACCGGGAAGTCTTGATACTCACTTGACCTCAATGAGACCCTCTCAATAGCCTTTAACACATCCTGAACAAAATAGTTTCTAAATTTCTGCCAATCCCAGGTACCTGAAGGAGATAGAACATCAGCAACTTTCCAATTTTTTATATTCTTAGGAATTGCCAGAACTGTAAGTGCACTTAATTTCCCCAAATGGGGAACCCACGAGTCCTCCCAAAAAGAAATCTCTCTTCCATTCACCACACGCCAAGCAATACCTTCCTTCACTGTATTCCAATTGCATCTAATACCCTTCCATGTTGATGATTCTACCCTTCGTTTCTTTACTTCTGGAATCAAGTCTGCCCCTCCCTTATACTTCTCCCTCAAGAATTGAACCCACAAAGAATCCTTTCGACTAATCAGAGCCCAACCAAGTTTGGACATATATGCCTTATTCTGATATTTAGCCTTCCGGATGCCAAGGCCACCAAATTCCTTCCCAGAGCAAACTCTCTCCCATGAGATAACATGAATCTTTCTTCCAGATGACGAGTTTCCCCATAGAAAATTACGACAACATTTATCAATTCGATCACACATACCTGACGGTAATGGGACTGTTTGCATCGCATAAGATGACATAGCTGATAATACCGAAGATACAAGTGTTTGACGAGCAGCAAACGATAACATGTTCACCTTCCAGTTAGATAACCTAGTCTCCATCTTCTCCAAAACAAAATTATACGTTGAACTACTAACTTTGTCATGGATAATAGGCATACCAAGATACTTTCCCAAATCTGACGTGGGAGTAAACTCCAGAAAGTCACATATCTCTTTAGATCTAATATGATTTACATTCTTTGAAAAGAAAATCCTCGATTTGGAAGCATTAACTCTTTGTCCCGACACTTCACAAAAATCATCAAGAATAGCTTTTACTACTCCTGCTTACTCCATATCTGCCTTAGCAAATAAAATAAGATCATCAGCAAAAAACAAATGAGAGATTGCTATACCCTTTTTAGATATCTGAAATGGTTGCCAATCTTTATCATTCACAGCTGTTTGAATCAAATGGCCAAGTTTCGCCATAGCAAGGACAAAAAGATAAGGAGATAGTGGATCCCCTTGCCTGACCCCACGTGTGGGTTTAAAAGAGCCAGCATCAGCACCATTCCACAAGATGTTCATTAATGGTGTGGACACACATTTCTGAATAACTTTCTGAATATTCTCCTGAATCTCAAGCTCCCTCATACAATCAAAAATAAAATTCCATTGGATATGATCATAAGCTTTCTCCAAGTCAATTTTAATTGCCATAAAACCATTCTGTCTCCCATTGGCTCTACAAGTCAATTTTAATTGCCATAAAACATGGATAAAACCAACTTCACAACAGAACCACCCACTGTCTCCCATTGGCTCTGGTAAAATAAAGGATTCAAACCGTCAGGACCCGGGGCTTTCAAAGGACCCATATCAAAAAGAGCCTTTTTGACCTCCACTTCATTTACCCCTCTTCCCAACATTGAAAGAGAGTTCTCATCAATCCTAGGATATGTACATCCATAAACTAATGAACCATTATATACCTCTGATGAAGTGTATAAGTTCTCAAAGAATCTCCTACCCATCTCCATAATTTCATCAGGATCATAAGACCACTCTCCTGACTCCAACTTCAAAGATAAAATTTTATTTCTGCGACGTCTCCCATTAGCTATCACATGAAAATAATTTGAGTTACGATCTCCCTCATTATACCACTTCGTTCTAGAATACTGCATCCACATAACTTCCTCTCTAATTAAAATCTTCTCAAACTCACTCCATAGTTCTCTTTGCGTCAACTCTAGAGATGAATAGCAACCCATGCGAGAAATAGTATCATTTAAAACATCCAGCTGCCTCAAAATTCTTTCTTTAGACCTTTGAATATGCCCAAAGGTCTTTCTATTCCAAGCGGATAACTTCTTGGTGAATAAAGAAACAGAAGAATTCCAACTATCATTAATCTTCCAATTATTCTGTACAAAATTTGGAAAATCCTCATGCAAAACCCAAGGAGCAAAAAATCTAAATGGTTTGTAAACTTTCTCATAATTTTTCAAAATACTCGTATCCAGTATAATCGGAGAATGATCTGATTTATATTTCGGCAAATGAACAATATGAGCATCAGAGAAAAATTCATACCATTTTGATGTAACAAACACTCGATCAATTCTACTTTGACTTGATCCTCTTCCCCATGTAAACCTTGGACCCGAAAATCCAATATCAACCAAATCATTAGACAAAACCCAATTTCGAAAAGACACATCAACTCCTCCACCGCTCTGAGAGGAATTATTTCAATCTTCAGGACAAGTAACTGCATTAAAATCCCCCATTATCTTCCATCTATCTTCCTCCGGGTTGCATATGGAATTAAGACCAGACCATAAAGATCTCCTCAAAATCATGTTCGGATGACCATACACCAATGTAACAAAAAACTCATTCCCAGTACCAACATCAATCACACCATGAATAAATTGATCCCCTGTGGTCAACAATGAGAATTTTGTTTCATCATCCCAAAACAACCAAATCCCACCACTGAATCCCCTAGCTTCCACAATATGCATATTAGGCCATCCCAACTTACGCGCTATGCTTCTAGCTCTTGACCTAGGTTGCCGAGGTTCCAACAAAGCCAACAAATTAACACATTTATTCATACACAATTCTCCAAGAAAACGGTGAAAAGGAGCACCTCCCGCTCCCCTAGAATTCCATGACATAAAAATCATAAAAAAGATATATATACAAAGAATGGTACAATATATGACTTCAAGAAGACATGACAACATCATGCATATTATCATCTCCCACAAGTATCTCGACATCATCAACAACTCCAAGTGCCTCATTACTTAACCCAAGCACAATATCTTTCAAAGGCTTTGTTGTATGCTCTAGTGCTTTATCAATAGCCCCAGGATCCATTAAATCAAAATTATTCTTTTGAGTAATACAAGTAGGGCGCCTACTCTTGTCCAGAACATCCTTAGACACAATTACATCATTCAGCACACTAGGAAAGGAACAAGAAGATGAAGATGACCCTATCAACATTTGACTCCCCTGGACCTTTCTTTTTATCATATTATTTATATTTATTGGGCATGAAAGTTGACTCCCTCCACTCTTCAAAGATGCTTCAGCTTGCTTGCCTATTTTCTTTTTCCCCAGTGACACATCACGTTTTATCTCACGTGATTGGGGATTTTTAGAGACTCGACGACGTGTATCATAGACAACAATATTTTGCTTCTCCATAATTTGTTCAACTGAATCTTCTACATTCAAGGCAACAAAACGAGATCCCTCAACAGCTCCTACATTCTTGGCAATCACCCTACTTCCATGCTTACTGTTAATGACTGGTTCAAACCTCATACGATTCTCTTTTTGTGTCGTCGGCGTGACCATCGTTCTTTGCTGTCGACGACGACGAGGAACTACCATCCACTCTCCAAATTCATTGGACTTATTTTCATGAGGATTAGCTACAAACTCTGACTTCTCTTCATCTACATTATAATTCGACGACACACCCATATCCTTATTTACCTCTGTCGTATCATTCTTCTTGAAAGAACAACTCCTCATGTCATGACCTTAGCGACCACAAGAAAAACAAATTGAATAAAGTCCTTCATAAACCACCTTCTTCTCTATTCCATTAATAAGAATAGCTGGTAACAAAGGACGACTCAAATCAATCTCGACACATAATCTTGCAAACCTCCCTTTCGATTGGCGTAACGTATTGGAATCAATCTTTAAAACCCTACCTATTTAACTTCCCACCATATATAAGATACCCTCCTCATAGTAGTCCACCGGAAACTTCGGAATACGGATCCATGCCGCAATTTTTGAAACTTCATTAGCATCCGGGTTAAAGTCAGACTTCCATGGTTGAACAACAAGATAATGCTCCATGATCATCCAAGGACCCTCTGTCAAGGCAAAGTCATAATCCTCCTTGCTATGTAATCTAACTATGAAAAAGCCTGAACCAATCTCCATTGTGTCTACATCTCCCCTATATCCCCACATTTTTTGAAGTCTCATGCTAAGGTAATCCTCCCGAATTGTAAGACCAAGAAGTCTAACAATCAGAGAGGTTCCCCATTTTTTGGCTAACTTCTGACGGAACTCCGGGAGGATAATGATATTCGGTCCCTTCTCCGTCTCCTCAATACGAATTCTTGACTTCCATCCGTCATCCAACCACCAACCCTCCTCATCCTCCTCTTCTTCATGCAAACTCGGTTCATCATTGACACACACACTCTTATAGGATTTTTTAGGAACAACCTTAGGAGAATCATCTGAACTGAACTTATCTTCCTCAGACATCTAGTCTTCCTTTCTTGGAATAACAGTATTATCGTTCAACATCTTAGCTTCCACAACCCTCACTTTTTTCCTGCTTCTATACAGCAGATCATCTTCCTCAGTTGAATTACTTCGCGCTCCAATTACCACGTTCGCCGGAGTTAAGGCCATGAAAACCTCTCTTTCCTCTTTTCAAATCAGAATCTCAGCTCTCAGTTCGGTTGTAACCGAATTCGTTGCATGAGAAAACAACGTTATCGTTTCTCCCAAGAAGACAAATCCAAGAAGACAAAAAACTTTATTTTCTTGGAGAGTTCTTGTGACGAATTCTTTAGGCACTTTATTTCAAATTGTGGTTTCAAACAATGTTATTTTGTCACTTTTTATTATAATCGCATTCACACAAGGCAAGAGAAATTTCTCACATTCATATCTTGTACCAAATAATTAAGTATGGAACAAAAAAAACAAAAACGTTAAAGTGTAGAGATTAAAACCAAACAGTCTTAAAGCACAAATTAAATGGTTAATGTAACATTGGTCCTCATCAAGCCTTCATTCATTTTTTGTTTTGGTCGGTGAACTTTAAAATCGTAGTTTTAATTTTCAAATTCCGATCAATTTTGGTCTTGATTCTGAACTTTAAAAACGATGATTTTGGTCCTAAACATTCAGCCAATTTTGGTCTTGGTCCCTAATAAGCTAGGAAAAACTTTAAAAGTCAGGGACCAAAATTAAAATTGATTGAAAGTTCATGGAGTAAAACTAAAATTGATCAAAAATTTAGGGACCAAGACCATTGATTTTAAAGTTAATGGATCACAACCAAAATTAAATCACAATTCAAGGATAATAAAATGAAATTAACCCAAAATTAGAAAGACATGGAAAATATATGGGGTAAAAATGCAAAATCCTAATTGTGAGCTTTCTTTTTCGATTATAGTATTATACACGATGTTACAGAATTTTATTTTTGATTTGTTTATATATTTAACGACATTAGGGTGATTAGACTCTGATCTGGCGAAATTCTTATAAATTTATAAAGGTTTAAACCAAAATTTGATGAAATTGTATTAAATTTGAACCATAAAAGTTTCTTTCCGATGTATAAAAAAAACAAAATTGAACAATAAAAGTTGACTTAGTAGGAAATCGACTATACCTCTAGTTCTTTATAAACGCAAAAACTATCCAAATCATCAGCATAAACAAAATTGTTGGTTAAAATAAATTAAAAACAATAAATGTGGAAATGATTGAAGTATTTTTAAAACATTTCCTTTATTTACGAATATTTCAAATGTTAGAGATTAAGATCAGAGAATGAATCGAAAAAAAATGAGAAAGAACGGGTGGGAAAAATAAATGAAAAAAACTTAAAATTAGTTAGAGTTAGAAATGGGCGTGAGTGGTAAATACTCTCATCCCTTAAACAAGTGGTTGGAGGTTCGATCCCTAACTCTTCCGAATGGAGCAAATTCACAGGCTAGTTGTCTACCCCCTATATGAGACTTCAGAACAGTGAGGGATTAGTCTCACTTGACATGTGGGTGGGGATACCTTGGTTAACCAAAAAAAATTCAAAGGAAATCAAATTGTGGCTTATATAACACTACTTTCCTTATTTTTAGTTCCCTGTTGTTTTTTCAAAGTTTAAATTTGTTATTTAAATATTTATAACTCAACTGCTTGTTCATACACAGTTCCAACATTGATGCAATTGGCACGAAATTAATGAACTGAAAAGTCAGCCGTGCCAAGAAAATTAATAGCAGTAAATTCTAGCTGACCAAATCTGAGGAATAATTAATTATGTTAATCGTTTTTTTGGTAACTTAGGGCAATTAGATTTTTGTCCCCTGCAATGACCAGAATCTTTTTCTGGATCCTAACCTTTTTAATTGAATCTAATAAACCTAAAGAACCGACTAACTAATCTAAAGTTTAAGTAGCAGTGTGGATCGTATTCTACTATAGCACTTTTATGTTAATGAGGGTACCACCCTACATAAAATAAGTACAAACTTTTCTGGGATAATTAAAACAAGGTCTCTCGTAAAACTATTAATCACATTTAGGTTCCAAAAGAATCATCAAACTATATTGAATTTTTAAGGGATTTTGGTGATATTAAATATTTGTCATCATATTGAGTTATCCATACCAATCTTTTAAGTTGTCAATGTAGCTATTTAAAAATTCAGTTATTATTGACAACTCAAGGGATCTATAAGTAACTCAATGACAAATTATTTAACATCACCAAAATTTATTATGAATTCAATGTAATTTGATTATTCTTTGGGACCTCAATGTGATTAATTACCTTATGAGAGACTTCATTATATTGTGATTATCCCAATTTTTCGGCCAAAACTTATTTCATGTACTTATTAGAAATTAGAGTACAAATTTGTCAGATCTTTTGTGCTAACATACAAATTTGCCATCTAGGAGTTGTGCTAACATACAAAATTGTCACCTCCAGCTATCTCATGTGGTGACAAGTATATATATATACGGTAGTAAACCATAATGCAAGTTCTAAATATAATGCTAGTTTTTGCTATTAAATTATTTATATATAGTCCTTGTTTTTATTTTAAGATTCCAACATTTGAATTTTTTTTGTCACTTTTATAATAGCATCCTAATGATGATTGTGTGAGCATTTGATGGATTTCTACCATTTTTGCCCCTCACCAATTCTATTATATTTCTTCGTGTTTATTTCAAGTACTATATTTTGGCTTTCATATTTCATTTTATTACCACTCTATTTCTATCTCTTTCTTGACCCAAATAATGACATAATTGGAACAACTTTTAAATTTAACTTACATTTACTACTTTTATCTAAATTTAATAATACTATGAATTTGAAACAATGAATTAATCTCATTTTTATGGTTAAAGGTGCAAAAATACAATGAGGAGTATAAATGTTTCAATGTCAATGGGTGTCGTTAAAATGAGTTAAAATCTGTTAACTTCAAATGTGGGTCCCATGCCATTTGTACGCTTAACAGAGGTTAACTCATTTTAACGCCACCTATTAAAATTGTACCATTTATATTTAGCATTGGTATTTTTGCACCCAAAATTTTTAATATTGTGTCAACTACACTTTTGACATATTACCATTGGTATTTTTGCACATAGCAGTATATCCTAATTTTAACTGGTTTTCTTAAACCATGTAATTCAACAATTGAAATATTGTAATATGGCCCAAAAAATATGTGTGTGTACGTATACCGCGTTTAATATTACGGATTCAGAATTTATATAACCAACTTGAGTAGGCGATTCTTGTAATTTTGATAAATAGTATCTTCCTTTGCATTAATAATATGTCAGCCAACAACTCTCTTTCACCATTTATGATAAAGGAGAATAATGCAACCTTTCTTTGACATATTCCCAACTGTTCTTATTATTATGGGTTAATAGGCAAATTCCCCATACCAAAAGGTGCATATTCACCCTTGATATATTTTTCGAAGCAATTTTACTCTTGAAGTAAAAATCTTGTGCAATTTAACCCTTCCGTTAGGCAAACACTTTAACACCGTTAATTTTAATACATGTGGCAGATAAGTTGTCACTCTAGCGCTTACATGGATGCCACATAACAAAAAAAAATAAGATAAAATAATAATAAAAATAAATAATAAAAAAAAAGAAAAATCACTCCCCCACCCACCACAACCCCACCCCCATCCCGTCCCCACCACACCCCCACCCCTCCTCTCCCTCCATATCTGTCCACACCACCGCCCCACCACCCCCGCCGTCGCCGCCCCCACCCGTCGCCGCTGAGTCACCACCCGCCGCCGCCGCCGCGTCACCCAGTTCCCCTCCACCCTATCTTCCTTCCATTTCCCTCCACCCACAACTCACCATCACTACCACTCTCTCTTCCTTCAACCTCTCTCCTCCTCTTCACCGCAAGTACAACAATCCGACTCCGATCGTCTTCGGTTTGTTCTCTATTGCACTCTCTTTCCTTTATCTTTGCCTTTGATCGTTTTTTTTTCACCTTGTTTGACCGATCTGTCAGTGTTTGTGGTCTAGATTTTTCTGCAAAAGGAATGCTTTTTCTGGTTAATATGTGTATGGGGATTCTTAGGTTGAAGAGAAGGAGAGAGTGGTAGTGATAGTGAGTGACGCGGCGGCTGCGGCAGGTGGTGACTCGGCGGCGGCGGGTGTGGGCGGTGGGGTGGTGGTGTGGGCAGATTTGGAGGGAGGGGTGGCTGGGGGTGTGGTGGGGATGGGACGAGGGTAGGGTTGTGGTGGGTGGGGGAGTGATTTTTCTTTTCTTTTTTAATTTATTTTATTATTATTATTTTATCTTATTTCTTTTTATTATGTGGCATCCATGTAAGCGCTAGAGTGACAACTTATCTGCCACATGTGTTAAAATTAACGGTGTTAAAGTGTTTGCCTAACGGAAGGGTTAAATTGCACAAGATTTTTACTTCAAGGGTAAAATTGCATCGAAAAATATATCAGGGGTGAATGTGCACCTTTTGGTATACTTCGAGGGGAAATTTGCCTATTAACCCTATTATCACTACAAGAAATATGGTGCCTAGTCGCGTCTGGCTTGTCGCGTACAATGCAGCGTGGCAAAATAAAATTTGTTTGTCGCGTTTGGTTTGTAAAACGCGACATAATGATTGGGAAAATATTTTTTTTAATTGTTGTGCGTTTCTGGAGTGTTTATGGGTGACTAGCAGGGTTATGTCACGCATATGAATGTCCATATGTGACATAACCTTCCTCGTTCCTCGTGTAGGAGGGTGTAATGCATGGGAATGCCCATGCGTGACTAGTCCTCCTCGTGGAACGAGGAGGGACACAATGTCACACATGGGAATTCCCATGCTTGACTAAGTCCTCCTCTAGGGAGGAGGTCACCACATGCCACACACGGGAATGCCCATGCGTGACTAGTCCTCCTCTAGCCTATCAATGCGCGACATATTTGCAAAATTTAAATTTTGCCGCCAACATCCCCTATATAAACTCCCTTATAAAATCTCCACATTTCAACTCACTTCATTTATTTCTTTCACCATCTCCATATTTCTTCCTACACACTATCATTAATTCTTCACTTACATTCCTTAAATATTAGTTCATTTGCACACTTTCTTTCACTTATTTCATCTACTTTCTTTATCATTAATTCTTCACTTACATTCTTTAAATATGCACTTATTTCATTTATACTCTTCTTTCACTTTCTTTACTCTACTTAATGTTCTTAGTCTATTATTATATGAATTAAGCTAATTTTGTTCTTTAATTTTGTAGGTTGCTTTATTGTTTAGTCACACATTAAAGTGCCAACTTGCAAAAAAGGACCCCTAAAAATTTATACATATTAAAATAAAAACATTTTAAATGTAACAAAATAAAAGGAAAATTTTATTTGGTTAAAAATTTGAACTTCCCTCCCACTATAAAATTAAATTTGGTTTGGTTAAAAATTCCAACTTACCGCCTCTGCAGTGGAAAAGAATTGGACAGTCATTTCCCTAGTTATGTCGCGTATGTATGTTGTTGTCGCGTATGAGCAAGTTTTGTCGCGTATGAGCAGGTTTTGTCGCGTATGAGTATGTATTGTCGCGCACGTTGTGTCACGTATGGGCACGCGCTTTGAAACCTCAATTATGTCGCGCATGGGGATGTCGAGTATTGGCCAGTCCATACGCGACAAAAACAACTAATATTTTATTTTCCCACCTCTTAATATGTTTCGTGTCTGGCTCAACTTGTCATGTTTCTTTCTTCTTGCTACGACACAGTTTCTCGCGTATGCATTACACGTGACAAACCTATTTTGTCACGAATTTCCACGTGACTAGCTCCCTATTTCATGCGTGACTAGCCTCTATTTTTCTTGTAGTGTATTATTAAAGATTTAGGGCTCTTGTGAAAGGCATGAATACATTTCAAGTTTTTTTTTTATCAAAAAAAAGATTTCAAGTTTTAGACTCTTATAAAATTATAAAAGGGTATGAGGGAGTGTAACTCTTTTACTATATGTAGTGTTGTTAGTCTCCTAAAAATGATAAAAGAAGGGTTAACTCGTCAAAATGACACTCTCTAACTCGTTAAACCTAAATTTATTAGTTGGTAGCCAAAGGTCTATTGTGTCAAATGATAAATCACCAAATATAAGGTTGTTAAAGTCAAATATAACATTGTTAATAGATTAATTTCTTACTTTTATTAGACATAAGACAAAATATTAAATACATACTCTGGATAGTAGTAGCATGAAATTAGAATTTTTTTTTTCTTTTCTAGACTTAAATTTTAGATCAAGCTCAAAGCAAAAGCATATACTCGAAATGCTTTCAGACATTGCAATGCATGCTTTTTTTATTATAATTAATGAATATTAGTTGTGGAAAAACTATACATTAAAGAGGGTATAAAAAATATATGCATCACAAATGAAATGAAGGCAGAATGACAATATGGTTCTAAAAGTGAAAGTGAATGATAATTAGGTTTCTGATAAATTTAAGAGTATAAATCAATTCAGATATCACATTTAAACTAAAGCATAATTAATTAACTATCATTCCGCGACTGAAATTTCTATTTAATTTGTTCGTAGTTGTGTGCTTAATTACAAATTAATTTTTATAAAAAGAACTCAGAAATTTTAATAGTGTTATAACTTCAACCTACTGAACTTAAATGTCTTTCTCCATCAATAATTTTGACATTAAATTAAAAATTGATTTCTCTAACTTTTTTTTAATAAGGAGCCAATTTTATTATGTAAAAGAAAGGTACTACATGACAATGACCAAATAATGTACATTAATATCTACTACCATACTTAAAACCAAAATAAAGCTAACATGATAATACACATTAATACCTACCATAATTAAAACCAGAATAAAGCTAACAGCTGAAGACACAAAACCAACCAATACAATGACAAATAAAAGTAACATCCAAATTAACTCATCAGTGACATTGGGAAATAAAAGGATACCAAATTAGAAATTTCAAGTATCATTTGAAAGAAATCAGAAAAATATCTCCATATCAAGAATTTTAAGGGTAAGAGAAGTCTAAAGTAGAGTATTATACTTTTATGGAATAAAATTATAGCAAGTGATTCTATAAAAGACATTTAATCATATTACCATATCTTTATTCCATAGACTTTTTTCATTGTGTCCTTTTTTCTTCGATTTCTTATCACTCCTATTCTCTTTGACTATAACGCGTTGTTTTTTGGCGTGGGGGACCGGGGAGGATGAAATGCAATAGGCCAGGGTAGTTACAAAATTATATAAAGCCGAGGTATTGGTCTTCCATCCTCCTTATCCACTGTGTTTGGGAGAGCTCATCAGTCTCACTCATCAGTTCAACATCAAGCTCCTCCTAGACTCCGAGAGAGAGAGAGAGAGAGAGAGAGAGAGAGAGAGAGAGAGAGAGAGGATGGAAGAAGGAGGAAGGAAAGATGAGTACACCCAAGATGGGACTGTGGATCTCAAAGGAAAACCTGTCCTTAGATCCAAACGAGGTCGCTGGAAAGCTTGTTCCTTTGTTGTTGGTAAATAAACCTCTCTCTCTCTCTCTCTCTCTCTCTCACTCTCACTCTCCCCCTCCCCCTCCCCCTCCCCCTCCCCCTCCCCCTCTCCCTCTCTCTCTCTCTCTCTCCCCCTCTCAATGGCTCTTTTTTCCTAAACACACATAACCTTACTAGAGGGAATTTTAGCTTATTTTAAGAGCTGTGATGGTAAGTTTGCGCGGCTCTTGCGACTTGACAAGTTGTGAGAAATCTAGTAAATACTTGGAAGTTGTATTGTTTCAGGTCTGACCGCTAAACAATGTGATTTGCTTTCAATAATCTTTCAAAAATATTTTTATATTCTCAATAATATTATCGAATCATTGATTTTTTTTTAATTTTTTCCAGCATCTTTTTATTATTACTATTGACTCTTGTAATTTTAATTTTATATTATTTTCACAATTAGGCTTCGTATAAAAGCTAGATGTGCTAACATAGCAAATTAGAAACATGTAATTAGAAGAGAAAAACCTACAAATAAATGATTTGATGCTAAATGCATTAACAATTGTTTTAAGATATGTGAAGCTATTGCAATTACGTTGACATATACTAGATTTTTGCACTTCAACAAAAAAAAAAGAGTTTTGCAAAATTTAAAGATGTTAAATGCACTAACAATTTCTTTATAAAATATAATTCTATTGGGAAAAAACTTAGTTTGTCTTGCAGTGATGGATTTCAAATGAATAATTGAAGTATTCTATATAGGACAAACAACCCAAGTTCCTTTATATATATGTATGTGTATATATATATATATATATATATATATATATATATATATATATATATATATATATATATATATATAAACTGTTTTTATTTTATATAAATTCATATTTTATTCTAACTTAACATCTAGGATTAGGCTACTTCTTATTGATTAATTTAATACTTTTAATTTTTTTTGCTTATAAACTTTATTAGAACTTTATATTTTCTTAAATCATTAATATAATTTTGTCTTTTTATGAAAAAATGAATATGAATATATATATATATATATATATATATATATATATATGTTTTTATAAGTAAAATCACATTTCTTACTCTATCTAATAATATTATTACTTGTTATATTCTAAGCACCTTTACCTTCTCTTTTATGCAAAGATCTTTTATGCAAAGAGACTGATTTGATCTCACGACCATAGTCCTCGCGACAAGTGAGCTTATAGTTGAACTAAATCATCGTCGGCTCTTCTTAGTACAATCTTATTAAATATATAAAATAAAAAGAAAATTAAAACAAGCTAGCATGAGTCGTGTGGCTTTTAATTTTTGTGGGTCATTCAAACCACTAAGTATAAAATACCGGGTCAGGATTCTCTCAAAATCCCTCCCCTCATAATCCCTCCTTTTCCCCCTCCAACATTCACATGGTTTCTTATAATAAAATAAAATTTATACAGTTAACTGGATAAGTCTCTATCTCTAATAGATCTATCTGTTGAAATGAAATAGGTCTAAATAGTTGAAATTTTTTATGCTAAAAAGTTTTCAAAATAAAAAATTAAAAGTGCTTCATTAATTATATAACTTTTTTTATTTTTAATGGTACAAGTAGCAAATTATGAGCTCCTAGATGAATCTGAATAGCCCAATATAAGAAACCATGTGAGTGTTGGAGAGGGAAAATGAGGGATTCTAAGGGGAGGGATTATGAGAGAATCTCATCCCATAAAATACCACTAGCTAGCTCGGGGAGTGTGTGTGCGTGAAGACGAATTAAAAATAAGACAATGTATTGTTTATTACTACTATGGCAACCAACAAGTGGATTTTAATTGTGCATCTGTGTAATGAATGAAACATAAAAAATCCCCCAAAAAAGTAGGCTGACCTCCCACCATGTGGAGCAGTCCATTTTGCTTTCTTTTTTCCTTGTTTATACCTACTAATTTGGTGTATATCAATTCAAAATTAAGGTATGTAACTGAATATATGTGGTTTTATCATTTATGTTCGGTTTTGCACATGTTTTTTTTTCATAGATTTATATTTCTATTCAACTTGAATAATAATTATGTGAAATGGTTTGCATATAACTACTATTACATTTTTTTTTTCAAAAAAGGCGGCTTAGCTTAGCTCATTAACTAACCAATCAACTTTTTGACCAGTTGAGTTGGGAAAAAAGTTCAACTCACATGAAGGTTGGTCAGTTGTCCGTCCACACTTAAAGGAACAATAGGGCAAATGTTGATTGTTTCTTTAGTTTTTAGATTTAGAATACGTGTGCAAGTTTTGAAAATAAGCGAGGCAAATTCTTTAATTAGGACCATATTTACAACAATTTTTTATAACTATTATATCAAGTTCCCCGATAACATACAGGCATACACTTTATTTATTTTATGTGGATTTATAACTAAATAAAATTGTTTAAAACATGCATGGAACATATAACCACATGTGAAAGTGATTATAGAATGGGATGAGACGATAATAAGAAAGGAAGAAATTTGAACTAAATGTTCGTTTCAAATTCTTATCCTATTTAATCTGAGCTCATTTGAGCTAAATGTAAAATTAAAAGAAATTTACATAATTTACCTATTTGATTTTCCTAATGCTGATTTAGAATTATCCTAATCAGTGTACGAGGTATTCGAAAGAATGGCGTATTATGGGATCTCTTCCAATTTGATTCTGTATCTGACAACCAAACTCCATCAAGGCACCGTTGCTTCATCCAACAATGTGACTAATTGGGTGGGCACCATCTGGATCACGCCCATTTTTGGCGCGTACATTGCAGACGCTCACCTTGGCCGTTATTGGACTTTTCTCATTGCCTCCATGATCTACCTCTGTGTATGTAGTATCGCTTCCCTTAATTTCTTCTTGTTTTTCAAATAAATATTTCTTCTATTTCTTAAACTACTCAGGTCCATTTGATTCTGAATATAGAAATTTAATTAAATGTTAAACATGAAAAATTTATTAGAACACTATTAAGATGGATTTTGGGTTTCTTAAAGTGTTTTTTAATCATTTGAATTTGATTCATTATTTTCATGCTGAAAAACCACTTGATATATGTAATCTATAAGAAAAATATTATAAAAACTTTAAAAATTTAGGAAACAAATTGGATTAACATATTACATCTAGTATCAAATCAAAATTTTGTATGATATCTTCTACATGTAAACGGCAAGGATGTATATAAATATTAAAGTGTGGGATTATCTAACTTTATAAATTATATAATTCATTATTTCTTTTGGACCAAATTTTATGATTTATAATTATGCTAAAAATTTATGAAATATTTAGCTTCATTGCATAAAACAGAAATAAGATTGGCTAGTATATTCCTTTCCTCAACATTATCTTCACCAAGTGGGGATGAATTGAGTTGACCTTTTTTGTTTTAGCTTCTACATGTGTTTTATCATAGCAATGTGTGATTGGAGAGAACTTGACAAAATGCATATATATAAGAAAGTGTTAAGGGTCAAATCTAGCACTCAACTATTGGCAAAAGTTCACCCAATATAAAAAACAATTTCGGGTCTCAAATGTAGCACCAAACAATTACAAAATGATTTAAATGTAGCAATTTCGTCAATTTTGACGAGTTTGACTGTTAATTTTGGGCCAGTTAGACCACGCCACCTACCACGTTACCCAATTAGGTCATGTCACCTGCCATGCAACCCAATTAGGTCATTTCACCTGCTAAAGTCACCACCACATCATCACCAGAAATATGAAAAGAGTTAAGGTTCAAATCTAGCATTCAAGTATTAGCACAGGTTCACCCAACATATAATAACAATTACGAGTCTCAAATCTAGCACCATCAGTTACAAAATGGTTCAAATGTAGCAACTCCGTCCATTTTTATGAGTTTATGAGTTTAAACGTTAATTATAAGTTTAAACGTTAATACTTAATTTGTAATATTGAGTATTTTTTTTTTTTACATTCGAATATTGAGCAGTTGAAAACTTACAGATACAGCAAGCCTTTCATACTGATTCACAATTTGAAAATACTGTTACGTGTTAGTTTTGACTGCAAATTTGTCTTTAACTAAGAAGCATAAGTCCACACAACAAGTAGCTAAGCCCGAAGATAAACATGTTACGTGTTAGTTTTGACTGCAAATTTGTCTTAAATTAAGAAGCATAAGTCCACACAACAAGTAGCTAAGCCCGGAGATAAACTTAAAGATACAGCAAGCCTTTCAGACCAATAATGCACAATTCAATGCGTTAAGTCTTGTAAGTTTAAAAATTGATAATTGGACAGAGAAAAACAATTAAATAAGTTATGATTGTAGTGGTACATTGAATAAGTAGCCCAAAGATAAACATATAACTTTGTCCATGTTCATTTATGTAACCTTTTGATTTTGGTCTTTGTTAAAATAGAATTAATATAAGGAAAAAGTATATGTTTAGAAAAGATATGCGGTTTTTAATTGGAAAAATGGAAAAAACTTTTTTTTTTTGCATTTGTTGGTGCAATGATTTAATTATAATTTCAACTGACAAATAAAGGTAGTTATATATTCCACTGATTAAAAAAAAATATGAATTATAAAACAAAGAAACTAATGATCATGAGTAAGTGGGCAATTTAATAGTAATTTTCTATACTGAACCAAATTGATAATAATTACTCATGTTAAAATCATGGTTTTAGGTTCATAACTGGTTTTGACACCCATGTGAACCAAATTGATAATAATTACTCATGTTAAAACAAAAATGTTGTTTTTTGTTTTCAGGGGATGTGTTTGTTAACACTGTCAGTTTCATTACCTTCCTTGAAGCCACCCAAATGCATACAAAATGATTTAACAAACTGCAAAAAAGCATCGCCATTACAATTAGCAGCGTTCTATGGGGCCCTATACACTCTAGCAATAGGAACGGGTGGGACCAAACCTAACATCTCCACCATTGGAGCCGACCAGTTTGATGATTTTGATCCAAAAGAGAAGACATCGAAGCTCTCATTCTTCAACTGGTGGATGTTCAGCATCTTCTTTGGCACTCTCTTTGCAAACACAGTCTTAGTTTATATTCAAGACAATGTCGGGTGGACTCTTGGTTATGCACTTCCAACTCTAGGCCTTGCAATCTCTATTGCCATATTCCTGGCGGGAACTCCTTTTTATAGGCATAAATTGCCCACCGGAAGTCCCTTCACAAGAATGGCTACTGTTATTGTTGCTGCACTTAGGAAATGGAAGGTTACTCTTCCTATGGATCCTAAAGAACTACATGAGCTGGATTTACAAGAGTATGCTATGAAAGGAAAGTTCAGAATTGACTCCACCCCTTCGCTCAGGTACATGGTCCTTTCCTCATTACTCTTCTCCTCTTATATGTATAAAAGAATAATGGGCGAAGGTGCAAAACTAGCCACCGTAAATTTCCAAATGGACAACTTTGGCATCCGTAAATTAGATGGTGCAAAACCGTACATTATAAATCAAAATAGGACAAATTTAGGCTCGCCTTTAAGTTGAAGCTAACAGACGTTTTGATTTAATGAAGGTGGGCCTCACGCCAGCACAAACGTCTGTTAGCTTCAACTTAACGGCGTGGCTAAATTTGTCCCATTTTCATTTATAATGTACGGTTTTGCACCATCCAATTTACTGGTGCCAAAGTTGTCCATTTGGAAATTTACGGTGACTAGTTTTGCTCCTTCGCCCAAGAATAATTAGCAGTTACTTGTATTAAATAGAGAGTAGATTTTAAAAATGGTCATCAACAGCCGTCATATATAGATGGTAATATTTGGGATCGGACCAAACTTTTCTTCTGCAAGTGATTTATAATGAGGACATGAGTTGTCACTTGAAGTAATAACAAAACAAGTTATTTACTTATTCAATTATTTTTTGTTTTGATCGTCATAATCTCTACCAATGCAATGCATTGCAGGTTCTTGAACAAGGCGTGTGTGAAAACAAGTCCAGGAAATAGTCCTTGGATGCTATGCACAGTGACACAAGTTGAAGAAACAAAGCAAATGCTAAGAATGATACCAATCTTGATCTGCACATTTGTTCCAAGTACCATGGTGGCCCAAACCAATACCTTATTTGTTAAACAAGGAACTACTCTTGATAGACGCCTAGGCAGCTTCAATATTCCTCCTGCAAGCTTAGGAGCATTCATCACTTTATCCATGTTGATCTCAGTTGTTCTCTATGATCGTTTCTTTGTGAAGATCATGAAGAAGATGACTAAAAATCCCAGAGGCATCACCCTACTCCAGAGAATGGGAATCGGGTTAACCATCCACATTGTGATTATGGTTACAGCAAGTTTTACTGAGAGATACAGACTTAGTGTGGCAAAAAATCATGGGGTTATTGAGAATGGATCTCAAGTTCCCTTAAGCATATTCATTTTGCTTCCTCAGTTCATTCTCATGGGAACTGCTGATGCATTCTTAGAAGTTGCGAAGATCGAGTTCTTCTATGATCAAGCACCAGAAAGCATGAAGAGTCTTGGGACTTCATATTCTATGACTACTTTAGGTGTCGGAAACTTTCTCAGCACTATTTTGCTATCCACTACTTCAAAAATCACTAGCAACAATCATAGTCATCACCATGGATGGATCATGAACAACCTCAATGCTTCGCATCTTGATTACTATTATGCATTTTTTGCAGTGCTGAACCTCTTGAACTTCTTCATGTTCATTGTTGTGACCAAGTATTATGTGTATAAAGCTGAAGTATCTGATTCCATTCGATTGCTCACTCAAGAGCTAAAAGGGGATACAGTGAATCTGCCAAGAGATTAGTTAGCTGGTTTAAGTTGAAAAAGAATAAAGGTTTAGTTATTCTTGGATGTTATGTGTTTATTTCTTTTTTTTGATAGCAATAAAATAAAACAACAAATTAATTTAAACTAAGATTATTATTATGAAGAAGACTTTCAACTTGGAGCTTTGAGAGTAGGTGAAGGCCCATCCTTTAGTTGAAGCTTCTTTTCGCCAAAAAATCAGCACACACATTTTCCTCCCTCGCTATAAGCTTAAGTTCAGCTTGCCAATTCTTTCCTATCAAGTCACAAACCAAAGCAAACAAGTGTTCATCCTTATGAAATTCAGTATTCTGCCCATTAACCCCAACAACTACCTCAGAAGCATTACAGAAGATATCAACCTGCCTATATCCTAGTTCCCATGCTCTTCTCAAGCCCCATATGCAACCCCATAACTCAGCTACAACACTAGCATCACCCTGACAAGAATACGTAAATCCTTCTATAAGATCCCTTTCACCGCTCTGTAAAATACCACCTCAACCTACTATTGCAGACCCATGACAATAAGCACCATCCACATAAATCCTAATACATGTCTCATTAACACTGGGCAACTTACTCCTATCCGGTAACACTTTATTAGGGCCATTCAACAAAACTTTAGCTTGTTTCATACAATTCACAATGCCTCTAATCTCTGCCACCCCTTCTTGCGGACATGGGCAAGTATTATGATGAACTAATTCATTTCTTCTCCTCCAAATCAACCAACAACTAACACAAAACAAGGCATTCCAATCATCTATGCCGTTCTTGCTTGACAACCGAATATTTTTGCAAACCCAGTCAAAACCGTTAGTTCCCCAAAACTCACTATCCTCCTCCATTATACCCAATGACTTCCAAATCACTTTAGCTCGATCACAATCCTTATAAGAACGTGGATTGTATTCTCTTTTATAGATGGGCAAACCACACATGAGCCATCACGGTGAATATGGCGTTCATGCAAAGCATCATTAGTTAGCAGTCTATCATGCAAAACTAACCACATGTGAGTCTTACATCGTTGGGGAATCGGAACCTTCCACATATCTTTCCACTATCTTCCCACCTGCACCGAGTCATCCTCAGCAATATAAGAGTATGCCGATTTCACAGTAAACTGACCGCTTCTTTCCAATTTCCACCTTGCCCTATGCTCACCATTCCTTTGCACAACCTCTACACCAACTAATACATCTTTCCAAGTATTCTTTATACCACTCCAGATTCGGGATCCACGAACTCCCATACATATGTTAGGCAGCAGATCACTACCACAATCATACGTACTCCGAATCACATGAGCCCATAAAGCATCTTTATTCATTATCAACTCCCAACCGACCTTCATCATCAACACTCTATTCTAGAGGTAAGCATGACGTAAACCTAATCCTCCCCTCTCTTTAGGAGAGCACACATCCTCCCAAGAGATCAAGTGAGCCTTTCTTTTTTCAGAAGTAGATCCCCAAAGAAAATCTCTTTGCGCTTCTACAAATATCATCACAACAAGAAATTGGAATAAGGGATGATTGCATAACATGATTAGGGATAGCAGAAACCACTGACTGGAGCAAAGTGTATCTCCTAGCTAAGGAAAGTGAATGGCACTTCCAGCTGCTCAACCTTTGTCTCACATTATCCACTGTAAACGGATAAGTATCCTTAGTGACCATATCATGGTGTAAAGGAACCCTCAAATATTTGCCCAAATCAGCTGCCATGGTAAAGCCAATATTATCACTCAACTCTGCCTTAATAGTATGATTCACGTTTCTAGAGAAAAAAACTCTAGTTTTAGATGCACTGAATTTCTGTCCTGACGCATCACAAAAGATTTGCAGACAATCATTAATCACTTCAACTTGATCCAAACTAGCCTCTGCAAAAATAGTTAAGTCATCAGCAAAAAATAGGTGTGATAAAGGGGGCCCATTTTTATGCAGCTTAATCGGATGCCATCTACCTGAAGCAATTTCCCCTTGAATAAGGTGAGCAAGCTTCTCCATACAAATAACAAATAAATTATTAAGGAGATAGTGGATCCCCTTGCCTTATACCTCGAGATGGCAAAAATTCCATTGATCTACTGCCATTCCACAAGAGTTGCATAGACGGAGATGAAATGCATTCCTTAATTAATTCAACCAAATTTTCTGGATAATTTAACTCCCTCAGACAGTTCAAAACAAAATCCCAGTTAAGCCTATCATAAGCTTTCTCCAAATCAATTTTAATGGCCATAAAACTTTTCTTTCCTTTCATTGTTTTCATAGAATGAACTACCTCTTGAGCAATAATAATATTATCTGAGCTCAAACGTCCTGGAACAAAACTACCTTGATTCGGGCAAATAATATGGGGCAAACTTGGCTTAATTCTGTTAGCTATGACCTTCATAACCAATTTGTAAATCACATTACACAGACTAATCGGTCGAAAATCTTTCATCACCTCAGGGGGATTTATCTTTGGAATAAGCACCAAGAAAGTTTTATTAATCTCCCTAACCAACGAAGGGTTATCAAACACACTCTTCACAAAATTAACAACACTTGAACTAACCTTGTCCCATTGAGCTTGAAAGAAAAGAGGATTTAGATCATCAGGCCCAGGAGCTTTAAGAGGACCCATAGATTTTAGAGCCATCTCCACCTCCGCTTTAGATACATTAGCACCAAGGGACACACGAGCCACTGACTCTAATAAAGGATAAGAAATATCAGTATGTAGCACACCTCTATCACCATCCTCCTCGGTAAAGAGATCTGTATAAAAATTCACTGCCATATTTTTAAGCTCGTCGACATAAAAAACCCAATCTCCATCAGCATTCTTCAAGGCTTCAATTCTATTAATCTTCTTTCTAGCATTTGCTCTCCTGTGAAAATATTTTGAATTTTTAGCCCCCAAACTAAACCATTCACATCGCGCCTTTTGAGCCCACATAACGTCTTCTTGCAAAATAAGCGATTCAAGCTCACTCCATAAATTTCTTGGCAATTGAGACAGGGAAGAAGAGGGGCCCTCATAACGAAGACTTTTAGAAATACCTTCAATTATCGCTAAAATATTCCTTTTCCTCCTTCCTACATGCCCATACAGATCTACCTTCCAATTCATGACTTTCTCAGTAAAAGACGAAACATTTTGCATCCATGTGGCATCATGAGACCATACTTGAGACATAAACTCATTAAAATTCTCATGAAGTAACCAAGAAGCAACAAATCTAAATGGTTGATCAAAATGATTTTGCTGTTGCTGGAATTCCGTAGTCATAAGCAAAGCTTTATGATCCGATTTAAAGCTATAAAGCAGTGTCGCTTTCGCCTCATTATATCTATCCATAAAAGCTTCATTAATTAAGATCCTGTATAGCTTACTCTCACAATCTTCTCTACTCCAGGTACAGAATGAACCCACGGTATGAATTTGAGAGAGTCTTGATTCCATGAACCATTCATAAAATTCTGTATCAACCAAGGCTTGCTCCCTTTGACGAGACCTTCTTTCATTCTCATACAAAACACAATTAAAGTCTCCCCCTACACACCAAGCTTGCTCCAATTCACCTCCAAAAGACACAAGATCCCTCCACAATTCCCTCCTTTTAGTTCTATTAGGACTTGCATATACTCCAGAAACAAACGTCACATTGCCATTTTGCTTAACTTCCAAATGAATACATTGTTCAGTGGACCCCACTACACAAACATCTCCAAACGAGCTTCTCCACAACACCTATAATTCACCACTAAAACCTTGTGCATCCACTACAAATGATCTATCAAAAACCGTCTTCAAAATTATTTTATGAGCTTTCATACCACTACACCTCGTTTCAAATTAAAATAAAATATCAAACTTATATTTTCCTGCCAACTCCTTAATTAAACCAGGGAATGACTTAGCACCTACCCCCTACAATTCCAAAAGAGAGCTATCATTGGGAAACTATGGGTAAATTATTTTGGCTTTCACAGCCATCTTCCATCATATTCAAAGAGTCATTCACGTGATTCTCTAAAGGTAAAACACCATTTTGCCCAGAATGATCATTAGTTGCCAATTCCATTGATTTAGACAAATGTGCAAGCTCGTCCTTATCCCCCAACTCATCATGGTCCACCAACACTTCAAAAGGATTAGAATTCCCTTGAATAAACCCATTATCATTCTTACCATTGCTTGGGCCTTGCTTCACACGTCTATTATTCATCCCAACATGAATTTTCCTTCTCAAAACTGAACCCAACACAACTTCTTTCCCTTTACTTCCAACCGGGACCCACTTCTTAGATTTGATAATGTCTCCTCCAGATTTACGATAATCAGGCAACATATTATTCTTATTCTGTTGATATCCTGGCATAAAAGATACATTTAACCTTTCCCCATTTAATACTACATAATTATGGGACATAGGATCTCGTTTCAAATCATTGGACTTTCTCTCTCCAATCATACCTGAATTCTCCCTTCCCTCAAATTTCGCTTTTTGACTTCCCTGATTTTTAGGGATCTTCTTAACTATATTCCATATTCCCAAAGTCTCCTTCTCCTTTGGTGGTTCGCCAGAAACTTTTCCGGTGGTGTCATCCCTTGCTCTTTTCGACGTACCTTTATCTCCCACATTCACATCCTGCTTTTTGGCATGAACTTTCAAATGACTTCCTTTGCCCTCTTCATCACATGCTTTCCCCCTAGCTTCACCTCTAAGAGATTGATCTGGGCACAACAAAAGCAAATCAAGTGCAAGCCTTCATATTCCACAGTTCTTTCCTTTCGAAAAATACGAATAGCTGGACACAATTTTTTATGAAGATCCAACTCTACACAAATACGTGCATAACGACCCCTCTCAGTAAGATATGTAACTGAATCTACCTTCAAGGTCCTTCCTACCAAATTCCCAATCATTGAGAGACTCTCTGCATTAAAAAATTCTAGTGGAAGAACGGGGATCCGAATCTAAGCTGCAACTCTACGATGTTGATCTGCCATCCATGGATCAAAATTTGGTCTCCATTATTGAGCCATAAGATAATGGTCCACTATCATCCATGGCCCTTCAAGATAAACGTAATTCAAATCTTCTTCACAAGAGAAAGACACTACAAAGTAGCTGTAATGCCCTAAAAAATCTTCTTAAAGCAATACTAATTAAAATGAAGAACAATTCGATCACAATCAAAAGATAATCTGGAAATTACTTCTTAATATTAATTAAATGAGAGAGTTTACAAGATGTACTTCTTGAGCAGAAAATACAACATGACATATTTCAATACAAGAGCTCTTATTTAAACTAAATTGCTTCTAGAGTAACTGTCATTGCACGTCCTAGATCATGCGTTCTGGTGTGAAGTGGGAACCGTCCACGTGTCATCATGGATACTCCCCACACTCAACGGCTTTATCTTCAAGTCTTCAGAGAATAACCTCCCACCTGGTCAATGATTGCCTTGAATATCTGGAAACGGTTCTGGATTTTATTATGTTGGGCTACTACAAGTTGGGCTTGGTCTCAGCATGGGCCTTGAAGGTGAACCGGATAAGATATAATACTGGTCATCGAGAAATAGCCTGATTATTGATCTGGATTAGCCACGTGTCAATGGCTATTCGAAATTTGAATTAGAAAGAGAGAGAGAGAAGGGGATAACGGGTCACCACATTAACTCCCCCACAGCGACACGTTTCTGACTCTGGTTGACGCGGGTGGATGTGACTGCTCCCATCCGTTGAGATCTTTCACAAGTAGCCGTTGGATTGAGGAGTTTCCTTCTCAGGCACCTTTCAAGTCTTATAAATTTGACCTTTTTGCAACCTCCTGTACTTTCGTTTTCAACACGCGATTTCTGGCATTCTGGTTTACTTAGGAGATCTGGTCCGCTTTCCTGCATTGTCAACAACATACGATACTTTTTGGTAAGCATGAACTAATTCAGGATGTTTGTCTGGTTGTGTTAGTTTTAATTGTTTTCTGGTTATCTCTGTGCATCATTCGTTCTGGCGAGCGACACTAGTGGATTTAGCGTTTTCTCTTCCTTCTTCGTGTTTTTGTAAAAGATCCTTACGAATGTTGTTGCTTTAACATTCTCATAAGGAGAGATTGGTTTGTGTGTTCTCAGAAGTTTTTCTGGTAGAGACTAACGTTCTAACATTTTGTCAACCAGAGTGGTGAAACATGACTAGGGCTAGCGACGTTTTGTCTTCTGGCACCAAGAAAATCGTGACCAAGGGTTTCAACCCTATTCCTGCTGATCTGGTGGAGGAACTACGTGATGGGAAATTGTTGGAAAAGAAGAACAACGATGAGGCTCCCGTCATTTCGGATAGAGATGTGGCTGCACTCCAAGAAGAGTTGGATCTTGACAAGTCTTTGCTGGTTCGGGCACCCAGACCAGAGGAGCGCTTAGACTGGGGTAGCGAGAACTGGACTACCTTAGGTGTAGACTATTTGAAGTTGTTTCCTTGTATCCCTCTCCCACCACTGATACTTGAAATTTGCCGATTCTATGACCTGGCGCCATCGCAACTGATGCCGATGGTCTGGTCGGTGGTACTGAGTTTGGAAGCAATCACCAAAGACTGGGATAAGAAGGTCTCGTTGGCGGAATTGCTCACAAGTTATAGCTTTGGTAGGAAATCTCGTGGACTTTTTACTTTGACTCGGTTGGAGGGAGATACTTTGATCATTACCCCCTGGGATTCTGTTAGACGGTGGAAGCACAGATTTGTGGTTGTGCATAAGAGGTGCCTGGTCCCTGACGGCGGCCCTCTCCGGACTGAATGGAATAACTTGTGTAAGTACATGTTTTTGTGTTCAGGTTTTTTGTTCTGGTCTCTGGTATCTGGTAGTGTGTCAAGAATTTTTGTGTTTGTTTGACTCGTATTTGGATTGGTTTTCCTTTCGTTTAGTTAAAGCTGAAGAGAAGAAGGTACCTTTGCGTCCGGAATCTGATGAGGTGATAGCGAGGGTCATGGCTCTCCCTATTGACAAGCGTACTTATGTTAAGATTTTCAAGATAGGTATGTTCATTGTCTTTTTGACTTGTTTTCTTTTTCTGGAGTGTCGTGTGACTGCGCTGAGTCTCTCATTTCTGGTGTTAGGTGAATCTGAAGTTCCTAAACTG
The DNA here is from genome assembly GCA_029929735.1 of Mimosa pudica. NCBI lineage: Eukaryota > Viridiplantae > Streptophyta > Magnoliopsida > Fabales > Fabaceae > Mimosa > Mimosa pudica. The sequence continues at coordinate 28,652 of JAKELP010000047.1, read as the reverse complement.
AAGTTGAATGTTGTGGATGTCGGGAAGAAAAAGAGAGGAAGTACGGAGAGTGGATCTAGTAGTGACGTGGTCTCCGAGACAATAGCATCTCGGATGAAGAGAACCAAACGTGCTGCTGCTAGCACTTCAAAGGTGCCTGTTGACCTTGATCCTATTGAGGAGGAAGTGGACAAGTCACAGGGAACTCGAGCCATCACAACGGTTCCAGAACCCGTAGTCATGGATTTGGACACTGTTCCTGAAGTTGGCCAAGGGGGAGGGGGTGAAGCACCGAAGGCTCTTAGTAACACTGATGGGCAGGATTTGCTGGTTTTTTTGACCACTAGTTCCCTTAAGGTTTGTGGTGTGAGTTTCGGTTACAAGATGTGATTCTGTGTATCTGGTTCTTGTAAGTTTGTTACTAAGGATTCTGGTTTTGACAGGTAAACCAAGTGGCTGAGGCTGTGCGTAAACGCTTCTGGGATTTGGAGAAGTCAGCCGAGATGTTCCGTATGGAACGTGATACTTTGGTGAAGCGTGTGAAGAATCTGGAGTGGTTTGATCAAGAGATGAGGAAGAAGCAAAGGGAATTGGAAGCTGCACACAAATTATACCGGAGCACGGCGGAAGCAACGTTTTGCCAGCTTGAGCGAGAGATCGAAAATGCTAAAGGCGAAGCTGTGGATGCTCGGGAGGAAGTGAAGCTTTCAGACATCACAATCGACGGCTTGAGGAAGCAGCTTGCCGATTTAGAGGAAGAGAAGGATAAGAGCGAGAAGAAAGTTGCAGCTTTGATCGAGAGGGAGAGACGGGAAGTTTCTAAGTTCATGTTGTTTGAACGTATTCGAATGGTGAAGGAGTTTCGAGCGGGAGGAGGTGCGAACTGGGATTTGGAGGAGTTGGAGCAAATGTTTCTGGACGAGGGTTATTCTATGCCTTCGTCAGGTGGTAGTGGTGAAGAATCAGGGGATGAAGAAGAGGTCAACTCTCATCGTGAAATCCCTGGTTCAGACAAGAAGCAAGCTCCTGATCATGAGGAAGGAACTGGAGATTCCCATGAAGTAGATGGGGAGAAGGCCGGCGGGAAGGATGTTTAGCATAAGTTCTTTTTATGTGTAATAACTTATTGTGTTTTATTTTGTGGACATGTTCTTCTGGTAGATGTTATTTTGGTATAACTAGTGTTAACTAGTTGCATTCTGGTGTTCTTAGAGGTTTTTGTCCGACTAGTATTAACTAGTCATGTTCTTAGATATTGTAATTGTTCAGAAGACTAATATTGAATATTTATAAAGTACAAGTTGCGTATACTTACTTGTGTATTCTTCTGGTATTTTGATTTGATATCTGGTGAGCGATTTGTAGATGCATCTTTCTGGTTGAGCGATCTGGTTAGACAAACACGATCAGCTTACGTTAGAAGAATTAGGATTAAAATAAGTATTAATTAGAGTCTGGGATTCGTGCAAGTCTAATTAGAGTTTGGTATACCTTAGATATTGGTATCAGGTTACTCGGGGATGTGGTGGATCGTTATCCATACATCTTTCTGGGTTCGGGATGGTCTATAAGTTATGTACCGGGTTAGTAGCTACTATGTACTTAGAATTAATAAGAGATTTAAAGCAACAAATGAATAAACAAATGAAGTAATTTAGGAAGAGTAAACGTAAGACATAAGTATTATGTACCTTTGGCTCCGGGAAGTTGTACCAAGTGAGATGCATTCAGTTGGTGGAACTTGTATTGGAAGTTAATTTTCTGACTCTGGGATTTCATTTGAGAAAAGTGGAGTTGTTTATTGTCTGAGCGTTGGCTCCGGGAAGTTATATCATCAGAAGTTTAGTTTTTGTGATAGAACTTATGTCGGAGCATTGCTAAGATATTGGCTCCGGGTAGTTGTGTCATTAGGAAGGTGTTCCTCGTGGCACAACTTAGTTCTGGGCATTGCATGATGGTTGGCTCCGGGAAGTTATATCATCAGGAAAATATTCCTGTTGATAGAACTTAGTTCTGGATAGAGCCTGATGATTGGCTCCGGGAAGTTGTATCATCAGGACAGTGTTCCTGTTGATAGAACTTAGTTCTGGATAGTGCCTGATGATTGGCTCCGGGAAGTTGTAGTGCTATAGTATTAGAGGAAAAGAAATTTAGATACTATGGGAAATACCTTTTCAGATGTATTGCGTTCCAACTTCTGGGGAGCAATTTTCCTTTAGAGTCTCGCAATTGGTAAGATCCTGGACCTGTGATGCTCTCAATCTGGTAAGGGCCTTCCCAGTTTGGGCTGAGCTTTCCGTCTCTGGATTCTGGTGTATTTGGGAAGACTTTTCGTAAAACCAACTCCCCTACTTGGAAGCGTCGTTCTTTGACATGTTTGTTGTATTGACGGGTTATCTGCTGTTGATAGGATGCCATCCAGATTAGAGTCTGTTCTCGTTTAAGATCTAGTAGATCTAGTTCATAGTTCAGGTTAATGTTGTTAATCTCTTCGTTGGTCCACTTATACCTTAGACTTGGTAGCCCGAACTCAACGGGGATCATTGCTTCTGATCCATATGTCAAGGAGAAGGGTGTCTCTCCCGTTGGAGTACTTGCTGTAGTCCTGTAAGCCCATAGTACTGCTGGGAGTTCATCTGCCCATTTTCCTTTGGCTTTTTCTAGTCGTTTCTTCAAGGAGGACACAATTGTCTTGTTACTGGCTTCTGCTTGGCCGTTAGACTGGGGATTCCGGGGAGTGGAGAATTTCAACTTGATGTTCCATTTGGTACAGAACTTCCTGAATTTCGATCCAATGAACTGGGACCCATTATCGCATACTATTTCATATGGTAGTCCAAACCTGCAAACAACATTTTTCCAGATAAAGTCAATGACTTCTGGCTCTTTTACTTGTTGAAATGCTCCTGCCTCTATCCACTTGGTGAAGTAATCAGTCACCATCAACAAGAACACGCGTTTTCCTGGTGCTGGTGGTAACTTCCTGACTATGTCCATCCCCCATCTCATGAAAGGCCATACTGGGGTCAGGGAGTGTAGGAATTCTGGGTGTTGCTGGAGTGCGGGAGCAAATCTTTGGCACTTGTCACATTTGGAAACAAGTTTCTGGGCATCTTGTTGCATTTTGGGCCAAAAGTATCCAGCTCTCAGGAGATTCCTGACCAAACTTCTGGAACCAGAATGATTACCACATTCTCCTTCATGTGTTTCTCTTAATGCATATTCAGAATCGTCTGGGCCAAGACATTTCTGGTAGATGCCTGCAAAAGACCACCTGTAGAGTTCGTTCCTGAATATCCGGTATCTGGATGCTCGTTGTTTGATTCTTCTGGCCTCATTTTGATCATCCGGGAGTACACCTGTGTCCAGGTATTTGTAGATTGGAGATCTCCAATCGCCTGGTCTATAATTGGCCTGGACGTGGTGAACAGGTGCGGTGGTTAGTACTGAGTCTTGTAATCGTATGATTGGGATGGCTCGGGTTCTGGAACTTGGGATGGTGGATCCCAAGTTTGCTAATGCGTCAGCATGCTTGTTGCTATCTCTGGGTATTTGCGTCAATTTGAATTCCCTGAATGATTTTGATATCGAAGTGGCCATAGTATAATATTTTTGCATTCGGGAATCCTTTACTTGGTATTCTCCTTGGACTTGTTTTGATACAAGTTGAGAATCGCATCGCACTTTAACGTCTTGCGCTCCAAGTTCTACGAGTAAGCGCATTCCGATGATTAATGCTTCATATTCAGCTTCGTTGTTGGTTGCTCTGAAAGTACACTGGAAGGACTGTTCCATAGTATCTCCGGTTGGTGATTGGATGACTACTCCGAGTCCAGTACCTTTCGAGTGTGTTGAGCCATCAACATACAAGATCCAAGTATCTGGGATTAATTCATTGCTCATGCAAATCAAACTTCTAGCCACACCTATCTGAATGTCAGGTGCGAATTCAGCCGTGAAATCCGCTAGTACTTGAGACTTTATTGCCGTTCTTGGGACGTATGATATATCATATTGACCGAGTTCGATCGCCCACTTGACTAGCCTGCCAGATAAGTCTGGTTTCTGGAATATGGCTCTGAGCGGGTGAGATGTCACAACTTGGATAGGGTGACTCTGGAAATATGGTCTTAACTTTCGGGATGCCACGACTAGGGCTAGTGCTAGCTTTTCGATAGGCGAGTACCTGGTCTCAGCGTCTAGGAGAGTTTTGCTCACATAATATACTGGATACTGTGTTCCTGGATCTTCGCGTACGAGTACAGCACTTACAGCATGCCCAGATACAGACAAGTACAACTGAAGTAACTCACTGGGTTTTGGTTTGGAGAGGAGTGGCGGCTTGGACAGGTATTCCTTGAGGCCTTGTAAGGCTGTTTCACATTCCGGACTCCACTCAAACGTTTTGTTCTTTCTGAGCGTTTTGAAGAAAGGGTGGCACTTGTCTGAAGAAGGAGAGATGAACCTGTTCAGAGCTGCAATCATCCCTGTTAGCTTTTGCACATCTTTGGCTCGTCTGGGGGAGCAAATGTTCTAGATGGCTGTTATCTGGGTGGGATGAGCTTCAATGCCTCTACTTGAGACCAAATATCTGAGGAACTTCCCGGACTTGACCCCGAAGGAGCATTTTTTTGGATTAAGCTTCATATTGTACTGCTTTAGGATTCTGAATGCCTCCTGTAAGTTCGAGATGTGTTCTTCCTTGGACTGAGATTTAACAAGCATGTCATCCACGTAGACTTCCATGGATTTTCCAATCTGGTTTTCAAACATTTTGTTGACCAACCTTTGATAGGTAGCTCCTGCATTCTTTAGGCCGAAAGGCATTACTTGGTAGCAGTATGTCCCTCTGTCCGTGATGAAAGAGGTCTTTTCTTGATCTGGAGGATACATCCGGATTTGGTTGTATCCGGAAAAAGCATCCATGAAGCTTAGCATCTGGTGCCCATAAGTGGCATCCACCATCATGTCAATGTGTGGTAATGGGAAGAAATCCTTGGGGCAGGCTTTGTTCAAGTCTGTGAAATCTACACAAACACGATGTTTTCCATTCTTCTTAGCCACCACTACAACGTTGGCTAGCCATTCTGGGTAGGTCACCTCCCTTATTGACTTGGCTGTCAATAGTTTCTGGACTTCTTCTTGGATGATTTGGTTTCTGTCTGTACCAAATTTCCGGCGCTTTTGTCGGACAGGCTTGTGTTTAGGATCCACGTTCAATCTGTGGAGACTGATCTGGGGATCGATTCCGGTCATGTCAGAATAGGACCAAGCGAAACAATCCTGGTTCTGGGTCAAGAATGCTATCAGTTGGCTCTTCAAATCTGGACTAAGATCATTTCCGATGAAGAGCTTCTTATCTGGCTGGTTTGGGTCAACCTGGATGGTTTCGAGTTCGGTGGATGATTCATCCCGGATCTGAGGTCTCAGGGATGATCCCTGTAATTGCTATGCTGGTAATTTTTCGGACTTCTTCAGGGAAGTCTGGTAGCACTCTCGAGATGTTTTCTGGTCCCCCCTGATCTGGCGCACTCCCCAAGGAGTATAGAATTTAACTCGTTGGTGCAAGGTTGAGGGTACAACCTTCATCTGGTGGAGTCATGGTCGTCCCAGGATGGCGTTGTATGGAGAAGGGCAATCCATAACATGGTAAGTAAATGTTTGATTAATTTCGGCAGCATATGTTGCTAGATTAATCACGGCCATTGACTTGTCAGCAGCGCCATTGCCAAATACCAGGGTGGTTGGATTGTATGACATGGCCGATTCCATGTTCATTTCCTTAACCGTATTCAAGTAAATAATGTGGACAGAGCTACCTGGATCTATGAGAACTCTTTTGACTTCACAGTTGGCTAGGTAGATCGAGATGACAAGAGCATCATCATGGTTCTGGTCATTGATTTCATGGTCAAAGAATGCCAATGGTCCTTCTTGTGCCTCTAAGTCTTCACCACCTATGGTCAAGGATTCTATCTGGTCAGTCAAGGTCCTGATGTGTCTCTTAGCAGCAGAGTAACTGGTTCCCATGATGCAAGATCCTCCGTTAACAAAGTTTATCATCTTGGTTGGAATCGGCGGATTTGCAGGAGTGGGTTTCGTATTGCTCGCCGCTTTGTCTATCTGGTTTTGCTTCTTTGATCCCTCGAGCAAATGCTCTAGGTATCCTCTCTTCAAGAGTTCCGAGACTTGGAAGCGCAAGGATATGCAATCATCGGTCTTGTGTCCGTGGTCTTGGTGGAAGTCACACCATTTAGACTTGTCTCGCTGCTCCGGGGGTACCTTTATTTTTCCTGGCCATCGCACTTGATCCCCCATTTTTCCGAGTTCTTTAACTAACTCTTTTGCGGACAACTGTAAGCCTTGCTCTTCTATTCGGGGAGCTGGTGGTCTGCTTGGTCTGGTTGACCTCCCGGATCGTTCTGGTGCTTTTTTAGCATTGGAGTAGGACTTTGCTCTGGGAGGCTTCTCTGGTCTCTCCTTGCGTTTCTTGCTTTTGCCTGCATGACTAGACTCGGATTCAGGTGAGTCGTAGTCTCGGTTCATCCGGTCCTCTTCTAACCTGACTTCGGCCAATACCCTCCTCATGACCTCTGTCCAAGTCTTAGGTTGGCATTTGGTTAGTTCTTCGTACAAGGGCATCCAGGTCCACAATCCCTTCCTGAACGCGTTTATACATGTCATCTCATCCGGGTGATCTATCTCCAACCTTTCCTTGTTGAATATGGTAACAAAGCTGCGAAGGGTCTCCCCTCGTTTGATATGAAGCCTGTACAAGTCGTCGGCGGTTTTTTCTAACCGCTTGCTACTTGCGAATTGACTCACAAAAGAATCATGTAGTTCAGCAAATGTGGCGATGGATCCTACCTCAAGGTGCATATACCATTTGAGAGCGGGTCCTGTGAGAGTCATCCCGAATCCCCTGCACATACATGCTTCGCGTACTTTCTCAGGAACTGTGATGGCGAACATACGTTGTTTATAATGTGCCATATGATGATCTGGGTCTGTCGAACCATCGTAAGGCGTAATGGCCGGATAAACCAACCGGGAAGGTAGTTTTGCTCTGGATATGGCCTTAACGAATGGTGAATCCGCGTAACTGGAAGGATCATTTTTCTCGAAGGGGATCGGCGCTCCCGGGAGTTGGAACATGGTTGCTTTCAGTTCATCTAATTCCCGTTGCATTCGCTTAATTTTCGGGTAGGTTCTCCGCATTTTTCGCATTCTGGGAGTTGAGTTTCTGGGAACGGTTATCTTGGAAGCCAAATGCCTTCGTGGCTTCTTGGGAGGGTCAGGCTTGTCAAGTATGTCGTTGGAACTTCCAACTCCTTCTTCATCCTCATTAGAAAGTTCGACTCTGGGGTTATAATCCGGGTCGTCATACTCTGTTTTCTGGTATCTATCATCCATTCTGGTATCATGCGGTTTAATTTCTGGGTTCTGGTGTTTGTTTCTCCTTCTGGTTTGACGATGCTTGTGCTCTGGATCTTTATGCCTTTCCTCAGGTGCTGCGCGTTCAGGAATCCAGTGATCATCTCGCACTTCTGTATGTCGAGACCGATGTTCATGTAGGTCTTCGTCAGGCTGGTATTGTTCTGGGTTCTGGTATTCAGGGTCTGCGTTCCGGTGATACATACTCTCGGAAATCACTCTTGGAATAGGTTGCTCCTCTTCCATATTGTCTTCTGGTATATGGAGTCGGGCCATCTTTAATTCGGTGATTTCGAGTTTCAGGTTCCTATTCTCGCTTGACAGCGTCTTCAGCATCGCAAAGTGTTCTCGCTGCTGCTCTTGTAACCGTTGCACGGTGAGTAGCAGTGGATCATTTTCTGGAACGTTATAGGGGGCTTCTTGAGTGTTTGTTCCAGGGTATCCAGTAGAGGAAATCTCTTGGATATTCGAGTGTGCAGGCGCGTCAGGGTTGAGAGGCGACATCGCGTCGTCTTCCATGGTCTGGGATTGTAAGATTACGAGAAGAAAAATGAATTTGTCCCCACGGTCGGCGCCAAATGTAATGCCCTAAAAAATCTTCTTAAAGCAATACTAATTAAAATGAAGAACAATTCGATCACAATCAAAAGATAATCTGGAAATTACTTCTTAATATTAATTAAATGAGAGAGTTTACAAGATGTACTTCTTGAGCAGAAAATACAACATGACATATTTCAATACAAGAGCTCTTATTTAAACTAAATTGCTTCTAGAGTAACTGTCATTGCACGTCCTAGATCATGCGTTCTGGTGTGAAGTGGGAACCGTCCACGTGTCATCATGGATACTCCCCACACTCAACGGCTTTATCTTCAAGTCTTCAGAGAATAACCTCCCACCTGGTCAATGATTGCCTTGAATATCTGGAAACGGTTCTGGATTTTATTATGTTGGGCTACTACAAGTTGGGCTTGGTCTCAGCATGGGCCTTGAAGGTGAACCGGATAAGATATAATACTGGTCATCGAGAAATAGCCTGATTATTGATCTGGATTAGCCACGTGTCAATGGCTATTCGAAATTTGAATTAGAAAGAGAGAGAGAGAAGGGGATAACGGGTCACCACAGTAGCCATTGTCAATATCTCTAAGCGAGTATTTCTCTCTAGTCTTCCATATACGCTGCAATTTATATTGCATATTCCACAATGATATTTTCTTCCCAAGTAAATGTATAATCAATGACTTCCTCATGGGGCACACCATTGCTCATACTGTGCTTGAGAAAACTTCAGCGTTGGAATCTCATCCTCCTTTTCACCTTCATTTCCTGAATCCACGCTAGTCCCATCAGAATTAGAACCATCGAAAAAACCTTTTAACCCATTGATATATTCCTTCCATGCATCTTCAAACACACCACTCCCCGTAGCATCAATAGGAACACTTGTAACCTCAGAATCATTAGCTTTTCCTTGTATGACATGTTTTGATTAGTTCAACCTTCCTTAGATTCAGTCTCAACATCCAACTCATCACCACCTGCCTTCGCTTTCTTCCTACCTCGGTCATGCGGACTTTCCTCCACCGTACTGCCGTTCATTTTTCAGAGGAAACTCACACGCTCAATTTTTGTAGGTTTTCTATTATGTGTTTATTTCTAGCGTCACCTTGTTGAATGATGACCCTAAACCCTAAACCCTAAAAATAATATCTTTTCCCTGTGAACAGGGAAAATATATTATTTTTAGGGTTTAGGGTTAGGGGTTTAGGGTTTAGGGGTTTTGGGGTTTGGGGTTAGGGTTTTGGGGTTTGGGGTTTAGGGTTTAGGGTTTGGGGTTTGGGGTTTGGGGTTTAGGGTTTGGGGTTTAGGGTTTGGGGTTTGGGGTTTGGGGTTTGGGGTTTGGGGTTTGGGGTTTGGGGTTTGGGGTTTGGGGTTTGGGGTTTGGGGTTTGGGGTTTGGGGTTTGGGGTTTGGGGTTTGGGGTTTGGGGTTTGGGGTTTGGGGTTTGGGGTTTGGGGTTTAGGGTTTAGGGTTTAGGGTTTAGGGTTTAGGGTTTAGGGTTTAGGGTTTAGGGTTTAGGGTTTAGGGTTTAGGGTTTAGGGTTTAGGGTTTAGGGTTTTTTTTTTTTTTTTTTTTTTAGGGTTTAGGGTTTAGGGTTTAGGGTTTAGGGTTTAGGGTTTAGGGTTTAGGGTTTAGGGTTTTAGGGTTTAGGGTTTAGGGTTTAGGGTTTAGGGTTTAGGGTTTAGGGTTTAGGGTTTAGGGTTTAGGGTTTAGGGTTTAGGGTTTAGGGTTTAGGGTTTAGGGTTTAGGGTTTAGGGTTTAGGGTTTAGGGTTTAGGGTTTAGGGTTTAGGGTTTAGGGTTTAGGGTTTAGGGTTTAGGGTTTAGGGTTTAGGGTTTAGGGTTTAGGGTTTAGGGTTTAGGGTTTAGGGTTTAGGGTTTAGGGTTTAGGGTTTAGGGTTTAGGGTTTAGGGTTTAGGGTTTAGGGTTTAGGGTTTAGGGTTTAGGGTTTAGGGTTTAGGGTTTAGGGTTTAGGGTTTAGGGTTTAGGGTTTAGGGTTTAGGGTTTAGGGTTTAGGGTTTAGGGTTTAGGGTTTAGGGTTTAGGGTTTAGGGTTTAGGGTTTAGGGTTTAGGGTTTAGGGTTTAGGGTTTAGGGTTTAGGGTTTAGGGTTTAGGGTTTAGGGTTTAGGGTTTAGGGTTTAGGGTTTAGGGTTTAGGGTTTAGGGTTTAGGGTTTAGGGTTTAGGGTTTAGGGTTTAGGGTTTAGGGTTTAGGGTTTAGGGTTTAGGGTTTAGGGTTTAGGGTTTAGGGTTTAGGGTTTAGGGTTTAGGGTTTAGGGTTTAGGGTTTAGGGTTTAGGGTTTAGGGTTTAGGGTTTAGGGTTTAGGGTTTAGGGTTTAGGGTTTAGGGTTTAGGGTTTAGGGTTTAGGGTTTAGGGTTTAGGGTTTAGGGTTTAGGGTTTAGGGTTTAGGGTTTAGGGTTTAGGGTTTAGGGTTTAGGGTTTAGGGTTTAGGGTTTAGGGTTTAGGGTTTAGGGTTTAGGGTTTAGGGTTTAGGGTTTAGGGTTTAGGGTTTAGGGTTTAGGGTTTAGGGTTTAGGGTTTAGGGTTTAGGGTTTAGGGTTTAGGGTTTAGGGTTTAGGGTTTAGGGTTTAGGGTTTAGGGTTTAGGGTTTAGGGTTTAGGGTTTAGGGTTTAGGGTTTAGGGTTTAGGGTTTAGGGTTTAGGGTTTAGGGTTTAGGGTTTAGGGTTTAGGGTTTAGGGTTTAGGGTTTAGGGTTTAGGGTTTAGGGTTTAGGGTTTAGGGTTTAGGGTTTAGGGTTTAGGGTTTAGGGTTTAGGGTTTAGGGTTTAGGGTTTAGGGTTTAGGGTTTAGGGTTTAGGGTTTAGGGTTTAGGGTTTAGGGTTTAGGGTTTAGGGTTTAGGGTTTAGGGTTTAGGGTTTAGGGTTTAGGGTTTAGGGTTTAGGGTTTAGGGTTTAGGGTTTAGGGTTTAGGGTTTAGGGTTTAGGGTTTAGGGTTTAGGGTTTAGGGTTTAGGGTTTAGGGTTTAGGGTTTAGGGTTTAGGGTTTAGGGTTTAGGGTTTAGGGTTTAGGGTTTAGGGTTTAGGGTTTAGGGTTTAGGGTTTAGGGTTTAGGGTTTAGGGTTTAGGGTTTAGGGTTTAGGGTTTAGGGTTTAGGGTTTAGGGTTTAGGGTTTAGGGTTTAGGGTTTAGGGTTTAGGGTTTAGGGTTTAGGGTTTAGGGTTTAGGGTTTAGGGTTTAGGGTTTAGGGTTTAGGGTTTAGGGTTTAGGGTTTAGGGTTTAGGGTTTAGGGTTTAGGGTTTAGGGTTTAGGGTTTAGGGTTTAGGGTTTAGGGTTTAGGGTTTAGGGTTTAGGGTTTAGGGTTTAGGGTTTAGGGTTTAGGGTTTAGGGTTTAGGGTTTAGGGTTTAGGGTTTAGGGTTTAGGGTTTAGGGTTTAGGGTTTAGGGTTTAGGGTTTAGGGTTTAGGGTTTAGGGTTTAGGGTTTAGGGTTTAGGGTTTAGGGTTTAGGGTTTAGGGTTTAGGGTTTAGGGTTTAGGGTTTAGGGTTTAGGGTTTAGGGTTTAGGGTTTAGGGTTTAGGGTTTAGGGTTTAGGGTTTAGGGTTTAGGGTTTAGGGTTTAGGGTTTAGGGTTTAGGGTTTAGGGTTTAGGGTTTAGGGTTTAGGGTTTAGGGTTTAGGGTTTAGGGTTTAGGGTTTAGGGTTTAGGGTTTAGGGTTTAGGGTTTAGGGTTTAGGGTTTAGGGTTTAGGGTTTAGGGTTTAGGGTTTAGGGTTTAGGGTTTAGGGTTTAGGGTTTAGGGTTTAGGGTTTAGGGTTTAGGGTTTAGGGTTTAGGGTTTAGGGTTTAGGGTTTAGGGTTTAGGGTTTAGGGTTTAGGGTTTAGGGTTTAGGGTTTAGGGTTTAGGGTTTAGGGTTTAGGGTTTAGGGTTTAGGGTTTAGGGTTTAGGGTTTAGGGTTTAGGGTTTAGGGTTTAGGGTTTAGGGTTTAGGGTTTAGGGTTTAGGGTTTAGGGTTTAGGGTTTAGGGTTTAGGGTTTAGGGTTTAGGGTTTAGGGTTTAGGGTTTAGGGTTTAGGGTTTAGGGTTTAGGGTTTAGGGTTTAGGGTTTAGGGTTTAGGGTTTAGGGTTTAGGGTTTAGGGTTTAGGGTTTAGGGTTTAGGGTTTAGGGTTTAGGGTTTAGGGTTTAGGGTTTAGGGTTTAGGGTTTAGGGTTTAGGGTTTAGGGTTTAGGGTTTAGGGTTTAGGGTTTAGGGTTTAGGGTTTAGGGTTTAGGGTTTAGGGTTTAGGGTTTAGGGTTTAGGGTTTAGGGTTTAGGGTTTAGGGTTTAGGGTTTAGGGTTTAGGGTTTAGGGTTTAGGGTTTAGGGTTTAGGGTTTAGGGTTTAGGGTTTAGGGTTTAGGGTTTAGGGTTTAGGGTTTAGGGTTTAGGGTTTAGGGTTTAGGGTTTAGGGTTTAGGGTTTAGGGTTTAGGGTTTAGGGTTTAGGGTTTAGGGTTTAGGGTTTAGGGTTTAGGGTTTAGGGTTTAGGGTTTAGGGTTTAGGGTTTAGGGTTTAGGGTTTAGGGTTTAGGGTTTAGGGTTTAGGGTTTAGGGTTTAGGGTTTAGGGTTTAGGGTTTAGGGTTTAGGGTTTAGGGTTTAGGGTTTAGGGTTTAGGGTTTAGGGTTTAGGGTTTAGGGTTTAGGGTTTAGGGTTTAGGGTTTAGGGTTTAGGGTTTAGGGTTTAGGGTTTAGGGTTTAGGGTTTAGGGTTTAGGGTTTAGGGTTTAGGGTTTAGGGTTTAGGGTTTAGGGTTTAGGGTTTAGGGTTTAGGGTTTAGGGTTTAGGGTTTAGGGTTTAGGGTTTAGGGTTTAGGGTTTAGGGTTTAGGGTTTAGGGTTTAGGGTTTAGGGTTTAGGGTTTAGGGTTTAGGGTTTAGGGTTTAGGGTTTAGGGTTTAGGGTTTAGGGTTTAGGGTTTAGGGTTTAGGGTTTAGGGTTTAGGGTTTAGGGTTTAGGGTTTAGGGTTTAGGGTTTAGGGTTTAGGGTTTAGGGTTTAGGGTTTAGGGTTTAGGGTTTAGGGTTTAGGGTTTAGGGTTTAGGGTTTAGGGTTTAGGGTTTAGGGTTTAGGGTTTAGGGTTTAGGGTTTAGGGTTTAGGGTTTAGGGTTTAGGGTTTAGGGTTTAGGGTTTAGGGTTTAGGGTTTAGGGTTTAGGGTTTAGGGTTTAGGGTTTAGGGTTTAGGGTTTAGGGTTTAGGGTTTAGGGTTTAGGGTTTAGGGTTTAGGGTTTAGGGTTTAGGGTTTAGGGTTTAGGGTTTAGGGTTTAGGGTTTAGGGTTTAGGGTTTAGGGTTTAGGGTTTAGGGTTTAGGGTTTAGGGTTTAGGGTTTAGGGTTTAGGGTTTAGGGTTTAGGGTTTAGGGTTTAGGGTTTAGGGTTTAGGGTTTAGGGTTTAGGGTTTAGGGTTTAGGGTTTAGGGTTTAGGGTTTAGGGTTTAGGGTTTAGGGTTTAGGGTTTAGGGTTTAGGGTTTAGGGTTTAGGGTTTAGGGTTTAGGGTTTAGGGTTTAGGGTTTAGGGTTTAGGGTTTAGGGTTTAGGGTTTAGGGTTTAGGGTTTAGGGTTTAGGGTTTAGGGTTTAGGGTTTAGGGTTTAGGGTTTAGGGTTTAGGGTTTAGGGTTTAGGGTTTAGGGTTTAGGGTTTAGGGTTTAGGGTTTAGGGTTTAGGGTTTAGGGTTTAGGGTTTAGGGTTTAGGGTTTAGGGTTTAGGGTTTAGGGTTTAGGGTTTAGGGTTTAGGGTTTAGGGTTTAGGGTTTAGGGTTTAGGGTTTAGGGTTTAGGGTTTAGGGTTTAGGGTTTAGGGTTTAGGGTTTAGGGTTTAGGGTTTAGGGTTTAGGGTTTAGGGTTTAGGGTTTAGGGTTTAGGGTTTAGGGTTTAGGGTTTAGGGTTTAGGGTTTAGGGTTTAGGGTTTAGGGTTTAGGGTTTAGGGTTTAGGGTTTAGGGTTTAGGGTTTAGGGTTTAGGGTTTAGGGTTTAGGGTTTAGGGTTTAGGGTTTAGGGTTTAGGGTTTAGGGTTTAGGGTTTAGGGTTTAGGGTTTAGGGTTTAGGGTTTAGGGTTTAGGGTTTAGGGTTTAGGGTTTAGGGTTTAGGGTTTAGGGTTTAGGGTTTAGGGTTTAGGGTTTAGGGTTTAGGGTTTAGGGTTTAGGGTTTAGGGTTTAGGGTTTAGGGTTTAGGGTTTAGGGTTTAGGGTTTAGGGTTTAGGGTTTAGGGTTTAGGGTTTAGGGTTTAGGGTTTAGGGTTTAGGGTTTAGGGTTTAGGGTTTAGGGTTTAGGGTTTAGGGTTTAGGGTTTAGGGTTTAGGGTTTAGGGTTTAGGGTTTAGGGTTTAGGGTTTAGGGTTTAGGGTTTAGGGTTTAGGGTTTAGGGTTTAGGGTTTAGGGTTTAGGGTTTAGGGTTTAGGGTTTAGGGTTTAGGGTTTAGGGTTTAGGGTTTAGGGTTTAGGGTTTAGGGTTTAGGGTTTAGGGTTTAGGGTTTAGGGTTTAGGGTTTAGGGTTTAGGGTTTAGGGTTTAGGGTTTAGGGTTTAGGGTTTAGGGTTTAGGGTTTAGGGTTTAGGGTTTAGGGTTTAGGGTTTAGGGTTTAGGGTTTAGGGTTTAGGGTTTAGGGTTTAGGGTTTAGGGTTTAGGGTTTAGGGTTTAGGGTTTAGGGTTTAGGGTTTAGGGTTTAGGGTTTAGGGTTTAGGGTTTAGGGTTTAGGGTTTAGGGTTTAGGGTTTAGGGTTTAGGGTTTAGGGTTTAGGGTTTAGGGTTTAGGGTTTAGGGTTTAGGGTTTAGGGTTTAGGGTTTAGGGTTTAGGGTTTAGGGTTTAGGGTTTAGGGTTTAGGGTTTAGGGTTTAGGGTTTAGGGTTTAGGGTTTAGGGTTTAGGGTTTAGGGTTTAGGGTTTAGGGTTTAGGGTTTAGGGTTTAGGGTTTAGGGTTTAGGGTTTAGGGTTTAGGGTTTAGGGTTTAGGGTTTAGGGTTTAGGGTTTAGGGTTTAGGGTTTAGGGTTTAGGGTTTAGGGTTTAGGGTTTAGGGTTTAGGGTTTAGGGTTTAGGGTTTAGGGTTTAGGGTTTAGGGTTTAGGGTTTAGGGTTTAGGGTTTAGGGTTTAGGGTTTAGGGTTTAGGGTTTAGGGTTTAGGGTTTAGGGTTTAGGGTTTAGGGTTTAGGGTTTAGGGTTTAGGGTTTAGGGTTTAGGGTTTAGGGTTTAGGGTTTAGGGTTTAGGGTTTAGGGTTTAGGGTTTAGGGTTTAGGGTTTAGGGTTTAGGGTTTAGGGTTTAGGGTTTAGGGTTTAGGGTTTAGGGTTTAGGGTTTAGGGTTTAGGGTTTAGGGTTTAGGGTTTAGGGTTTAGGGTTTAGGGTTTAGGGTTTAGGGTTTAGGGTTTAGGGTTTAGGGTTTAGGGTTTAGGGTTTAGGGTTTAGGGTTTAGGGTTTAGGGTTTAGGGTTTAGGGTTTAGGGTTTAGGGTTTAGGGTTTAGGGTTTAGGGTTTAGGGTTTAGGGTTTAGGGTTTAGGGTTTAGGGTTTAGGGTTTAGGGTTTAGGGTTTAGGGTTTAGGGTTTAGGGTTTAGGGTTTAGGGTTTAGGGTTTAGGGTTTAGGGTTTAGGGTTTAGGGTTTAGGGTTTAGGGTTTAGGGTTTAGGGTTTAGGGTTTAGGGTTTAGGGTTTAGGGTTTAGGGTTTAGGGTTTAGGGTTTAGGGTTTAGGGTTTAGGGTTTAGGGTTTAGGGTTTAGGGTTTAGGGTTTAGGGTTTAGGGTTTAGGGTTTAGGGTTTAGGGTTTAGGGTTTAGGGTTTAGGGTTTAGGGTTTAGGGTTTAGGGTTTAGGGTTTAGGGTTTAGGGTTTAGGGTTTAGGGTTTAGGGTTTAGGGTTTAGGGTTTAGGGTTTAGGGTTTAGGGTTTAGGGTTTAGGGTTTAGGGTTTAGGGTTTAGGGTTTAGGGTTTAGGGTTTAGGGTTTAGGGTTTAGGGTTTAGGGTTTAGGGTTTAGGGTTTAGGGTTTAGGGTTTAGGGTTTAGGGTTTAGGGTTTAGGGTTTAGGGTTTAGGGTTTAGGGTTTAGGGTTTAGGGTTTAGGGTTTAGGGTTTAGGGTTTAGGGTTTAGGGTTTAGGGTTTAGGGTTTAGGGTTTAGGGTTTAGGGTTTAGGGTTTAGGGTTTAGGGTTTAGGGTTTAGGGTTTAGGGTTTAGGGTTTAGGGTTTAGGGTTTAGGGTTTAGGGTTTAGGGTTTAGGGTTTAGGGTTTAGGGTTTAGGGTTTAGGGTTTAGGGTTTAGGGTTTAGGGTTTAGGGTTTAGGGTTTAGGGTTTAGGGTTTAGGGTTTAGGGTTTAGGGTTTAGGGTTTAGGGTTTAGGGTTTAGGGTTTAGGGTTTAGGGTTTAGGGTTTAGGGTTTAGGGTTTAGGGTTTAGGGTTTAGGGTTTAGGGTTTAGGGTTTAGGGTTTAGGGTTTAGGGTTTAGGGTTTAGGGTTTAGGGTTTAGGGTTTAGGGTTTAGGGTTTAGGGTTTAGGGTTTAGGGTTTAGGGTTTAGGGTTTAGGGTTTAGGGTTTAGGGTTTAGGGTTTAGGGTTTAGGGTTTAGGGTTTAGGGTTTAGGGTTTAGGGTTTAGGGTTTAGGGTTTAGGGTTTAGGGTTTAGGGTTTAGGGTTTAGGGTTTAGGGTTTAGGGTTTAGGGTTTAGGGTTTAGGGTTTAGGGTTTAGGGTTTAGGGTTTAGGGTTTAGGGTTTAGGGTTTAGGGTTTAGGGTTTAGGGTTTAGGGTTTAGGGTTTAGGGTTTAGGGTTTAGGGTTTAGGGTTTAGGGTTTAGGGTTTAGGGTTTAGGGTTTAGGGTTTAGGGTTTAGGGTTTAGGGTTTAGGGTTTAGGGTTTAGGGTTTAGGGTTTAGGGTTTAGGGTTTAGGGTTTAGGGTTTAGGGTTTAGGGTTTAGGGTTTAGGGTTTAGGGTTTAGGGTTTAGGGTTTAGGGTTTAGGGTTTAGGGTTTAGGGTTTAGGGTTTAGGGTTTAGGGTTTAGGGTTTAGGGTTTAGGGTTTAGGGTTTAGGGTTTAGGGTTTAGGGTTTAGGGTTTAGGGTTTAGGGTTTAGGGTTTAGGGTTTAGGGTTTAGGGTTTAGGGTTTAGGGTTTAGGGTTTAGGGTTTAGGGTTTAGGGTTTAGGGTTTAGGGTTTAGGGTTTAGGGTTTAGGGTTTAGGGTTTAGGGTTTAGGGTTTAGGGTTTAGGGTTTAGGGTTTAGGGTTTAGGGTTTAGGGTTTAGGGTTTAGGGTTTAGGGTTTAGGGTTTAGGGTTTAGGGTTTAGGGTTTAGGGTTTAGGGTTTAGGGTTTAGGGTTTAGGGTTTAGGGTTTAGGGTTTAGGGTTTAGGGTTTAGGGTTTAGGGTTTAGGGTTTAGGGTTTAGGGTTTAGGGTTTAGGGTTTAGGGTTTAGGGTTTAGGGTTTAGGGTTTAGGGTTTAGGGTTTAGGGTTTAGGGTTTAGGGTTTAGGGTTTAGGGTTTAGGGTTTAGGGTTTAGGGTTTAGGGTTTAGGGTTTAGGGTTTAGGGTTTAGGGTTTAGGGTTTAGGGTTTAGGGTTTAGGGTTTAGGGTTTAGGGTTTAGGGTTTAGGGTTTAGGGTTTAGGGTTTAGGGTTTAGGGTTTAGGGTTTAGGGTTTAGGGTTTAGGGTTTAGGGTTTAGGGTTTAGGGTTTAGGGTTTAGGGTTTAGGGTTTAGGGTTTAGGGTTTAGGGTTTAGGGTTTAGGGTTTAGGGTTTAGGGTTTAGGGTTTAGGGTTTAGGGTTTAGGGTTTAGGGTTTAGGGTTTAGGGTTTAGGGTTTAGGGTTTAGGGTTTAGGGTTTAGGGTTTAGGGTTTAGGGTTTAGGGTTTAGGGTTTAGGGTTTAGGGTTTAGGGTTTAGGGTTTAGGGTTTAGGGTTTAGGGTTTAGGGTTTAGGGTTTAGGGTTTAGGGTTTAGGGTTTAGGGTTTAGGGTTTAGGGTTTAGGGTTTAGGGTTTAGGGTTTAGGGTTTAGGGTTTAGGGTTTAGGGTTTAGGGTTTAGGGTTTAGGGTTTAGGGTTTAGGGTTTAGGGTTTAGGGTTTAGGGTTTAGGGTTTAGGGTTTAGGGTTTAGGGTTTAGGGTTTAGGGTTTAGGGTTTAGGGTTTAGGGTTTAGGGTTTAGGGTTTAGGGTTTAGGGTTTAGGGTTTAGGGTTTAGGGTTTAGGGTTTAGGGTTTAGGGTTTAGGGTTTAGGGTTTAGGGTTTAGGGTTTAGGGTTTAGGGTTTAGGGTTTAGGGTTTAGGGTTTAGGGTTTAGGGTTTAGGGTTTAGGGTTTAGGGTTTAGGGTTTAGGGTTTAGGGTTTAGGGTTTAGGGTTTAGGGTTTAGGGTTTAGGGTTTAGGGTTTAGGGTTTAGGGTTTAGGGTTTAGGGTTTAGGGTTTAGGGTTTAGGGTTTAGGGTTTAGGGTTTAGGGTTTAGGGTTTAGGGTTTAGGGTTTAGGGTTTAGGGTTTAGGGTTTAGGGTTTAGGGTTTAGGGTTTAGGGTTTAGGGTTTAGGGTTTAGGGTTTAGGGTTTAGGGTTTAGGGTTTAGGGTTTAGGGTTTAGGGTTTAGGGTTTAGGGTTTAGGGTTTAGGGTTTAGGGTTTAGGGTTTAGGGTTTAGGGTTTAGGGTTTAGGGTTTAGGGTTTAGGGTTTAGGGTTTAGGGTTTAGGGTTTAGGGTTTAGGGTTTAGGGTTTAGGGTTTAGGGTTTAGGGTTTAGGGTTTAGGGTTTAGGGTTTAGGGTTTAGGGTTTAGGGTTTAGGGTTTAGGGTTTAGGGTTTAGGGTTTAGGGTTTAGGGTTTAGGGTTTAGGGTTTAGGGTTTAGGGTTTAGGGTTTAGGGTTTAGGGTTTAGGGTTTAGGGTTTAGGGTTTAGGGTTTAGGGTTTAGGGTTTAGGGTTTAGGGTTTAGGGTTTAGGGTTTAGGGTTTAGGGTTTAGGGTTTAGGGTTTAGGGTTTAGGGTTTAGGGTTTAGGGTTTAGGGTTTAGGGTTTAGGGTTTAGGGTTTAGGGTTTAGGGTTTAGGGTTTAGGGTTTAGGGTTTAGGGTTTAGGGTTTAGGGTTTAGGGTTTAGGGTTTAGGGTTTAGGGTTTAGGGTTTAGGGTTTAGGGTTTAGGGTTTAGGGTTTAGGGTTTAGGGTTTAGGGTTTAGGGTTTAGGGTTTAGGGTTTAGGGTTTAGGGTTTAGGGTTTAGGGTTTAGGGTTTAGGGTTTAGGGTTTAGGGTTTAGGGTTTAGGGTTTAGGGTTTAGGGTTTAGGGTTTAGGGTTTAGGGTTTAGGGTTTAGGGTTTAGGGTTTAGGGTTTAGGGTTTAGGGTTTAGGGTTTAGGGTTTAGGGTTTAGGGTTTAGGGTTTAGGGTTTAGGGTTTAGGGTTTAGGGTTTAGGGTTTAGGGTTTAGGGTTTAGGGTTTAGGGTTTAGGGTTTAGGGTTTAGGGTTTAGGGTTTAGGGTTTAGGGTTTAGGGTTTAGGGTTTAGGGTTTAGGGTTTAGGGTTTAGGGTTTAGGGTTTAGGGTTTAGGGTTTAGGGTTTAGGGTTTAGGGTTTAGGGTTTAGGGTTTAGGGTTTAGGGTTTAGGGTTTAGGGTTTAGGGTTTAGGGTTTAGGGTTTAGGGTTTAGGGTTTAGGGTTTAGGGTTTAGGGTTTAGGGTTTAGGGTTTAGGGTTTAGGGTTTAGGGTTTAGGGTTTAGGGTTTAGGGTTTAGGGTTTAGGGTTTAGGGTTTAGGGTTTAGGGTTTAGGGTTTAGGGTTTAGGGTTTAGGGTTTAGGGTTTAGGGTTTAGGGTTTAGGGTTTAGGGTTTAGGGTTTAGGGTTTAGGGTTTAGGGTTTAGGGTTTAGGGTTTAGGGTTTAGGGTTTAGGGTTTAGGGTTTAGGGTTTAGGGTTTAGGGTTTAGGGTTTAGGGTTTAGGGTTTAGGGTTTAGGGTTTAGGGTTTAGGGTTTAGGGTTTAGGGTTTAGGGTTTAGGGTTTAGGGTTTAGGGTTTAGGGTTTAGGGTTTAGGGTTTAGGGTTTAGGGTTTAGGGTTTAGGGTTTAGGGTTTAGGGTTTAGGGTTTAGGGTTTAGGGTTTAGGGTTTAGGGTTTAGGGTTTAGGGTTTAGGGTTTAGGGTTTAGGGTTTAGGGTTTAGGGTTTAGGGTTTAGGGTTTAGGGTTTAGGGTTTAGGGTTTAGGGTTTAGGGTTTAGGGTTTAGGGTTTAGGGTTTAGGGTTTAGGGTTTAGGGTTTAGGGTTTAGGGTTTAGGGTTTAGGGTTTAGGGTTTAGGGTTTAGGGTTTAGGGTTTAGGGTTTAGGGTTTAGGGTTTAGGGTTTAGGGTTTAGGGTTTAGGGTTTAGGGTTTAGGGTTTAGGGTTTAGGGTTTAGGGTTTAGGGTTTAGGGTTTAGGGTTTAGGGTTTAGGGTTTAGGGTTTAGGGTTTAGGGTTTAGGGTTTAGGGTTTAGGGTTTAGGGTTTAGGGTTTAGGGTTTAGGGTTTAGGGTTTAGGGTTTAGGGTTTAGGGTTTAGGGTTTAGGGTTTAGGGTTTAGGGTTTAGGGTTTAGGGTTTAGGGTTTAGGGTTTAGGGTTTAGGGTTTAGGGTTTAGGGTTTAGGGTTTAGGGTTTAGGGTTTAGGGTTTAGGGTTTAGGGTTTAGGGTTTAGGGTTTAGGGTTTAGGGTTTAGGGTTTAGGGTTTAGGGTTTAGGGTTTAGGGTTTAGGGTTTAGGGTTTAGGGTTTAGGGTTTAGGGTTTAGGGTTTAGGGTTTAGGGTTTAGGGTTTAGGGTTTAGGGTTTAGGGTTTAGGGTTTAGGGTTTAGGGTTTAGGGTTTAGGGTTTAGGGTTTAGGGTTTAGGGTTTAGGGTTTAGGGTTTAGGGTTTAGGGTTTAGGGTTTAGGGTTTAGGGTTTAGGGTTTAGGGTTTAGGGTTTAGGGTTTAGGGTTTAGGGTTTAGGGTTTAGGGTTTAGGGTTTAGGGTTTAGGGTTTAGGGTTTAGGGTTTAGGGTTTAGGGTTTAGGGTTTAGGGTTTAGGGTTTAGGGTTTAGGGTTTAGGGTTTAGGGTTTAGGGTTTAGGGTTTAGGGTTTAGGGTTTAGGGTTTAGGGTTTAGGGTTTAGGGTTTAGGGTTTAGGGTTTAGGGTTTAGGGTTTAGGGTTTAGGGTTTAGGGTTTAGGGTTTAGGGTTTAGGGTTTAGGGTTTAGGGTTTAGGGTTTAGGGTTTAGGGTTTAGGGTTTAGGGTTTAGGGTTTAGGGTTTAGGGTTTAGGGTTTAGGGTTTAGGGTTTAGGGTTTAGGGTTTAGGGTTTAGGGTTTAGGGTTTAGGGTTTAGG